>BMAU01021352.1:315000-843845 GCA_019973935.1 Trichonephila clavipes | reverse complement strand
TTTCAGTGTTTTCACTGAACTGAGAACTCTCCAAAATAATATTTTTCTGATATTTATTCGAGAACGAGAACTTTTTCAATTAAGCTATGAGTTGCATACTTACTTTTGTGAGTAAGTGTAAGTTCCTTATTTTGGAATGGTATGAGTACTGATTTAGCATTTCTTTGACAAACTTTAAAGTAATTTAATGTTTTGCTGAAGTATAATTTTGGAGAACTGAAAAATTTCTTGGAATTTAGAATTGTCTTCGTAAAATAATGCTATAATTAGTAAATTAACTTGCTCATAAGTAGTAGAAAGTGCGATTTTGATTAGAATGGAACAATTTAATCAGGATAAACTTTGGTAACTTGTTGATGTAAAAATGATTTTAATCTTATAAGGGGTGTGACCCAATGTATAAAGGGACACGCGGGGAAGGGGTTCTTAATTAAGTCCACTAGTTAATTAAACACGGTTATTAGACAAAACAAACATTTACATACATAACTAGAGAACTAACAGTTACAATAGAATTGAAAGGGATCGGGGAGCGCATGCTCGTACGTCCTTACAGTTCCGAAGCTTGGTCATTACTGAAGATTGTTCTAGCCGCTAGAGGGCGCGATAGTTTTTCTACTGTTCATATGAGAAGAGTTTAAACTACGGGGGAGGGGGTTACAATCTTTAATAATATATTTTTACACATTAAAATTCCAGAGTGAGAATTCTGTATCTTTTTTCCTGGATGTCTTTATCTTCCTTTTTTTAAGTATAAATATTATTATATATAAAAGAATATCTATATATTACTCTCTGTAGATACATATTAGTGATAACAAAAAAATAACATGCCAATACATTTCTCCAAATAAGTTTTTAAGTTTGCATGAAATGGAACTGGAGTGTTTAACACTAAACATACAATAACTGTCGCGAACGGAGCTAACGCGCGCGCGCAACTTGTAGTTTAACTGAATGGCGCTGTAAGCGCATTCCCTTTTTTGTTTACGTTTGTCAGTAGTAGAAGAAGTTGAGTCTGTAATTCGAACGTGAAATGTATCAGTTGTCTATTTTCCTTATCCATTAAATTTTTTTGCATCAAAAAGGACTCTCATTCTCTTGGTTAGAGTTTATTTAATCGAATCTTTAGGTCAAGCTCATCCCGGCGTTAGAAACGGAAGAATAAGGTAAAAGTGATACCTTTTATTCTTATATTAGAATTTTTGTGAAATAGAAATTAATTTTTCATGGCATCCCTGCCGGGATCTGAGCTTGAAATAGTTTTAGAATTTGACAGCAAAAGAAGTTTGAACTAGAATTTAATAAAATAAAATATTATTTTTGAATATTGATTATAATTAAAAAAATGTTACATTTTATTTGAATATTTGATAATCGAAAGGAAAAAAAAAGAAAAATTTTAAATGGTGAATTTTTATATTTGAAACTGATATATTGAACTGTGTTAACTTTGAACACTAGAACATTGTGAAATTATTGAAATGCTTGTGAAATTAGTAGAATTATTGAAAATATTAAGTTGATCTGAACTTGTTTTGGAGAAAACTGTGATTATTTTAATATACTAAATATGGCCGAAGCACAATCATTCGAGTTGTTAAAAACCAAACGAAAATCAGCTGAGAACAGCTGTTACTAAGGTAGTTAATGAATTAGAGCTGAACTATCGAACTCCTGATTTAAATGTTGATAGATTATGCGAACTGGTGGAAATTCTAGCATCAAATTTGAGCCTTTAACTTTAATTGATCAACAAATGGAACCCTTTTTAAGCCCGAAGAATTCGATGCTGAATTTGAAATCGCCGAAAATATAGAAAAAAGTGTTACTTTGGCAGTTTCGAGCGAAAAAGAAGATTAATAAAATTTTCAAACCCCTGTTACGTCGCCCTCCCTTACAGACTACATTATCACAATCACAAGATGAACATTTTTCGAAACACTGATAACATTCGCATTCAAGTCCCAAATATCATATCACCCGATTTTATGGAGATGACACTCAAAATGGTTAACTTTTTTGGAATAGCTTCGAAACAGCCGTGCATAATAATGAATCTTTAAATAAAGTCGATAAGTTTAATTATTTGAAGGCGCATTTGGGAGGATCTGGCTTTAAACACTGTTGAAGGTTTTCCCTATTTCGGCAAAGGCCTATGATGAAGCCAATAGAATTATTAAAGAACAGATTTGCTAATCCGGAAATATTAATTCAAGCGCATATATGAACAAAATTTTATCATTACAGCCTTTTAAAAAATTCTAATGACCTTCGTTCTTTTCGAAAATTTGTTTTGGTAACTGTAATCGTTCAATTAAGAAGTTTAAATTCATTAGGCGTACCTTCCGCGAATTATGGAAAAATTTACATGCCCCATGTGGTTAAAACTTATTCCATCTGACTTGGTATTAGATTATCATAAATTACAAAAAAAGGATTCTGGCTCAGATATTCAGCAGTTGCTCTCGTTTCTTACGCAATCCTTGACGGCGCGAGCGCAACTTATTCTACAAATAAGTCATCTTTTGAATTATGCACAATCGTACCTGGAAACGAAATAATTTTTCTCGAGAACCCAGATAATATAAACAACAAAACCAAAAAGTTTTCATATTGCAAGCGAACTACTAACGGCGCCTGTTACAGAAAATAAAGACAAAATAAAACTGATCTGTATATTTTTGCGATTCCATGACTCATAATTCGAGATGAATGTGAATACGTTATTAATATGTCTTTAGAAGAAGGAAGAATATTTTTATTGCGAAAGGGCTTGTTTCAACTGTTTAAAAATCGCAAAGCATTTATCGCGTAATTGCCCAATAAATAAAACAAAATGTGAAATTTGTTCAGGTTTTTACATCATAAATTTTGTTTTAAGCAACTGAAAAGAGAAATAGGGTCTGCGTCTACCGATCTAGCTAGCAAAACACCGGGGAAGTTTTTTTATAAACATTAGCTGTCTTTATAGAAAATGGAAATTCCATGCAACTGATAAGAGCGATATTAGACACTGGTGGAGCAAAAGTTACATTTTCAGGAATATTCTTGCAAAATTTATAGGTTTAAAAAAAGTATTGGAAAAGAAACAATAACTCACGGACTTTTTGGAGGGGACACAAAATGATCGAAGTTCATAATAAGTATTTAATCTACTTGCGCAGTTATGACGGAAAATATAGTTTCATAATGGAAGTTAATGATCAGAAAAAACATTTGTTAGGAATCTCTAGAATTAATGACTCTCGCGTTTTACAGAAATTGGCAACACATAATATATTTATTAGTGATTCATCACCAAATAACAAACTTTGCCTTTTCGAAAAACATTCTGATGAAATACATATTCTGTTAGGATCTGACATAATTGGAAAATTATTTACTGGTGAGGTAAAACAACTTTCTGAGTGGCTTACAGCTGTGGGCTTACTCGATTAGGATGGACAGTTATGGGGAATTTAAGCTGTGAATCTAAATTTGAATTAGAGAATTCACTTCTTGTTCATTCTCTTTTACTAACAGAGAA
Organism: Trichonephila clavipes; assembly: GCA_019973935.1. Lineage (NCBI taxonomy): Eukaryota > Metazoa > Arthropoda > Arachnida > Araneae > Nephilidae > Trichonephila > Trichonephila clavipes. The sequence goes on along the minus strand of BMAU01021352.1, from coordinate 840,316 downwards.
AAAATATCAGATCTTTGGGAATTGGATTCTCTGGAATAAAAGATCAGTGAAAAGAAATCGAAATTAGAATTACAAGATCTTGCTTTGAAACATTTTGAGAATACGGTATTGCGAGATGATGAAGGTAGATACATCGTTAGTATTCCGTGGATAGAAGAGAATGAAAACTTAAGGATCACTACAGCTTAGCTAAAGAAAGATGGAGAAAACTGTAAAAACTTTAAAATTTACAGGCAGACTAATTGATTATGAACAAGTATTTGTAGACTGGGAAAAGGAAGGCATTATTGAAAGATAGCACAAGATGAACCAAAAATGGTGGGAAATTTCATGTATTTGCCACACAGACCTATATTCAAGGAAAATTCAAGACCGATATTTGTCCTGTGTTTGATGGGTCAGCTCATCATAGAAAATCTTGTTCGTTGAATGACTGCGTAGAAAAGAGGCCTAATTTGATTGGAATGATACCAGCAATTTTAAATCGTTTCGCTTAGGAAAAAATCGGGAGTCAGATATGACATTCGAAAAGCTTTCGTTCGAATATCTTTGCACGAAAATGACATGAACGTTTTACCTTTCTTGTGGTGGGAAGGTGGTAATTCGGAGAAAACTGCTATCTACAGGCATCGTCGAGTGGTTTTGAAGGTTTCTTGCGATCCTTTTTTGTAGCGGCAGTATTAAACCATCATTTTTAAGCAGGCTCCTGAACATTTGGGAAAAAGGCTGTGAAAAATTGAAAAGATTCGATGTACGTTGACAACTGTGTGGCGGTGTCGTTCCTCCGAAGAACTTGAATCTTTTCAAAGAGATTCACAGAATTGTTAGCATTGGAGTGGCTTCGACTGTGGTTGTCGACATAGTGATATAAAATCAAATTTCGACTTTCAAGATAATCAACAGAAATACGACCCACAAGAAATACAAGTTCTTGGACTTATGTGGATATGAGGAAAGACGATACCCTTTTTAATCTCTTACAGAAATTGAAAGAAGAAGTCACAAAGAGAATCGCTTTCACTTAGCTCATCGAATTTTTGACCCAATTGGATTCACATGTCCTTTCACCCTCATCCCCAAATTACTTATAGAAGAGTGTTGGAAGATGGAAACTTCATGGAACTCCAAATTACAAATATACATCGAAAGAAAATTTGAAAGGTGGAAAAAACCAACTTATAGAGATACAAGACATCAATCAAATTCCACGAAGATTATCGAAACTCGATTTTTAAAGATATGAGCCTATCACTACAAGTTTTTTTGTGATGCTTCGAAATCATCATACGCTAGACAAAACTTTCGTTTTACCTATTATACACATCCACTCAATCATCCAGTAGTCAAAGCACTCATTATTTATAAAAGCATGTATAATTGGGTCATGCCTGAGTTCAAATGCTTATGTACACTCTCAGAGAGAAGCTATTGGATCCTGAAAGGAAGAAAAACCATTAAAGAAGTCATTAAAACTTGCATTATTTGCAAGCGATTCAATGCGAAACTTATATCGGTATAAGGACTCTTACCTCAAAACCGGGTGAGAGAGATGCTGCTGTTTTTGAAATTATAGGATTAGATTTGGCAGGACTTCTCATTCTTAAGAATGGGGAGAAGAATTGGATTTTGATATTGACCTGTGCCGTCTGCAGGCAATTCATCTTGAATTGTTAGCCTCGTTTCGACTGAAAGTTTCTTGCTTGGTTTAAGATTTATAGCACGCCGAGGCCAACCATCCATCATTTACTCGGATAACGGCTTTTAATTTTAAAAGGTGCTTATCGACTTTATCAAGAAAGTGAACTTAGAAAAATTGAAGAATGTAGAAGAGCTAAATCAATTTCATGGAAATTCATCCCTCCACAGCTCCTTGGTAGGGGGTTTTGATCGGACTTGTTAAGAGAACTTTAATAAAACACTGGGGGAAAAACTCTCTTGAATCATGAAGAAATGTATGGGGTTCTTTGCGATTGTGAAAGTTTAATTATATATATATATAACTCCAGGTCATTAACTTATGTTACAGATGACGTCGAATTTGGAACCTCTAACTCCAGCAATGTTTTTGCAAGACATTAGAGAAATTGGTGTGCCGGAGTTAGATCAAATAGATGAAAATAAATTGAATAAAATATTAGTGTACCGAAATAGAATACAAAATGATCTTAGGAAACGATTTCGGTAGGGCATATTTAAGGTCAATTGAGAGAGACAAGAAATATAAAGGGGAAAATACCTTAAGTGAAGGAGATATTGTGTGTGTGTTTGGTGGGGAGTTGACCACACCAAAAGATTAAGCTGGAATTTAGGTAAAATTTTGGAACTCTACCTAGCAAAGACAAGAAGGTTGGAGTAGCCCAAGTAAAAACTAAATTTGGCTCTTTTCTGCGTCCAGTGCGAAAATTGTATTTCCTAGAGTGATGGAGAAAAAATAAATCATCTGTACACCCTACTAACTCTCCTTTATTTTCAGATGCTAATGAAGTAAGTCATATATATATACCCATTAATATAGATCCTGAACTGAGTCAGCCCCAGGGGGCGGCAACCTCTTCGATGCAGCCCCTGTTCCAGTGATTTCTAATGGTGGAGTTGGACTGGAGCAGAGTTGAGACAAAGAGGACACCAGCAGGCAGAAACCTCTTCGATGCAGACCTGTTCCAGTGTTTCTGATGTGGAAGCCGGAGTGGAGCCGAGACTTGAGACCCTTGAGAAAATTGCCAGATGTCTTAAGACGGTGAACTTCAACAGGACCTCGACGATCTCTTGAAACCCCAAAGGACTGATGAGCTATTGTTGAGTTTTTATTTTAAAAATTCAAAACTCAATGTGGGAAGTGTCGCTAACGGAGCTAACGCGGACTTGTAAGGTTTAACTAGAGTGGCGCTGTAGCGCATTCCCTTTTGTTTATGTTTGTCAGTAGTAGTGAGTAGTTGAAGTCTGTAATTCGGAGAACGTGAAATGTATCCAGTTGTTATTTTATTTATCATTAAAATCTTTTTTTGCATAAAAAGGACTCATTCTCTTGGTTAGAGTCTTTAGTTGAATCCTTTAGGTCAAGCTCATTCCGGGCGTTAGAAACGGAAGAATAAGGTAAGTAATACCTTTATTCTTTAATTAGAATTTTGTGAAATAGAAAATTAATTTTCTAATAACCAAGAAAAGATATAACGAGTAGAAATTATGAATGGAAATTTACTGCAACAATTCATTTTTTATATATTGTATTGAATTTTTTATCTTATTTATTTTGAAATTCATTTAGGTATAAAAATAAAATTCATTTTTATCAATGAATAAATATTTATTCACTCAATCTGAGATACACTTTTAAAAATATTTGTAAGATTACATATAAATGTACTTTTAAATTACTATTTAGAGAAAGCCTCATTGGTTATTTCACAAACATGAGGCTTTTTTCCTTGGTATGAAAAGAATAAAAGACGCTCTAATTTATCGCTTCGAGAGAAAGCATAGTTGCACATTTAACAAACATGAGGTTTTCCTTAGTATGAATATGCAAATGTTTCTTCAAGTAGCCACGTTCAGAAAGCCTATTGCATATTTTCACAAACATGAGGCTTTTCCATTGTATGAATACGTAAATGTCTTTTTAAATTACTAGAAACAGAGAAAGCCTTATTGCATATTTCACAAACATGAGGCTTTTCTCTGGTATGAATACGTAAATGTATTTTTAAATCATTTAAAAATATGAGAAAGCCTTATTGCATATTTCACAAACATGAGGCTTTTCGATGCTATGAATAAATAAATGTTTTTAAATCCTTAAAAAATGAGAAAGAATTATTGCATATTTCACAAACATGAGGCTTTTCTTAGTATGAATATGCAAATGTTTCTTTAAATAGCCACGTTCAGAAAAGTCTTATTACATATTTCACAAACATGAAGGGCTTTTCATTGGAATGAATACATAAATGTCTTGTTAAGGAACCACGTTGACAGAAAGCCTTATTGCATATTTCGCAAACATAAGGCTTTTCCTTAGTGTGAATACGCAAATGTTTCTTTTTAAGGAGTCATATTCAGAAAAGTCTTATTACATATTTCACAAAAATGAGAGGCTTTTGGTTGCATGAAAACGTAAATGTCTTTTTAAATTATTAGAAAGAGAAGCCTTATCGCATATTTCACAAACATGACGCTTTTCATTCTTATGATACGTAAATGTATTTTTAAATAACCAAAAACAGAAAGACTGTGCATACTTCACAAGCATGAGGGGCTTTTTTCCTTGGTATGAACATGTAAATGTCTATTGAAATTACCCTTTTCAGAGAAAGCCTCATTACATATTTCGCAAGCATAAGGCTTTTCCTTGCTATGAATACGTAAATGTTTCTTTAAGGAACCACGTACAGAGAAAGCCTTATTGCATATTTCAAAACATGAGGCTTACCTTAAATGATTGCTTAAATGTGAACTTGAATGCCCACAGTTATTGTAATCCTAGTAGCATATGTCGAAACTCAGGATTTTTTGCAGGGCAGATAACTCAAGTGATGTTTTAAAGATATCATTTTGAGAGGTAGCCATCTTTTCATTTATAAACTTGGAAATCTCAGGTGAGATCAAACAATTCTTTTAAATTTTAGTAATGTGAAGACTAGCATTCTTTTAGCAGAACTTTACTAAAACACTCCAAATTTATGTAGTTACTCTTCTTTTCCCTAAAAATTTTTATTATTTTTTCTCACAGACATCTTGGATTTTTCTAAGCCTCTGGTTTTCTTCTATCAGTTGGTTTGATTGTGAATTATACACTTGTCGAATATCCCATTACTCTGAAAATAAAAATAGCCATCAAAAACAATTTTTAATTATGAAAAAACATAGATCAACTAGAAAGTATGAGTCGTTAAGAAGTCAATGTGGTTAAGTCCAGGAAACAAGAATTAAGAAAAATAATCTTTTTTGATACATTAATTTTGAAAATTCTGTATTTATTAATCTGATCAGAAAAGTATATATAGTCTTTTTTAATAAGTGTATGCTCTTATAAAAACAAGATATATACAGGATGTGTAAATAAAAATGTAAGCATTTATTGGATAGAAAATATCCTCTTAAAAATTTTAGGACATACCTTCTGGCAGCTGTAAAAAATAAGGAATTTATGTAAAAATAATACAATAACATTGGTTGTCATGTTCTATGTTTATTCATTATAACAAACATCATCTCCACAGTTATTTAAATGTAAATTTTGATCTCCACTTGTTCTTAATGTCCCCAAGTCGTGTTTAATTGAAGCTATATATATTAATAAACTCATGTTGTGTGTGTCTCTTTTTGCTTCTTTTGAAATTGCTCTAACATTAAGATATAATATTGGTTGAGTTATATGTTTTAAAATACCTGTGGCCTACCAATTTTTTTTATATCACTTACATGAAAGGTATTTTCGTCAAAATTATACTTGAACTTAATGATGCTTGGGTTTGACATTTCTAGTTTCATCCATTGCATATTGACTGTTAATTCACTTGTTGATTTTTTTCTGTTTGTAATAAAAGCTACCAATGTTTTTGTAGAAAGAAAATCTTGTCAATTCATTTCGACAAAGCTGAAAGAATTCTTTCTTTCAGTATTTTGTATTATATGATACCAGTCAATAGAATTATAAACATAATGTAGCTTTTTGAATAAGTTTCTATAACTGCAAAATAAGGATCATCGGGCAAATAACTATTCCCACTTCATAAAAATTTAAGCTCAATTGATTCACCTTTTGTATCTTCACTCTGAAGCAAATTCAATAAACTTAACTTAAGTTTTTTATTTTTCAATTCTGTCCAAAACATGAATCTGAATACATTATAAATTTTAGAAAATGTTTAGAATTTACTGTGTTTAGTTAAACAAAATGACACTACTTGTAAAACCTGTGATCCTTGGATTATAGGCCAAACATACATGCCAGGAATCGTTAATTTTTAAATCATGGCACCCAAGATAGTATATGTATAAGTTTCTCTTGTAATAAGCCACTGATGTGGATAGTTTTGAAAATAGCAATGCCTTTTTCTAAATCAAAAACTAAACACATACATTTTGTCTGAAGTTCTTAAGACTGTTTTCAGTCAATGTTAAAGGATAGGGATCAAACAGCAAAAACATTTGTTGGCAGGAAAAAAAAATAATAATAAAATTTTTTATGAATATAAAAAAAATAAATTGTTTAGAGAATGAGTTCTTTCAATTTTGATTTTCAAAAATAAGTAGTTTTCAGCATTACTGCAAAATGATATTTGAATTTTCTATTTTTAAAGTATAGGAGGTGAAAACACAAAGCACCTTTTAACGCAAAAAAGAAATATTTTTTCGAGTAGAATGAAATAGTATATAAGAAAAGCATGCTACTCTTTGAATGGTATAGCCAGAATTAAGTTTTATTTTTATTAATTAAGTTTTTTAAATTTTAAGTTCATTCTGAATTATTTTGGCATAATTCGACTATATCAACACCTATCTAGATGGCACTACCACAGTCTGAGATGCAAATTTATTCTTGGCAATGAATACTAATTTTTGGAGATATCCTTCTGAAATGTAGTTGCCAGCTGAGAATTATTGTAACTCAACATTGTGACAAATAGTGGACAATGGAAACGATCTATGATGCACAGAGATTTAACATCTCAAATTACCTTTCGCTAATTTTCGTCAAATTAACATCCAAGTTTCCTATGTAGGAATGTTCAAATAGTTTCTGCATGTATACTTTAAAAATTCATTTATATAGATAATTAATGTCTATGCTACTAAGATTTTTTGTCTGTTATTTAATAAAGAAATGTCTATAAAAATATTAAAATTCTGAGAAACGACTGAATGAAGAATTGAAAGTATACTTATTTTATACTTGACCAAAAGTTGTGAATTAACAGAAGAGCACAAATTACTAATCCTTGAAGCTCATGAATTAAAATTTTAATTTAATTATTGTACTGAAATTATTATTCGTTTCTATTTATCTAACAAATAATTTTATTCCCATTGAATGAATTTTTATATTTGACGTAAAACTTTATCATAAACAATTAGTGAACAAATCTTGCTTTCTAATTAGCAGAAACTTATTTTTCAGTTAATAATGCTCAGATTTTAAGTCGCACACCAAATTCTGACCACGTTTTTGTGAAAAGAAAATTAAAAGTAGTGTAAAATATGCTATTCATATAAGATGCATTTATGAAATGAAAAGGGGCCACGATAGCCCAGTGGTCAAGGTAACGGAATCATGGCTGGCATGTCATGAGTTCGATCCTAGTACTGTGAAGACCCGGCATGTAAAAGGGCGCGATATATGTTATCTGTCAAGAGCTCAAATGTCCTCTCATTTGTGATAGTTAGGAGAGGGGGGGTCAGCTCAGATGTCATCTTCATCTCTTGACCATGGTTCAAATTACGAAGTCCATCGCCTAAAGCCCTAGAGTAACTAATCAGTATGACATTAATATTCACGTAGTCACATTACAAATTAAATAAAGATGAATTAATAAGTTAATAATTAATTGATTTTACAAATATTAAAATTTTTCCGTCTATGATTTCAGCTGCACCCCCGATTTTTAGTACCACAAGCATCGGAAAAAAAGTGCAGCTTAGATTCGGAATAAATATGGCAATATTGCGATTTTAAAGTTCCTGAATATTTAAGTTTACCCTTTTTTCTATTAAAAAGTACTATCTTCCCCTTCTATTAATGAACATTTTTCAATAACCTGGTTGTTCTCCACTAAACTTTCAGAATAATAGAGGCTGTCATTTTTTTGTGTGCAATACATTTTACATCTATCAGGTTTTTAGAATTAAAGTTAATTCAAAATATATCCATTATAATTATATATAATAAAATTTTATTAGTAAAATTTTTATATAACTTTTATAAAAAATATGCGGGGCATTAACATATGAACATGCATTTGTTGCTCATTGGAGTGTTCTTTTTTCTTCCTATGGTTAAAAAATGATTTTCATTACAGGTTTATTTTTAAGTTAGAAAATAAAACAATCCCAAAAAAGGTAATCTGCTGAATGAACTTTAAAAAACACTAGTTTTTAAAAAATGAAAACTTTTAAAATGATTGATTTATTTTATATAGGAAGGAAAAATATAATTGTAATAATTAATAATGTTTGCTTTTTTAATCTCACAATTGTGAATCGAATTCCTCAATTTTCAATATTAAGAAGCATTACATTTCTCATTTTCAATTCATTTGCTCAGAAAATCTCATTAACAGTTATGAGCTATTTTACACCTCTCTTGCGAGGGATTATTGAATCTATCCTCTAGAAAACTTATGACAATCTAATTATTACAAAACTATATTACCATAAATTATAGTTTTAAAACAATCTGTTACTCAGTATAGTCACTAAATGATAAATTATTTTTGTTTAATGGCTTTTTCGTTAACCATAAAACCGTTTAATGACCTTCAAAGGCATCGTCATGTCATGTGATGTCAATACTTCATGGGAATTTCACTTAGAGGGGACCAGAAAAGGCTTGTTGGAAAGAAGTAAAAAAAAAAGTGGAGAAGAAATAGGAAACTTTTTATTGTTCTGTAAAAAAATAGAAAAGAGAGGGAAGAAACTGCAGTGAGAGATAAGAGGGAAATTTTGCAATAGCCAACGCCATCTAGATGTCATGTAAGGTGTGAAATTAATCGCAGGAAAGGAAGGGCCTTACGGATTAGCCACCTGTTATGTTCACGGGAAAAACAGTGTCATGAGAAGTTACAGAACTATGTAATTCCTACTCTCCAGCAACAAGACTACCTACAAGAAACCATATTCATAAACGATGGAGCCCCACCTAGCATCGCAAGCTTAGTCCAACAATTGTTAAGGCAGCCTTTTACAGACACTAGTGATCAGACAACCTTTCTCAGCAGATTGGTCTCCACGATCACCTGATGTCACGCTTTTATGCGACTTCTGGCTATGGGGCTTTTTGAAAGATAATGTTTACTGGGAACGTTTAACAACTGCGTTAGGTTAGAAGAACAGTATTTGCCACCATATTAAACCTATCCATGTTGACTCTCTCCATTCAGCAATAGGAAACTTATTTTAAGAATGGAGTGTGCTGCCAAACAAGAAGGTTCACATATTAAACATGTTTTAAAGAACTGATTTGCATGCTAAGTATATTATATCATGAAGAAAAGTGCACCATTTTTAATAATTTTCAAATGCATCACTGTTATTGTGTATTCTCCTTATTGAATTTTTTTCGTGTAAGACCACTCATTAAGACCTTCACTGTTGGTCCGTTCTTCACATAACTCATAGCACCGTCAAGTGGCTATTTTTTCAATTTTTTTTTTTCTTCAGAAACCTCGAGTGCATTTGAAATGTCTGTTGTCCAAACATTTTTCTCCTAAGATTAGCAAAACAGCCTCCAGGGCTCTCTGAGTACCTGAAGTTTAATTTGCTATCCTTGTACTAAGCATAATCAAATTGATGAATTTACAGTTAATGCTTTAGTGGCCCATTTTGGAACAGTTGTGTTGATTAGTTGATTTAGATACATTCTTCAAGTATGAATCATCAAACATAAAATCTCGCAACAAAATCCTGATCATGAAGAATGAAACACCTTCTAAATGTACATTCCTTTGACAAGAATTAAACATAAGGAATTCAAAAATAAGTGATAAATTTGATGGATGAAATATATCAATAAATCAACAAAGATAGAAATTCAAATGAAATTTGATTAAATAAAAGGCTTTAGAGATGTCTGAATAAAAAGATGGATCAAAATATGCAAGTTTTAAGTATTGCTACAAGTTTTAATTGAAGATAAAATTACCACAACAGATTGGAGGTCATTGGTATGTTATTAATCATGGCTGATGATGAGCTGCAATTTGATACTTAGACAAATCAACAATTACGATAAATACTAGTATATTCTATCATATTGATGATATCAAGTATTTAAAATAATTTGGGAACATTAAGTTCACAGTTCAAACTACTTTTAAGCATTAAGAAGAAAAAATTGCAAAATTTCTTATAAATACCTGATAAACAATGCAACATAAAGCTCCATCATCAGAAAGAATAAAAGCTACACTCTCTTTATAAGCTTCTGAATTTACTTTGTAAATGACCTGAAACTAAGCAAAATCTAAGAAATCTAATTTAAGATATTAAATTTTCTTGTTAAAAAAGAGAATCCAAAAATCTTCAATGTCATGTTATAAAAATTATTATATAGGTAAATCCACATGGAAGATAAAATCAAGTACCAAGAAAGACATGTTTAGAAGAACAAAATTTAGGTAAATCATTTGTCCAGGTAACATAGTTGATTGAAGCATGAAGGTCACGGGTTGAAGTATGTAGAAAAAAGCCATTTTAAATATGAAATTGTGGCACATTAATAATCATTGTAATCACAAAGATTTTGAATGCAAGCCGAAAAACATGAATACTCTGACGTACAAGTGCAGTATATCATTTTGTGGCAAGGAGTTCCATGCCTGTTGTATTTGATTAGTAAATAATTATCACTAATTGTAGATGACACTGCATTTGTTATCCTATTATATCCTACACACAGGTTGATTCTAAAATCACAGGAATTTCCTATACCAACAATTTTTGTACAGGAATACATGGGCGAAGTGCCACGTTGTTGTGTGAGACACAAACAAAAAAAATAGCAGACATAAACAGAAACATAAAATGTTCATTAGCATCATACTTAACGAGTGAGCCTGTAAGGAAACTTAAAACAGTTTTAGAAATTGCATACACAAATCGTCATGCATGCTTGGCAACCTTTTGGCATGATTGGCAGACAATATTAGCGATAGCTGTACTCAGCAAAGGGTGTGTTAAGATTTGCTGCACTACTGAAATCTTCATTTGCGCTAGATGTTTTGGCAGGGACATACGTCTTAAGACTCTTTGAGGCCCTGGTCCCGAGAGATCTTCAGATTGTTCGAATCTGTAGGTCTCCATGCCGCAGTAGGCCCTACCTTAGTTCTTTAAAAAGTAGACCGTATATATCATGCATTGTCAAATACTTGTTCAAACAATAATTTTTAAACAAATACATGTGCATGAGTCACAATCTTTAAAATATAGGCTCAAATCAGCCCAAAATGCCACATTTCAACTAAATTAGTTGAAAGATTGCCTGCAGCGTTAGGCCTAGAGCTAGACACGTACAAAGGTCATCACATAATATAGTTTTACTACTTTCTTTAGTTGACATGCAGTTTGAAATTCTCCGTTTTTGAAGAATATTACAGGGATAATATTTTACCCTCAAAATTATTCGAATCCTGATCTTATTAGAGTTGAAAAGAAAACAAGTCCCTGGGCCCAGTTAATTCATGTCTTAAGAAGTCCTTGGGTTTCGTCATTATGGGCGACTTTACTGATAGCGAAAAGGCAGATATGCATCTAATATACAGCGCTGCTAATCGTAACGGCAGAGCAGCGTTATGGCTGTATCAGGAACACATTCCAAATAGACACATGCCGAACCAGAAAATGTTTCAGCGACTACATTGACAGCTGTGAGAAAATGGTTCATTTATAGCCAGTACCGATTCATGGAAGGCATAAATCGAGGACTGTACAACTAACACACATCTAGAAGAATTTATCTTAGACAATGCAAACGAAACATCCCGCACAAGTACAAGGAATATAGTGTCGCCTACATGTCAGTCAACCAACCGTTTGGAGAGTTAATGTTTGTGGATGCAATTTCTAATATTTTATCATTTTCGGTAAAGAATGACTTGTTAAGTATATTTATTGCTGATGAAAGTTTTATGTTTCCGTTAATGTGTTATATTTACTGTTTGTGCCTCAACACATCAATTTCGCCCTACTATTCCCTAGAGTAAAATTGTTTATTTTATTGACTCTACCACTCCTCAAAATTTGTCCCATGAATTTAAAATCACCCCGAATCTTTGATGGGAGAAAGGCCAAAGCAGCATGTCAAAACACTGTATAGCACTTTGGATAGAAGCAGTATGAGGACAAGCATCATCATGTTGGAAAATACCTCTTGAATGCTGCTCATGAATAAGAAACAACCAGTTCAATCCCGAGTCCGACGTATACCTTTGCAGCCAAAGTGCTTAGAACAATGGCAAGAATGCTCCTGTCATAAGAAATTGCTCCCCAGACCATAATTCATAGAGAAGGTCCAAAAATCTATGGCATGGCTTATTTATAACCACACACCTGGTCTCTTTCTAACAAATACATGTCTATCACTGGCAACAATACAAAACGGCACTCATTCTGAGAAGGCAACAGATCGTCACTCAGCATCCAATGAGCCTAGCTTCACACCACTGAAGTTACATACAGCAACGCTTCCAGGTAAGTGTATGAATACTCTTGGGTGTCTGGTCCGGAGCTGTCATTCAAAGCAATCAATTTGTAACAATTCGCTGTGACACTCTGATGCCAACAGAGGCTCTAACTTTTACAACAGATTGCAGACTAATGAAACATCAGCAATACAATTGTCAAGAAAACATATTTAATTGATTTAAGTTTCAAAATTACAGGTTAATGTAAGTGCAAGAACCATTTCAAATGTGAGGTAAAATTCGGTGTAACTGCCAGAATTTCAAATGCAAAGCATGCAGACATACATAAAATAGGGCGTACAAGTAGCGGATATTAGTTTGTGGGATGGAATTGCATGCCTGTTTCTCTTGGTCGGTCAGTATAAGGTTGTTTAATTCTGGTTGTAGATGACGCTGTGGTTGCCTTCTAATGATGTCCCATTTGTGCTCAATTGGCAAAAATCTGGTGATCAGCAGACCAAAGAATACATTGATATTCTATAAAACATGTTGTGTTACAAAAGGGTCTGAGAATGCATGTTATCAGTTGGAAAACACCCCTTGATGAGATGTTTATAAATGGCAGTACAGAACAGAGCTTGAATCATCAGACTGTTTTACAAATTTGCTGTCGGGGTGTGTGGATTAAACTTGAAAAGTGCTCCTGCAAACAAAGAAATTGTCCACGCCAGACCATAACACTAGGTGCAGAGATACTTCCCTAATGTAGACATTTTTGAAAATATATTTAATAGTATAGATAACCAAAGACAGGTGAGAGTTTTTTTTTCAGTTTTAAAGCAAGTTAAAAATTATTTAAGAAGTACTATTGGAGAGGAAACAAATTTAACAACATGGCCATATTATATATAGAACAAGATGGCTTAGACAAAATAGATATGGCAAAATAATTGATGAATTTGCCAAAGAGAAATCAAAAAGTAAAATTATATTGCGAAATTATAAGTTCATTAGTAAGGTTAATTTTTTAAATAGAGTTAAGATTTTTCTGAAGGCGTTGAATTTTATTAATATCATTATATTTTAGTAAGAGAAGTGAGAGAGACAGAGAAGTAGCGAATCTTTTCACTATTTTTGTTTTTCGACTCTTAGGCCAAAGGCCTTGAACCTTTTACTGCCAGCAGCCTCCAACTACCTTAATCTGCCTTTGGCTATACTTTCCGTCAGTATATATATTAATGTGTATGTGCAAAAAAAGGTTTTTTAAATATTCAGCTGTGTTCCAATTTTGCATATTTTTTTTATTTCTATCACAACACAAACTCATTACAAATATAATGCTGTCCAATTTCAATGTGTATGGATGTGTGTGCTAAATCATATAACTAGTTTATCTCCCTTGAAACATTTTCATGTAAATTTTTCCCATTGGAGTAAAAATTTAAAAAACATTTTCAGTAGATGGGTAATATCTGTGCAATTAATTAGCACTGATATTGTAATTAATTTAAGCCGATTAACTAAAACAAATTACATGACTGTATAAACATACATTGGAAAAAGAAAACAGTATTATAGGCATGCAGAGTTTCATGGAGTAAAAAAAAAGAATTAAGTGGAGAAAACGGTAAAATCCTAGGAGGACCCACTGCTGTTTTTGGCGCCAAAATTTTTCAAAAGCGCCAAATTGAAGTTTTCAAAGGCGTCAATGACGAAAAACTCTTGGGAAGCGCGCATGTGCGTCAGCGGGAGCAGGGGGGGGATGAATTGGGCGTTTCGCAAAGATGAAAGTAATAAATACATTAAATTAATCATTATATAAAAAAAAAAAGCGGAGAAAGCAATGAAATTCATTTTAAAAAGTATTCTAAAACCAGTGTACAACATGATTTACATTTTTAAAGGACGAAAGGGCGTTTCGCAAAGATAAAATCGAAGAAATACATGAAATCAATTTTTAAAAAATGTTAAAAAGCACTTACCTTACGCTTGCATTTCGTCATGATATGTTGGTGGATACACCCTTGCAATGGATGCAAAAGGAATTTATGAAAAATTCTCATTCACCAACTTGTGATCGTAAGATCGCCGCCACATGTCTTATTAACTGTCATATTTTTTATTAACTTTCAAGTCATTCACCACGAACATTCGTAACTCTTGCCAAACCAATATCTCGTCAAACGCAAGATAATAGTTATAGCAAGTTTGCTTTCGCTAAACAAGTGCCCTTTCTCACACTCCGAACGACGTCGTGGCGATTATCTTTCGACTGGTTGCGGCAACGCGCCATTCGTGGCAGACAACCGTTCCCTTTCCGCTTTTGCAAACGCATATTTTTTTTACACCTCGAACATTCATAGCGAGGAAGCAATTAAATTAGCTTTCATACACCATTCTAACGTCTCTTTTCCCTATGTGCCCAGGGCACAAAGAACCTATAAAATGTAGCCTCACTTTAAAAGTAATTTCCTTTCACACGCCATTCTTAACAACCTCCAGCGAGTCAAATGTCAAAATGACGTTTTTCGGAAAAAGGCGAAAAATGTTGCACTTTTAGGGTTGCCATTTTTTTCGGTGATTTGAAAATCAAATTTTGATGAAATGGAAAGGTTACATATTGTAACCTTGCATCGCTCAAAATTTGGCGACAAAGACTGGCGACCAAAGTGGGTCCTCCTAGGATTCAACCGGAGAAAACTTTTTTGAAAAATTGTCATTTTTTTTTTTTCAATTATGGAGAACTTTTGAGAATAAGTCTCTAAAAACCATGATTATTAAAAATTGCACAGAAATTATTCACTTAAAATAATCAAAGCTGGAGAAAATCACTAGAGGTTTGGAGAAAGATACATTCCTGAACATAAAATATTTTAAAAGAGATATCTGAATTTAAAACTGAAGCAAAAGGAAAGCAGTTATTACAAAAATGTAAAATAGATAAAAATATAATTGACCTTGCTTGAAACATTGATAAGGGTTTTTTTAGGATTGGGGGAGGGCAAGATCTTTATTGTGTAATATAAAGTTACAAGTCCTAAATAAATGGTTTAGAATCATTGACTCTGTTATAAAATTAACATATAAATTTAAAAATAAAAAGATTATCTGAATATTTGAAGTGGGCAAACATTGTAAAGGAAAGTATATAAACATATTTTTAACTGAGAGTGGAATTTTTTTAAAAAAAAAAAAAAACTATTAATGAATAAAAATTTTGCCAAAATATTAAACCTAAAATGTATGGAGTAAGACTAACCATCTTCTGATCCAAGCAGATAGGGAAGGTTATCTTGCAAAATAAGTTCAAAATGATGACACCAAAAATAATTTAAGAACATCAAACGCATTGATATTTTGGAATTAAAACTGCACACTATTTGCTCATATTTTCCTACAAAACTTGATTTGAAACATCACAAACGATTTTAAAAACTAAATATTTGAACTAATTATTGCATTTCAACATAATTTATATACACTGTGTTTTCTCTTTGGTATTTCATTTTTTTCCCTGTCAATTGCAATGACTTTAAAAAAATATTTTCAGATTTATTTTGCAATTATATATTCTGCTTCATAATTATAGCAGTCATGAATTAAAATTTTTAAAAAATTTAAAAATTATTCAAATCAGAAGAAAAGAATTGAAATATGCAGTTGTAGAATGAAATAGTAACATAAGAAAACTTTTATCATCAGCACAAAAAAATGTTATTATATTTTAAAATAAAATTGATTAATTTAAAAAACACTTTTGCTGTTGAATAGAACATCAAAGCAAAAAAAATAATAAACAAACAATTCCAAAAATGATAAAATCTTGAAAGCTATGCCCTTTTTTTTAATAAATTCTACACTTTTGAAGCTACATGAGAGCTATTGGCAATGTACGTAGTACTCTATGAAACTTGGTCAAGTGATGAGGACAATACCAGAGCTGGCACTCCACTTCTCAAGCTTCCATACTACACCAATGTGAGGACTTTCAGTCTCCACAGATTAAGAGTGCGCATTACCTCTTCCACACAGTGAGGCATTACGATTTGAATTCATGACTTGGCAATGCCACAGTCACCAGTTCCTGGACATAACCACTCAGCTACTGCAGCCACTATGTTATCTTGAAACAAAAATGAAAAACTTTTGAAACCAACAGCTTATAACAACAAACTAATTTTTAAAAGTGATTGCATTAAAAATAAATATAGAAATACAATAGATGCAATATTAATTCAGTTGCAGATTTATAATTCCACATATATAGTGAGAGAAATCTGCAACAAAAAATCATTTTAATATTCATTAGATAACCTTTGAAAACATTTTTTGGAATACATTTGTTATAAATTTTTGTATTAGTTTATCTTATTACTTTTATGAGTGTCCTGAAAGAATGCTTACTTAACATGACTCAAAGAGTACACATACGGTTAAATGAGTTTATGCCAAAAAAACAGGCAAAGGACAAAATTTTTGAGAAAACTTTTATGTGTGTGTACCCTATTTTATTTAATACACATTCTCCATTGCCTAGTAAAAAAGTATTGTAATAATACTTCTATATGTTTCATTCAAAGATTTAAAATGATAACTCCTGCTTGTAAACATTTCTCAAAAACTTCGAAAAGCATGCAAATGAACCTAATAACATCATAAACCTACAACTCCTTTACAATGATACTTAGCATGTATAAGAAATTTATAATCTGCAGTTACATAGACTTTGAGCCATGTTGCATGATTTTACATATGCTTAAGTATAGTATTTACTAAAAATAAAAAACATACAGGAAATGACAGCATACAAAAAAACTAAAACAATTGTGAATTTTAGGACCAGATTTTGAAATGCATTAGTTTCTTAATTATATTACATAACATCTAGTTATATTAGAAATATAAAATACTTAATGATTTCACTTCTGGAATAGCGATTCAAATTTCGAATCAATTAAAGCAATTGGTTGCTAACGAGAATTTTTAAAAGAAATTTACAGAAAATTTCTGCAATTGTAAAAGTGTATCAACATATTATGTCAAGAAAACCTTTCTTTTTAAAAATACTTCGGGAATTCTCAAAGAATTAAGTTATGTTTTTCAGAATGTATTCAACATATTTTGTGACTCTTAACTCTAACCAAATAGTACTCAAAATGCCCAATGTAGTAATATTTAATTAATTACACAAGTGATTATATTTGAAATAATTAATGTAGTTCTATGAAACAGCTATATTTGTGATGCATGTATTAATTTTAAGCCATGGTCAAGTGATGAGGTTGACACCTAAGCTGTCTCAACCCCCTTCTCCTAAGTTTCATACCACTCCAATCAGAGGGCTCTAAGCATCTGCAGATTTAACATGCATCAGCCCCTCTAAGCAGTGATTCTTCACTGGCACTAGGTTTTGAGCATACGATCATGATCACCTAGATACCACAACCACATTATGAAAGTGAAATGATGTGTGGATAAAAATTCATCATCATATCAAATTAATGAATAAGAATACTGATATATATATATATATAGGTACACATACTAAGGAAGCTTTTTCAGTTGCTATACCTTTTAAAAGGTACCTTTTACCTAACAAAGAAAAAAAATAAATAAAAAAAGTATTTTCTCTCTACTCATATATTAATGCTGTGAAAAATTGATAAATTTCACTGTTTTTTGTCAATTTTTGTAATTATTTAACTTACCATCATAATATTTTTGTTCCAAATGTAATGTTTGGGATACAAGAAGCAAGAAATGAATAGAGCATTTTAATTCAAAGTATTTATTGTTCACACAAAAAGCTCAAAAATCAAATTTTTTGTTTACAAAATAAATATTTTATTCAATTTTACTTTTTATAAATAAGAAGCATTTTTCATTCTTACCTCTTTTTTATTGAAAAGGATGCTCTTTTCAACATAATGGGGGAATGAAAGCCAGAATATCATAATCATCTCAGGTGTTTCACACCTTGCTTTTCTTTTAAATGATTTAATGACATATTCAGGTTGTAATAGAAACTGAGACATATATGGTCAAATCTTCAAATATTCTGCCTTTCAGTGAATTGGCTACAGATTGTAATGTGGTAATTAATTTTTTTCTGTTTTGTTTTCACATGCTTTTTACATGTTGAGGGCTGATATCATAGGAATACGGGGGAAAAAAAGGCTAAATGCAAAAAATTATTACTAGAAAGAATTTTCAGTTTCTAATGTTTTTGGTGATTCAAATGGTACTTTGTCAAATAAGCTTTTTATCACAAAGATGTCTTAATGTGCTGTTTCTATGAAGGATTTAAAATGTGACTACTCTCTAAGAACAAATGCATAGACAATTGTACAGTCATCAAAATGGTGGTTTAAAATAAACATTTGTATGAAAAAGCTGCTATTCCATCTATTTCCAAATACAGGATAATATAGCTAATAAATAAATGACACACATGATCATTATTATAAAATTTAAGAAAGTCTTCTCTCTGTTATTGTATAAAATTTAAGAAAGTCTTCTCTCTGTTATTGTAATATAAACAAAGCTTTATTCATAAAAAAAGACTAATATATTTAAAAGGGAGTTTGTATTTTTTTTTATGTAGCATTTTGTAAATGTCTTATTATTGTGGACTGCATTAGTAAAAAAAACATTTTTGTGAGTGGATTGTTATTGCTTATAATTGTTATATTGTACAAAAGTCCATCACAATTTCTTTAGACTGAGATGCATTTATATTATTCCATATAAAGTTTGAATAATAGGTAAGGAAACATGTAAATTATCAAGGAGGTTTGAAAGGAGAAAAAAAGGAGCAAATAGCCCCAGAACCATCTAACTACTGCAAATGAAGCTCTGCAAACTTACAAACTAGAGTATACAGGCACTGAACACATAAATTACATGGATGCCTTGATTATCAGTTAATGCACAGTTAAAACCCCCCAGTATGCTTCCAGAACTGTTAAGAAAAATCTGTAACAAATGGAAATCAAACTAAAAACATCATTCGTAATTATGGAATTTCTGATCGAGTGATAGCTGTGACTGCATCATCTGTCTTTCAAAATTATGGCGTGATAAATGACTCAGATACAAATTTCCAAAGTTTTCTCTGTCACACCCAAGCGGAGAAATGCTGTATTGAACTTTGACAGAAGCATTTTAAAAAATCTGTGGTACTGAAGCAAGAGACAGCATCCTCAGGACTTGTTTATCAAGATTAGATAATAATACCCAAATATTTTTTAAAATCTAATTTTTAAGGTACATACATTTTTTTCAATAAAAAATTGGATAATTTTATACATACTTCATTAAATAATAGGTTAACATATCAAGCTAATGCATTCCAAAAGTAAATATGTTCATCAACTGCATTCCGGTTTAATTTATTAAAGTTAAAAAGATAAAGTCGAATAAAAATTAAAAAATTTTCAAGCATGATTTAACAAAAATAAATTCTTTTTATGTGTTTATACAAACTAAATGTTGGTTGAATCCTAGGAGGACCCACTTTTGGTCGCCAAAAATTTTGTCGCCAAATTTAGAGTGATAAAGGTTACAATATGGTAACCCTTCCATTTCATCAAAAAATTTGGATTTTCAAATCACCGAGAAAAAATGGCAACCCTAAAAAGTGCAACATTTTTCGCCTTTTCCGTAAAAACGTCATTTTGAAATTTGACTTCGCTGGAGAAGGTTTGCTCTCCACCGGTTGTTAAGAATGGCGTGTGAAAGGAAATTACTTGAAAGTGAGGCTACGATAGGTTTCTTTGTTCTCCTGGGCACATAGGGGAAGAGACGTTAGAATGGTGTATAAAAGCTAATTTAATTGCTTCTCGTTATGAATGTCCGAGGTGTAAAAAAAATTTGCGTTTGCAAAAGCGAAAGGGAACGTTTGACGGCTACGAATGACGTTGCCGCAACCAGTCGAAAGATAATCGCCACGACGTCGTTCGGAGTGTGAGAAAGGGCACTTGGTTTAGCGAAAGCAAACTTGCTATAACTATTATCTTGCGTTTGACGAGATATTGGTTTGGCAAGAGCATGAATGCGTTCGTGGTGAATGACTTGAAAGTTAATAAGAATATGACAAAGTTAATAAGACATGTGGCGGCGATCTAACGATCACAAGTTGGTGAATGAGAATTTTCATAAATTCCCTTGCATCCATCGCAAAGGGTGTATCCACCAACAGATCATGACGAAATGCAAGCGTAAGGTAGTGCTTTTTAACATTTTTTAAAATGAATCATTTCATGTATTTCTTCGATTTTATCTTTGCGAAACACCCCTTTCGTCCTTTTTTAAAAATGTAAATCATGTTGTACACACTGGTTTTCGATTGCTTTTTTAAAATGAAATTCATTGCTTTCTCCGTTTTTTTTTTTTTATATAATGATTAATGTATTTATTCGATTTCATCTTTGCGGAAAGATAAACCATTTCATACCCCCTTCTCTCCCCCCACTGACGTATGCGCTTCCCAAGAGATTTTCGTCATTGAAGCCTTTTTTGAAAACCTTAAAATTTGGCTAAAATTTTTGGCGCCAAAAACAGCAGTGGGTCCTCCTAGGATTTTACCGAAATAGGTTATGAAAGTGGTCAGTTAAATAATTACGAAAAACTTACAAAAAATAAACCATTTTTTAAAATGCATTTTCAAAAGATACTTTTTATCATATATTTGTCGGGGGTGCCTTTTTACAAAATCTTAGTACTGTACTTCGTAATAGGGAGTGCGCTAGTATTTTGAAAAAAAAAAAAACGTATACTTCAGTATAACATACTAATATGCATAAGAATCCTAAGTACAATCACTAATCATTGTTTTATATTCTGGGAATTAATGAGCTCATTTTAAAACTAAGTTTCTTATTAACAAATTTAAAATTCATTTTCTAAAAAAAATTTCTGTTTACTTTGAAGATAAACTTTTCTGAAAAATTAATCAATACAGTATGATGAAAATAAAATACATCAACTGAATTTTTGTTTCTCTGACTTCTTTTTAAAGAAATATCCTACGTAGAACATAGCTTTTTTAGCTAAAAACTTAAATAAGAAACTTTAAAACTTCTCTGTTCAAAATACAAATTATTAATCCTTACCCAAGGGTGCACCGATGTTCATATGTTTTCTTTATATCTACAAATGGATGTACATTCATACACTAGCGCGTCTCTTAAATGCACCTAAAATAAGCTTAGTCTATTGAAGAGCGGGTGGAAGGAGAAAGAGGTCTTGGTAAAGTAGGGATTAGGGAAAAATTTTTATCCCGCCAAAATCGAATGTTCTAGAAAAATCATAGCGGGTATATGGACAAGTTCTAGTTTGTAAACAACAACATTGAGTGGAACCCACCCGAACTTCCGGTTTAATGTTAATCTATGGGAAAACATCGAAATTCAACTAAGTTTTTCAAAGTTTTAATGCAAGTTTTTGAAACTTTTTTTTAACTATATGGATAGAAGATGATCTGTAGATTTCAGATTTCATATCATTTAATTCAGTACTTTTTCTAAAATACTTTGTTTAATTTTTGGCTAACTTAGAGCAAGGTTGATATAAACGCTAGCTTATCGCTTTTTTTGGCGACTAATAGAATGTTTAACAAGCGAAATGTGTACTAAGTAAATAGTATGTGTGCGCCATATTGAATTTGTTTTATTGTTGTTTATATATTTGCGTTATCATATAAGATTTATTATAATAATTGTATTAATATATATGTGAATTTTTTTGTTCCTTTCCTGGATATAAAACGAAAAGTAGTGACAAATACTTTCGAAATTTTTTAATTATTTGTGTTAACCATTTTATATTCATTAAGATACTGCATGTACTTTCCGGCAAGTGTTTCTATATATCACATTTTATATAGTTATTGGATTAAATTTCTTCCCTCTTTATTTGAAGAAAAGTAATTATAAATATATGAAAAATACTTTTTATTATTTATATTTTGTTAATTGTTCGACCACATTAAATCTTAATTCCTTCATTTCTAGTGTTCGAAATTTTTTTATTGTTTCTATTTTGTTTAATTGTATGTTAATAAAGATTAATTATGCTAACTAAAGATTAACTATAATTTGTTATAGTTATTTTATCAGTCCTTTGAATCCATATGTATTGTATTTTGTAAATCATATGTTGAGAAAAAGAACAACATTATGTGTGTTAATTTCTGAATTTGTAATTTATAGATCATGTCGAGTGGTTATTATATGGAATTGGATGAAACTGCAAAGGCTCGTTATGATGAAAAATTATCTTGTAATGGGAACAAACTTCCTGATCCATTTGATCAGAGTACAATGGAGCATGTATTTGTATATAATAAGAAGTTGTGGCCTCTCAATAACTTTTGGAGACATATACATGTACCTTGTAGAAAAGGAATATACTTACACAAGGGAAAAAAATGAGGAATCACAAAAGTTTAGATGCATTTAACTATGTATTGAGTGGGAAAGTAAGCCCCATTTCAATATATAGAAACAATGCTCTAAACATTTGTATTCTAACTTGTAAAGTACAAGCTAGCCAGACTATGAATAAATTTCATAAATGCTGGTTTTTAGCTTCCTGCAATGGTATAGTTCATAGTGGGCATTGTACTTGCATGGCTGGGTAAGCATTGTTTTTTAAATTAATAAAAGTGAAGGATAGCATGATATCTTTATTCTTGAATTTATATATTAGGACTTTCAATCATTTATGAGATTCGTTGTTTTTAATTATCCTGAAAGATTCTAAATAAGTGTGTATTTTTAAAATTACCACTTTTCTTTAAATAAGACATTTAAACTTTTACTGTTCTTTGAAATTGTCCGATTGAACTTATTTGCATTGATGTGTTATTTTAAAATTAGTGCTCTTTCAGATTAGGAGAAGTTTGTTCTCATGTTGCAGCATTATTGTTTGCTGTTGAAATGGCAAATAATAAGGAGAGACCTGCACCAACATCTGTAGCTTGTATGTGGAACAAAACTAGCAAGAAAGTAAGCTTCATGAAATAATACTTAGGAATTAAACTTAGTTTTAACTAGGCATTACATTTTTAAAAAGTTTTATATAAATTTTAATTTTGAAACATTTAAGAAATTTGCTTACATTAAAATCATTGTTGATAACTCATGATAGAGAAACTCCTTCTGTAAAAGCAAGCTTTTGTGAAAATTAAGTTTAATATTCCTCTTTATTTTTGTGTTATTAATGGAAATATTTTATCATTTTGTTTGAAATCTTACATTTAAAAAATTGGCTTAAGTTTTTATGTATTGTTAATTGAATATTTTTCAGATTTAAAGTAAAATCATTTATTGCAATGTTTATAACAGGTTGATCCAGTACAAGTTTCTGCTATCAATTTTAGCAGAAAAAGAAAATGCAAACAGAAGGTTTTTAAAAAATCAAAATTGCCTTCTGAAGAAGCATATAAAACTTTCTTAGAAGCTATTAAGGTAAATTTATGAAAAAAAAATAATTAATTTTCAGATGATATTTTATAACAATTTTCTGTACTATTATTTTTTGCATTGGATCTTGTGAAACATCCCATTTTTCGTCATTCATGAACCAATCACATAATTTTGGGAAACAATACGACTTTACAAATGAAATATATTAGTTGTTACGTTTGAATACCATGAGAGAATGTTGAGTGGCAAAATATTTGGCACATATCAGTGATTTTACCAACAGATATAATACACTAGTGCCAGTTTATGCATATGAGTTAATTTTGTCATTGCCAAGAGTGTGAGCAAAATGATACTTATTTGAGTGTAAAATCAATTCTTGTTTTTATAATCTATTTTATGTTACACACATGAACTAATAATATATCACATTTTTATTGAAGTAATACATTATCGATTCATTTAATCTACTAATATTTCAGGAACATAATCCTGATGCACCATATCTGGAAGATCTAACAGATGAGGAAGAAACATCATCTGCCAGTGAAACAGAGCATCAGGAAGAAAATCATCTTCCGAACTTAATTGAACTACTTAGAACGAAATTCTCTGGAATGTTGAAACATGTCAGGGCTGATGACTCCATACATTCGATGTTACTGGATTGTTCATTGTCGCATGAAACAATCCAGAATATCGAATTGTCTACAAGAGACAAAGCATCCAGTGCAATGTGGAATCACCAAAGAAAGAGAAGAGTAACTTCTTCCCTTTTTGGGAAGATTTTACGTTGCAAAACTGGACAAAAAGGTTTGGTCAACCAAATCTTTGGCAAGAGTTTTTCAAATGCTGCCATTGACTGGGGGAAAAATCAAGAAGCTGTTGCAAAACAGCAATTCTTGACTTATCTCTCTGATCAACATGTGAATGGGATACTCTTGCCATGTGGTCTGCTTGTCGACAAGGAGAACATCTTTTTGGGGGCAACTCCAGATGGCCTTGTCATGTGTGATTGCTGTGAAACAGCTCTTCTGGAGATAAAATGCCCTGCTAGAGGAAAAGGACTTGTAGTGGAGCAAATTCCACGAAAAAATTTCTTTTTAGATTCTCAATTTAAAAAGAAATCATGTATATTTTGATCAAATTCAAGGACAAATGGATATATGGAAACTAAGTAGATGTTATTTTGTAACATCTACTGACAAAAATTTCCACTGTCAAATTATTGAATTTGAAGAAAATTACTGGAATTTACAAAAACCACTACTTGGTCGCTTTTTCCAAACATATGTTTTGCCAGAAATTTTAAGAAATTATTTTGTATTTATTATATGTTTTAATAAATTATTTTTATTTTATATGCAATTCATTGTGTTGTAAAAATAATTTATTTTCATTAAAGGATAAATCTTAATTAATCAAAAACTTTCATGTTTAACTCAGGATGTAAGAGTTTTCTAAAAGTTTAATCATACTTTTAAATACTATTTTTTTTTAAGTCTACATGTAATTCAATTAGTAAAAACAAAAGGATAATTGAATTTCTAAAAACAATTACATCTTTTCTAATGATATTTTCCTTAATATTGTATAATAATTACTATAAGTAAAATTTTTAAAAAGTTAAATTTCTTTAATTTGCATATATTTTTTCAATGGTTTGGAATCATTACTACATTAAAGAATAAATATTATTGCCTTTACTTTAAATATGTTGGAATCACTTTGGAAATAAAAATTTAATCAAGACACAAGAAATATTTATATTATAATGTACACTTATTGAAATGAAAAATTTAAATTCTCAAAGTTTCCATACAAAAAGGAGAATTAAATTAGGAACTTATGATTGATAACAATGTTACCATAATATACACTTTCACTAAAAGGGAATTCTTGTAATCAAAAACTTATATATTCTATGAACACTGGCTGTTTGTGAAAATACATTTCAGTATTACTATTAGACATATCTAGATTAATATGATATCCATTATTTTATTAGTTTACATGTGATGAATTTTCAATTTAAATAAATATTTTATGCAACAATATTTTTTAAAATATTTATTACTTTCCACGTTTAAAATGCTGCAAACAAATTTCAATGCACTAAAGAAATACATTTAAAAAAAGAAAAAGGTTTCTTATATAAAATGTAAACATCGGTAAGAAAAATAGTACATTATCAATATAACAATATTTTACAGAAATGTTTATTACTTTCCATGTTTAAAATGCTGCAAACAAATTTCAATGCACTAAAGAAATACATTTAAAAAAGAAAAAGGTTTCTTATATAAAAATGTAAACATTGGTAAGGAAAATAGTACATTATCAATTTGCTAATAAGTAACTTGCAGTAAGCAAGATGTAAATGAGTAACACATGACCAATAATGAATTAGGCCAACTTCAGAAACTTTCCTATATCAATACACATTGAGAAAATTTAAAAATTATCACATCTGCCTTATCAAACGTCCTTTAAATATATTGCATAAAGCTGCTATGACAAAAATTACATCATCCCCAATGCAGGTTTCTTCACTGGTCTTATTATTAACAAAAGAGATAGGCCACAAGGATTTTAAAATTCTGAAGGTCTTAAGTCTCCCGATACATCGTTCAATATGTACCTGAAGTATAGACACCTTACGGGAATTTATTACCTCAGCGCTACTCAATTGTTTTTTACCCTTAGTAGAAGCTGGTAATACTAAGGAAGCCCCTCTTTCAGCAACCAGGTCCTTTACTGGAAAGCCTCTATCTGCAAATATCACATCACCAGGTCGAATTTGTTCCAAAAATCCGCTTAGCTGTATTATTTGTTTGTCAGAAGTTCTTCCTCCAAACAACTTTGAAACAAATGACACTTTACCTAATGGTGTACATGCAATTAGAAACTTAGCAGTATTGTGACTTTTATATTGTGAGAAGGTTAATGCTCTGGCATCAAGATTGAAAGCTCTATCAATAAAAATTTCAGAGCAATCAATCAATGTCGTAACCCTGCTCCAATTTTCTTTCAAAAATTTAGCAGGTACCCTCCTCCTATATTGTTGTTTAGATGGTACTCGTATATGTTTTTTAAGGACCTCAGCCAGTCTTCTTACCCATTCCTTGAAAATTGAGCTTGCAGCTGACTTGGAAATTTTGAAACGAAAGGCAAGGTCTTCATGTAATAAACCAAGCCGAAGTTTCATAAAAACCAAAAGCAACTGTTCTGAGTACTCAAGGGATGTATTTGTGAGAGGCTTCCACCCAGATAAAACCAGATTCACACACACACACACAACAACGCAGTGAAGAAAGCAACATTTTGAATTTTGGTGTAAAAATTAAAAGCTTTCGCATTGTTAAAAATCTCATTTTGTGAATGTTTATGTTCACAAAGTTTGTCTCTAGTGCATGGAGCTTTTTCTCCATTTCATTTATTTCTTCAAAGGTTAAGTCAGTCTGGCAATCTACTTCTTTGGTATCAAGCTTCAATACAGGGGGTTCATTCTCAATTTCTGGAAAAAATTAATGAAAGAAAAATTATTTCATAAAATTAAAATTTATAAATTAATAAATATTAATCAGCCAAAAAATTTCAAAAGAAAATTAAAATTTTTAATAAATTGAACTAATTTTTTGATATTTTTCAAATTAACAAATATGCATGAGTTAAATAAACTAGATTAATATGCAAATTAATACAATTACTCGGATTACTTTGCGATACTAACAAAATTTGAACATACCAGTTAAGGGAGCATTCCACACTTCTCTACGTTTTACCTGCCTGTTATATCGGTTCACTGAACTTGATGAACCTTTATTCTTCATACTGGCAAATATAGATGGCACATAATCAGGATGCTCAGCATCACTAGAAGGTTTCCCTGCAAAGCATTTTAATTTCTGAGCATCACTATTTCTTTAGGTAATTTGCATTAAAAAAAATTTTAGAAATGAAATAATTCTTATGATAATTAACAATGCTTCATTTATAACATTTATATTTATTATAGTTGACTATGTACAAGATCAAAATTGAAAACTTAGACCAGGAATAGCTAACTCAAGGCACTCTTTCCACAATTGTTAGCATCTTTGATAATTAACTCTAATATAGATGACTTGGTAAAAAAAAACTACAATTTTTAAAAAAAGTGCATTAAAAAAGTACTGATGGTCTAATAAATATCTTGAATTAAATATTTCAAGCTACTCATTTTTATTTTATATATAACCTAACTGATTGTATGAACCTGTAAAAAATTTATTAACAATAAAACTTAAGTTTGTACTTTTGTCTTATTTATTACATTATTTTTAAATTTCCACTATTAAGATTAGCATAAAAAAGGGCACGATTTGAGTAAACAGTCATATTAATCCTTAAGTAACATCGTTTTACCTTTCCATGTTCTTTTGTTAGTTGGAAGTGGTATGCATAATTCTTTTTATCAGATAGTGACACTCTTCCCAAAAAAGTTGGCCACCCGTGACTTAGGCTTAGTTAAAATTATCCTTTCATTTAACAAATCATATTAATAATAAAACGAAGCGCAACATATTACATTAAATTTTTATTACAACACAGATTAAAATTTAATTATTCTCACAAAACTAATGTCTGGATAATTTTGATTTCGACGCTACGTAATTATACTTAGATACACAAAAAATAATGATTTCATACAACAAATATTTGTGCATAATAACAGTAACAGGTTATTTTTTAAATTTATACATTTAAAAAATACAAATATATGTGATTGTGCAAATAATATAAATAAAATAAGTTGAAAACTACTTCATATTATTGTTATGAAAACGGTCGCCAAAAGTATGGCCAAGGTTATCATAAACAAGACTCGAGCAATGTTTGTAACAAAATACATAAGATTTTTTCGATAAAATGCAACAAAATTAGAATAGAATCATTTCAATACTAACCTGTAATGAAATGCTTGTTACAAAGCACAGATTTAGGATTTGCTTTCCAATTTTTTCTTTGCAATGCAGCCTCCCATTGTAGCCTTCTAGATGGATTTGTTGGAAAGCGGTACATTTTAATAGCCGAAAGCAAATTTGTACCGCTTCTCATACTGCATCCAACTGCAGAACACATAGTTCCCAGTTTGCTCTTTCTAGGGCTGCTCATTTTTAATTGATAAAATTTTTTTTTCCGAAATCTAAGACAAATTAAAATAGCTACTGCCTACAAACGTATACAAAGCAATGTTATTTTGCTGAAACCGGAAAACAAAAAGGGTTACAACGACATCAGCGCCTCCATAGTAAGCTTTACGTTAGAACTTGTCCATATATAATCAATTTCGCTCGCCATTTTCCGGTCTGGAGATTCAGAATAATTATTCTAATTGAGCCTGATTTTTTTCAATTACTTTTGTTAAAAAATGGATGATAACCATTGCCTAGAACAACAGCCCTTTTCAGGGCTATCGGAGAAAGTGATTGCAGTTAATGCTGGGAAACATGTCTCCGCGTTTTGTGATGAAATGCTTAGAACATTGAAAGAATTGAAGAAACATTACGAAGTATCTCATGATAAAATAGAACTGAAACAAGAAGAACATGTGTTTAATACTGATGAAAGTTTTCAAAAGTGGAAAAAGGAAGAAGTAAGAACGAAGTCCTTATTTGTGAAAAATGGCGGTGTCAGGAAAAGGGCAAAGAACAAGCAATTTTATTATTATATTTGGTAACAGGAGCGGTATTGCGAAGTTGAAATCGGGAAGAAAACGTCATGAGAAAATAGGAGGATCTGTTAAATGTGGAAAGACATGTCCTGCCTTTATGACGGCTATCCGAGAACAAAAAGAAGAGGCAAATAAAATAACTGTTCAATACCAATCTGTGCATGCTGGTCATGAAATGCAGGTTGGTAAACTGAGACTTTATCAGGAAGATAGAAGAAATGTAGCATCTTTCCTAAAAGCTGGAGTGCCATATAATAACATTATAAAAATTAATCAAAAGAAATGTCCCCCTACTGAAAGATTAGGCCTTTTAACCAAAAAAGATCTTAATAATGTAAGTCGGGATTTTGAAGTGGATGGAAGTATTTTACATGCAGAACATGCAGTTTCTGTTGATCTACAGGTAAAAAAAATGCAAAGGGACTCCTACAATCCTGTTTTGATTTACAAACCCCTCGGTTCTTCTCTTGCAAATAATCCTCTCATCAAAAAGCAAGATTTTATTCTCGGTATAATGACTGAAGCACAATTAGAATTCCTACAACTGTATGGAAAAAATATAATAATGATGGATTCTACCCATGGCATGAATCAGTATGGTTACTTGTGACAACCATTATGGTAAGTGACAGGGCCGGCGCAAGGGGGAAGCAGGGCCCCTGCCCGGGGTGGCAACCTTAGGAGGCGGCAAACTGGCTGTAAAATTAATTAGTTTATGAGGAAAATAAACGAGTCAGAATAAAAATTAGAAGAAAAAAAAAATTAAAAAATGTGTGTCCAAAATATTCACGTTTTCTGTGGAGTCCTAAAGTATATTTTTTTAACGAGTATTCATTAGTATTTAAAGCCGTGTTTCCCAACGCTGGTCCCAGGGGGGAAGGGAGAAAGGGGTGATAAAGAAGAATTTCGGCATCCGGTTATTTCTCTTTCAACTAATTTCCTATAACTGTTACTGTTTTGTATACGTGAATTCGGGTATTATTGAAAGAGATAGATTTTGGCAGAGATTAGTCTCAACAAAAGTGATGAAAAGCGCGGTCAAGTTTTATGAATGAAAAGAAAGGGGTAGGATGACCCTGAGAAAAAGACCCTTTTTCGAATAAAACTGAGGAAATCCTGTTTCAATTTGACTTCCGAACTAATTCTTTTAGTTTCCAGTGCTTAAACAGACAAGACAAAGTAGGACAAGAAAAAGGTAACAATATTTACATTTTCAAATTCTTTATTAGATTATTAATGCTCAGGAATTTTGATCATCACGTAGGATAAAGTGAAAAGAAAAAATTGTTTTGCCACATTTGCGCTTTTTCTATTTTACTTATTTATTTATACATAGAAATTAATGTCATCAGTTTCGTAGTATATTTTCATGTTGATTAACATTCTTAAGTATGTGTGTTTTCGTAGCTTGAATGTACCGTAATCTTCTTAAAACATTTTCGATTGACATTGTTATTCAAATGAAAAAAATATTATTTACCTCTCGTATAAAAATAACTACCTTAGTCGCTTACAAAGGACGATAGTAGGTCATTTAAATGCAAAACATTAATGAGCTTTTGAGTACTTTCATTAATTATTTACCATACATAAAGGATCCTAACAGCAATAGCTCGAAATTGAAATACAACGTTGTTATATTTATTATGATGATTTTGTTTTGTAATCGTAATATATTGTGATAATTTTGTTTAATAATCTATGAACTAGCCTGTAATTGCTAAATATTTAATTTATATTGCTTCAAACTGTTAAAAGAATTTTCAAAGAAAAAAATAAGTTAATTTTACTTATATAGACCCTTTTTTTATTGAATGTAACATGTGAAATAAATATATAATTTTTCTAATCTATTCTAAGACTATTAAGTTAGCCATATATATATATATATATATTCTTTTGTAAGATTAAATTATTAAAACTTGAACAATATATATATATATATATATATATATATATATATATATATATAATATATACATTATATATATAATATATATATTATATATATATATATATATATAATATATATATATAATATATATATTATGTATATATATATATATATATATATTATATATATACAATATATATATATATATATATATATATATATATATATATATATATATATATATATATATATATATATATATATACATATATATTACATATATTGCATGCTATTGCCATTTTAAGAAGAATTTACAAGATACCTTATTAATTAAGATCTTTTACACCAGTGATTCCCAAAGTGATCTATGGCGACCTGCAAGGGGTCCACGTCAGCAAAATATAATTTGGGGGTTAATGAGGTGTAAGTGGGGATCTAAGTGATATTGGCTCCCATTAAACTAGATCGTGAGTTTAATTTTCAAAGAAAATTTAATCAATTGGAAACCAAATTTTACTTATTTAGCAGATGTATTTACAAAATTTAATTTAATGACGTTAATTTGCCCGTACAAGGTGACAGCATAATTTTTTAAAAACACGGACCATCTCAGAGTTTCTTTCCAGAGTTAAACTAAAAAGTATAATACTGGAGGTCCAGAATTTTCTCAAATTAACCCAGACAATCTGTCAGTACGTTTTAACCTACGTTCAACATTTAACTGTCTTTTATTGAGATTTTGAAACCAATTTTGAGAATGCTTTGGCTATGGTAATACCACAGTAGGCAATTAATTTACATGGTCACATTAGGAAAAAATGTTACATGACAACGGGAACTGATTGTGATATGCACCAATGAAGTTTTTAAAGTTTAGAAACGGATTCCTGCAATTTTGGCTTTTAAAAAGCAAATCTGTTATTTGGCCAGAATTATGGAATATAGTAAAGAAGTTTTTAATTATTTTTCCTAGTAAGAAGAAGTTTCAGGCAGTTACCTAGCTCCAAAACAAAAAAAGAATCTAGACACTACTAACAGAGGAGATTTAAGGTTAAACCTGACAAGATTGATACTAAATGTAGAAAATTTGTTATTGTAGCGCCAGATTCAACCCTCTCATTAAAATCAATTGTATGTTGCTTGGTTGTTTTATTTAACAGTTATTTTATATATTAACTAACTTTTAATTTAATTAATTACCATATGCTTTTTAAACACTTTTAACTCTATACTTCATGATTTATAAATTTAATTATTTTAAAGTAGTAGTAGTTCTAGCAGTTAAAAAGACATTTAAGTTGATAAATTTGCAAAAATTCAATATTAATTAAGTAGGGGTCTACCCCATACCGAAGAATATGGCAAGGGGTCTATGAGACAAAACAGTTTGGGAACCTCTGTTTTACACGGACAATTTAAAAAAATATTTAATGCAGTCTAATAAATAAATATGTGTATAATTAATTATATATATTACGTGTATAATTAATTATATATATTATGTGTATAATTAATTACGTGTATGCTTTGTTATGTATGTTATGTGTATACTTAATTATATATATTATGTGTATAATTAATTATATAAATACATAAAAAAATGTATAAAATACCTTTAAAAATTGTAAAAAAGTTCTGCATGCTACTAATAAAGTTCATCAAAATGCATATTTCGAAAAATTTAAAAATTGAGTTAATAAATTATCTGCATTTTAATATGGAAGAATTTTAAGGAAACATTTAAATAATTTTATAAGATTTTAAACCAAAAAAATACAAATATTTTAAAAAATACAAATTCAATGCAAAAACATCCTTTAGATAAATAAATTGCAAAATTTCAGGCGTGAATTTTAAATTTCGAAGGACGATTATTAAATAGATAATTAAGTTGAATACATAGTGATATCTAAATAATATAGAATTAGCAGCCCTAATAAGCAGACAACAATGACTTGAATCCTGAATAACATCCAAAGCCTTTTTAAAATTAAGTTTCAATCTTATTAAACTATGTTTTATTTGTGGTTAATACATAAAGACTTTAATGCTCAATCGTTTAATTGCAATGAATACAAATATAAAATACTTTAGAACATAACCACTCATCCAAGACATAAACCAGAGGCTCTTAATCATTGTCCCTTAGAACTCTAGTGCACTAAAAATTAAAAAAATCGATGTTTTCAGTGTGCAATAGTTTTTATTTACTATTTCATTTTACTATTGTATTTCTCAAAAATCCTTTAAAATGTATTTTTCCTGATTGTGAAAAGGTTTAAAACCGTTAGTATGTATATTTAAGAAAAAATTCTAGTAATAATAGGTTCCAATCTATAGCAATATTTAAAATCTTCAGAAAAGGTAACAATAAGAATGTGTGTCAAAATTATGACAAAAGTTTCTTATAAAAACAACAGGAAAAGGATTTAATTAAAATTGTATTGTTACACAGAACAATAATTAATGTGGAAGAATATAAGTACTATTTTTTTTTTGCTGTGTGCGTGTTCCTAGTATAAAACTATTTAATTAAAGTGGAAGCAAAATGTGCATTACAGAAATAAAAATATGATCAAGTAAAAAATTATGAAGTAGATAAGTTGTGACGACTTACGCGTCCTTTGACAAGTCCTTTGGGTTCTTTGTGCCAGAATTTATGGCAACTCTTTTCCAACCAAATCCAAGAAACGAGAGGTGAAGAGATGCAAATAATATAGGATAAATATAGGATCTTAGAGTAAGCGTAATGGCAATGATGGCAATGTAATGGTTGTGTAAAGGAATGTTCGGGTGGATCCTAGACAAGCACACTGCTTGGCGACTAAAAATTTGGCGATAAAGTTTACAATATGGCAACCCTTCCGGATTGTCCAGTCCGGTGGCTAAAATATGGTAACCCTAAAACCGGTCAAGCAAAAAAATCGGGTGAAAAATGGACATCGTTCATTTTCGCCCTTGACCCTGCTGCAACACGTCGAG
This sequence comes from Trichonephila clavipes, assembly GCA_019973935.1. Lineage (NCBI taxonomy): Eukaryota > Metazoa > Arthropoda > Arachnida > Araneae > Nephilidae > Trichonephila > Trichonephila clavipes. The sequence continues at coordinate 805,960 of BMAU01021352.1, read as the reverse complement.
TTCGACCCTGCTCATACTTTCTTCCTCACGTGTTCCGATTTTTGGCTTGATTTTGCACCGGTTGTTAGAATGGAGTGTGAAAGAAAATTCCTTGAAAGCGAGGCAACCACAGGATTTTTTCTTTTGCTTGGAAAACAAGGGAATAAGGCTGTTTTAGATTGGGTCATGACAGAAGGATTAATTCCCTCCAGATATGAGTGTCCGAAGTGTAAAAAGGATATGCGTTTGGTTGAACGAAAGGGTACGATTGATGGTTTTGAATGGCGTTGTCGAGTACAGTCGAAAGAGAATCCCCACTTTGTTTGCCGGAGTGTAATAAAAGTACGTGGTTTAGTGATAGTAGATTGAGTATTTGTGTGATCTTGCGATTAACCTTTTGGAGACGGCGGTATTTGTGAGAAAAATGCCCTTAAAGACGGCGCTTCCAGCGAAGATTACTTCCCATGTTTTCGTAGCTGATTAATGACACCATACATCGGCGGATAAAAGAAGCAGGGTAGTCGTTGATACCCCGCTGAATAGTGGGGATGCTCACGGCTTAGAAAGTCCCTAAACACAAATAGTCTCCCTTTCTTAGGGAAACATGTTTTCTTGAAGAATCCAATGTAGTAATTACTAATGTTTTTCGTTCAACAAAATTCAAGAAATTTTAGCACAAAACAGAGGTGATAATATAAAGCATTTCATAAAAAAATTAAACGCTTATATCATTGTAGGAAAAGGTACAATAAACTAATCCAAATTTAATTGATTTTAGTTAAGAAAAAAATATTTATGTGTTGATTTTCAATTAAACTTATTAAAATAGTTATAAAATATTTTTAATTAATTTTTTATTCATATATATATATAAATGCAGGAATTTGGTACACACCTGGTGTTAAAATTTAAAATAGTCAAATTAGAAATAAGAAGTAAATAATATGATTCTTCATAACTTGCACATAATTATAAGCAAAAATACAAAATAAAATAAAAAGCCCAATTGCTGATCATGTCTCTTTATGTTATAATGTAAAGTTCAGACTTTCTCAGATCGACAATAAAGTTAGTTTAAAAGCTCTTACAAGCATCTGTATATCAATAAACATATTGCCATAAATCCTTTTTTTGGAAACTTCATTGTTACTCAATTTATAATTGTTTTTCTTTTTTAGAACATGCCAGAAAAATCTAAAAAATTTAAATCCTCTTAAGGATTTTTGTATATATCTTCCATAAAGGAATGATAGATTTGATGTATATAATTGTCATTTTTTATTTTTCCATAATCCATTATATTATGATACATTAGAATTCATAGTACTCAACGAATCCTAAGATTAAATCTACATTTTATTATAACAAGCACATCTCTCAAAAATTAAAATCTTTTATTTTGATCTAATTCTTCTTATATATACAGAAAATTATGATAAAACATTTACTGTGGCAAATATATGAGATGAACAGCAGTTAAGTGTTTCGCATTATGCTATAAAATATGAATATCCTAAGCCTATAAGTGTTGGCCCTTGTTGGATAGTGCGACATTGTAGTCACTACATGTTTTTATTGAAAAATGGTCACGATTAGAGGTTCCATTGTGTAGCAGAGCTGATACGCATAAAATCAAAGTCCTTACGTTGCCGTGGTGTGAAAATAAGTGGGGGCTCTAGCTCGACTATCGTTCTCGTTACTTGATCGTCATTTAAATTACGAGGTCCGTCTTATTACTTTGACCCTAATAGACCTTGTAAATGAAATATTAATAATTTATCAATTTATACATACCTCGTGTTCCTAAAAATAAATTCTTTAAATATACATTAGAAATTTAAAATTATATTTTTTCCAACATTAATAAATTGTTTTCATTAGTAAAAAAAGAGAAAATGCTTTGAATTCTTAGAATACTTGATAGTAAAACGCAAACAATAAGCTGATATCAAAGACTAAATATTATGACTACAAACATATTTAAGCTGCCGAGGAGCTTCATGCATCTCGACAAACTTGTTTATTCAAAAGGATTATATTATTCTTATTTATAATTAATTGTTTCTTTTGCGAGTAAGGGCAACATATTGGGACTTCTTAATTTTTTTTCACTTTTTGTACAAAAAAGTGATATTCTTAGCCTTTGAATAATCCTTACTTTTTATTTAAAATTTCAAAATAATTGCATATTATTGCTTAAATTCTAAGATTACAGCTCTGATTTTTGTGCGGTAATGAACTGACTTTGGTGTGAGATTTTGTGCATAAGGAAGGGACACGTTGATTATTTATATTTTAGATTGTTTTGATTTAACAATTTTATTTTAGTTACATTTAAAAATGCCTTCAGAATAAAATATAGTTACACCAAAAATGAATAAAAGTGATTTCTGTGGAAAGTTGCGAAAATCCGAGAGAAATGCACCACTTTAAATAAAATGGCAATAGTTTAATGTTCTTTAGATAGCCCGGCACCATTTGATCCGCAGACAGTGGGTTGCGGATCACTGCCCTAAGTGATTGGGTGCTTTTTACCTTATCTCTCAAAATCTAACACAATATCAGTTCCCCGAAGTGGGTTATTTTCATTCTCCTAATAACGTTCGCAAAGTAGTAGATAACAGTCTTGAAGAAGGGCTTGGTCGATAGTTTCTATTTATCCTATGTACGATAATTTCATTGAGAAAGAAATGCACTCTCTAAAGATTTATTACGGCAACTAGAGGAAGAATAGTTTTCCGGCTACTTGAAAGCAACCTTGGAAGATTTACAAGAAAGCAGGCAGATGTGCACTTTTAGGTTTTATTACACCAAAAAAAGGCATAGGATAATCAACAATGACCAAAAACTAAAACATCAACAATAATCAAGAGGGACAAGCATTCTTTATTGATATAAAAGATTTTACAACCTGCTTTTATGCTCATTTACAAGAACCATCTGATTCTGTATTCAGAGTTTCAAAAGTTCAATAGCCTTAGAGCGCACCCGAACACTTTTTTCTTTGTACTATCATACCTAAAAAATGTGACTCACGAATAACTGGGCGAAAAAAAAAAGAGAACAAACACATTTTGTTTACTTCAATATAACTATCTATTAGACTACGTTATGATTATATTTATTCTTCAGATAGATTTTAGAGAATTTTGCAATTTTTTTTGTAATTATTATTATAAAGGAAACTTACTTTAATTTTTTTTTAATCAGGAAATCAACACTGCAGAACTTTCAAAGAATAATAGTGTAACAAAAGCAAGGATTTCATTTTTGCTCTTAAGGTTTTTCTATAAATCGGGGCTTTTTTCTTATGTTGAAGAGCTTGTAATATATGTTTTCTACAAATTTCAAAGAAATTATATCGGAATTAAGAGTTTCTGGTTCGAATACTCAACTTTTTCATACATCAATTATTATAATAAAAATGTCAAAGTTAGTTTCGTGGGCATTTTATAAATAAAGTCGAAGGACTAAAATGGATAATTTTAAGAATCTGTAACGAAAATTTCTGTAATTTTTTGTTGTAAATCTTTTCTTTTTTTTTTGTTGTTGTTTATACGCGATTAAAAATAGGCTTTTTTATGCTTCAATATAAATTTTTTTTTAAAAAAAATCCTCATTAAGCATAACGTAAGATAACAGTAAAAATACGTTTCTGTACAGTAATACACTGGGTAATCTAGATGTGTATTATAAATGTGAAAGTTTGTGAGGATGTTTGGCCGTCTTTCGCGCAAAAACAACTGAATGGATTTTAATGAAACTTTACAGTAATATAGCTTATACATCAGAATAACACATAGGCTATAATTTATAGCATAGACTATAATTTATAAAGATATTGTGTGAAGTGTCCAAAATATAACGATATTGGTCAAGTAAGTAGGAAAAAAATTCTGCCATCTTCAAGTAATTCTGGCGTGCGCTGCAAAAAAACCCACGACAGCATATATCTATCTTTTGTTTGTGAAGAAACCCTTTTTAATTTGGCTACGCATGGCGCTCGCTTCTAATTAATTCCTGTGATCAGCATAATCCCTAATTTTTTTTTATTTCAGAATAAAACTAAGTTTTGAAGGGAGAGGTTGTTATAAATCTCTCTTTATTTGAATGCCTTTTTTATGATTTTATTATGCACATTTGGAATTAAGAAATTGATCTTTTTTTTCACAATAAATGCTTTTATCGGTTATGGTACTTAAAGTAAATAAACTTTCTCTTTCACACTACATCATTTGGACAAGTTTTCAAAATTTGTTTGCGGTTAGTAATTAATTATAACGCTGTAATTTTAATTGAATAGGTGGATATTGCATTTTTAAGTATAAAAATAATTATAAATACTGTACTGTATTTTTTGGAGTTAGTTGATATTAACGTCGCACTGTTAAGCTTTTGGCAACGAATCACGTAATTTTAAGCCATGGTCAAGTGACGTGGATGACACCTGAGCTGGCACCCCCTTCTCGCAACTACCACACCGCTCCAATTTAGAGAAGGAATATTCTACCAATACTTAGTAGGAATATTCTTTGAAAACAATTTGACTATTTATTTTAAGTGAACGGTGTATACCATTAATTTTACAGTGGAATATCTTTAATTAATTTATTAGCTCTAACGGATTAAATTTCCCAAAGTGGAGTATTTTGTTTATGTAAATCCCTTAATTTTCAATGAAGTGATCAAAAAAAATATTGTATGAAAAAACCTGCAGTAAATCCTAATGCGGTGGATAAAGTATTAACGTGCATCACTCCCCCTACATGGTGGGTCTTACAAAGTTCTAATAAAGCTCGAGCTATGACAGTAGCTAGACATTTGCCAACTTGACTCTATCGTTAACATTTCACTATGTTTTCCATTGAATCGCCATTGTAATTTAAGAAACGGCATTGCTTGAGAATATACAATTTTAACATAAAATAAATACCACAGAAAGTAATATTACACTTTCAGACATAAATTATTTACACTATTTTAAGCGTTTATTACACAAAACTTTTAACAGTGTGTTACTTTTGTTGAGCAGAGATCAGATCATCTTCCTCATTTTCTAACTCACAATCTCGGAATCAGAATCATCAAAAATTTCATCTTCTAAATCTGCTAAAACTTTCTGAATCTCATCAGTGGTAAGTCCCCTTTTACGTTTAGGCATTTTTTTTAAAAATCAAATTAGTTTAAAATGAAATGATTAGGTAATTGAGATGACAAAATAGCTTGAAAAAATAACTATGCACTCTCCGCTAGTGAGAATTTAAGCATAAGGGAAAAAAGAGGGATTTCTAAATAAGGGTGTTAGAGGGAACTGTATTCCCCTCCTTTTTAAATACAAAAGAAACCGGTCAAGCAAATGATTTTCCAGGGCTGTAATAGGCCTCATGCTGTTTTGAAAGCTGTTAAGAGGGGAAAGCATTACGTGGCCGATACACCGGCCAGAGCCGTCTTTTAAAGATCTGTTCCTTTTGGCCTTTATATCGGCCAGCCGTCCTCAAAATGTTAACCAGGTATTGGTTTGGCAAGAGTATTAATGAGTTTGTAGTGAATGATTTAAAAATTAGCAAAAACACAGTGGTGGATTGGTATATGTTTTGCCGTGAGACTTGTATGGTTGCATGTGTAAATGAGAGCGCGAAACTTGGAGGAGAAGGAAAAATTGTGGAAATTGATGAAAGTTTGTTCGTAAAAATGAAATATGGCAATGAAAAAGAGTGAAAGGAAACTGGGTATTTGGTGGCGTGCAAAGAGATTCGAAAAAATGTTTCTTCCGTGTGGTGCCAAATAGAACGAAAGTGGAATTACTTTCAGTACTTCGTGAATGGATTTCGCCGGGAACCACGATAATTTTGGACTGTTAGAGGGCTTACAAATGTCTGTCGGATGAAGGATACAGACATCTCACAGTCAACCACAGTCTGACTTTTAAGGATCCCGAGACCGGTGCACACACTAATGCAATCGAAGGAACGTGGTCGGCCATCAAAAGAAGTTTGAAAGGTCACACGGCCCATGTAGAGGATCAATTTGACTCATACCTTGCAGAGTATATGTGGCGTCGATCAAACGAACACAAAATGATCGACGCAAGCTTCCAGGATTATCTCAAAGCAATTGCACGTGTGTATCCTTCACATGAATCGGATGACCAAAAAAAGTGACGTAGGTGATTTTTTACAAATTTTAGAATGCTTTTTTCCCTTTATTTTACTGCCTTTATCTCGTAGAAATGCTCTTTTTGCCCTTTTCTTTATTTTATGCTTTTGTGTGAATACATGTGTTTTCAGCGTCCCTGACGCCATTAGGGAAACCCCGTTCTTTAGGATTTTTGAAGAGGAGCTGAGACCGTCCCCCCCCTTTTCCTTCGTTCCCGGACCTGACACCATTAAGGAAACCCCGTTTTCTTAGGGTTTTTGATCACCAGCTAAGACAGGCAACCCCTGATTTTTCTTCATTTTCGTCCATGGCATCATTTTTTGAAACATGGCTTTTTGGCGCCATTTGGCGAGAAAAAAATGGCGCCAAAAACAGCAGTGTGCCAGAATAGGATTTTACCGAATGTTGGACGATTAAAGTGTGTTGTGGTATTGGATGATAATTGAAGTTCGTTGTTCAAAGATTCAAGTTCTACGTGTCGTGGATAAACATATTGGTGATTGATTAGAAGTCAAATGTACAGCTGCATACCACTGTAGATAAAGACAAGTTTATTACAGAATAATATAAGGTAGGATTGATTACTTACTATAATTATATTTGAAGATTAGGCGGTTCAATTATTGATATAGGTCTGTATTATATTGTGTGTTGCGCATTGTGTCATCGTAGATTCTCTCATTAAGTAGTTATATTATATTTGTTCAAAGTTTAAGATGAATATCTTAATAAAGTCATATTAAGATAATGTTTGATTCTAGTTCTTACGATAACCCTTCACCTCTAGCTCACGCTGATACTTCGAGGGATGTATTTCCAAGGGGAGGTACATCACAAAGTGATTTCAAACAAAATTCGTTGAGAAAGCCCTGAATAGATGCATTAAAACCACTAAGGTGTCAAGTAAAAGGGATATACGATGCTTTACTTGCTGTTTGCAATAATTAGAAGATTGACAACTCTATAAAAGTTGAGGTTTCTGGACTATTAAGTTGTGTTAAGCAATTTAAGTTCTTATGCTGCATTGTAATTTGGTACAAAATCTTAAATTGTATCTATCCTATAAGTAAGCTCTTGCAGACAGAAGACTATGATTTGCCATCTGCTATGGAGTTCTTGAAAAATCGTAAAGATTTTTTCAAGGATCTTCGATTAAATACAGCCTTAAATGAAATTGCTTTGCGACGCTCGAGAATTCGCTGACGAAATTGATATACCGGCTAAATTTCAGCTCACCCAGCCACGTCATAGAGTTCGAAGAAGGAATGTTAATTTCGACTATGAGGCACGAGAAGATCCGATAGAAGATCCTACTTTGAAATATAAGGCAGAGTTTTATTTTTTCACATTAGATAAAGCTATCAATGCACTTGAATCCAGGTTTGATTTGATCAGTACCCACAGCAACTATTTCCAATTTTGATACAATATTTGTGACGACTAAAGTATACCTCAAAAAAACTACCTCAAAACGACGAACTAAATTATTGTAAAAATCTAGAAACAGTGTTAACTGATGGGAATTCATCGGATATAAACGTTCTGGACCTTGCAGACGAGATAGTAGCAGTTTAGGCTTTGCTAAATAAAAATGAAAGCACAATCGAGATTTTAAAATTCATATCGAACCTGGATTTTGCTCCAGATCTCGGTATAGTCATAAGGATATTGCTTACTCACCCAATAAGTGTGGAATGGGGAGAAAGGAGCTTCTCCAAATTAAAATTAATTAAAAAAATTTTACGCTCCACAGCTACCGATGAACGGCTAAACAGCTTGACAACAATAGCCATTGAACAAGAACTGGCTGAAGAAATTAGTGTGAAAGAAATTATAAAAAAATTCTCAGAATTAAAAGTGAAAAAGAAACACTTTTAAGTAACTCTTGGTTTAAGTGTATTTTTAATATGTAATTAAGTTTTAATACTTAGTGGTTCTATAATTTGTCTTAGTACTTTTTTAATATCAGTATTTTATAATTATACACTAGAAATGACTTTTTTTGTGTGCAACCCTAATTTTAATCTAGTGCAAAAAACATAAATTAATAAATTAGTATTTTTTGCTAATCAAAACTTCAACATTATTGATAGCAATTTTTTTGCTCTCGTTTTATTTTACCATTAAGCATGGAAAGGGTTTAGGTTATTTCTTTTAATTTTTGTTATAAAAGGGCGGCATTTTACCTCTTTTCCCGGGGCGGCGAAACTACAAGCGCTGGCCCTGTAAGTGATGACAACCATGAAGGATTACCAATTGCAGTTTGTTATTCAAATAGAGTAAGTAGGAATGTCCTTGAACCGTTTTTTGAAGAAATTAAAAATAGACTTCCTCATTTTTAAGACCCAAAGTGTTTATGTCGGATGATGATCCTGCTTTTTGTAATGTTTGGAGAAGTAGAGTTTACTTTGCTGTGCAGTTGGCATGTGTCACGAAGCTGGAAAAGAAATCTTAATGGTAAAATAAAAAACAACATAAAATTGAAAGAGGAGATGAGTGATAAATTGAAGAAATTGATGAATGAAATACATGTAGTAACTTTTGAACGTATGTATGAAGATTTTGTGCGAGAATATACAAAAAACGAAGAATCTAAAAATTTTGTTGAATACTTTGTGAAAAGTTATAGAGGAAGAAAACAAAAGTGGGCTTATTGTTATAGAGTTGGGTGTGAAATCAATACAAACATGAAATTGGAAATGCGGCATCGAGAGCTGAAATATAAAGAAGGTGGAGGTAAAGCTCTAAGAGGGGATTAGATAAATCCCTCTCCTTAGTATTAAAAACCATATCAAAAAATAAATGGGTAGAATGATTTCCATGGAAAGAGGAAAGTTAACTGCAAAAATTTCGACTATCAGAATGCGACATGAGACAAGCTGTACAGAAATGCAAGCTTATACTGCTGAAGAACTCCAACCAACAAAATGGATTGTTTATAAAACTGTAGATAATGGAATTAACACACATGAAGTAAATAAAGTGAAAGACTGTGATTGTCCCATCCGTTGTGACACATGCCAAATATGTATTCATTCCCTCACCTGTAATTGCATTTATTATGCAATTAGGTTCACAATATGTAAACACATCCATTATGTATGCCAAAAATTCCCTTTTAAGGTGGCAAATGTCAGTGATGAAACTGTACTCTTAGTAGATGAGGATTCAAATCGTTTGAGGAGATAAAAGGAAAAGGAAGCAATCTTAAAAGAAATGGAGAAGTCTGTTGTACATGAGGAATCTACAGAGTTAGTTTATGAATAAGTAAAAAGAGATGTGCAATTGTTAAACAATGTAATAAATATGGCAAATGCAGAACAAATTAAATGAATTGGTCAAGATGTGAAAAACATTCTTCAATATATGGGTGTTTCACCATCTTGCTCATCTCTACCAAGTATTCAACATTTTCCAGCAAATAAGGATATTGTTCAACAGCGGCAACAGCAAAAATCCAGAATTTCAAAAAGCAAAAGCTAGCCAATGATACGTAAGTAGACTTTATAAGCATTTACTCTCGCATCATTTCATGCCATTGCAATTCTTGAAATGCATAGCTAAATGGTGAAAAGTCGGTAAAATCCTAGGAGGACCCACTGGTGTTTTTAGCGCCAAAAAGCGCCAAATTGGTTTTTCAAAAAGGCGTCCATGACGAAAAACTCTTGGGAAGCGTATGTGTCAGCGGGGGGAGAAGGGGGATGAAATGGGCGTTTCGCAAAGATTAAATCGAATAAATACATTAAATTTATCATTATAAAAAGATAAACACGGAGAAAGCAATGAAATTCATTTTAAAAAAGCATTCTAAAACCAGTGTGTAGAACATGATTTACATTTTTAAAAAAGGACGAAAGGGGCGTTTCGCAAAGATAAAATCGAAGAAATACATGAAATCAATCATTTTAAAAAATTTTAAAAGGCACTTACCTTACGCTTGCATTTCGTCATGTTCCGTTGGTGGATACACCCTTGCGATGGATGCAAGGAATTCATGAAAATTGTCATCCACCAACTTGTGACCGTTAGATCGTCATTCACCACGAACGCATTCATGCTCTTGCCAAACCAATATCTCGTCAAACGCAAGATAATAGTTATAGCAAGTTTGCTTTCGCTAAACCAAGTGCCCTTTCTCACAATCCGAACGACGTCGTGGGGATTATCTTTCGACTGGCTGCGGCAACACCATTCGTAGCCGTCAACCGTTCCCTTTCGCTCTTGCAAAGGCATTTCTATTTTACACCTCGAACATTCATAACGAGAAGCAATTAAATTAGCTTTCATACACCATTCTAACGTCTCTTTCTTCCCCTTTGTGCCCAGGAGCACAAAGAAACCTGTTGTAGCCTCACTTTCAAGTAATTTCCTTTCACAAGCCATTCTTAACAAAAACCGGTGGAACCTTCTCAAGCGAAGTCAAATGTCAAAAAGACGTTTTTTCGGAAAAGGCGAAAAACGTTGCACTTTTTTTAGGGTTGCCATTTTTTTTCGGTGATTTGAAAATCCAAATTTTTGGATGAATTTGAAGGGTTACCATATTGTAACCTTTATCGCTCAAAATTTGGCGACCAAAAGTGGGTCTTCCTAGGACTCAACCGAAAAGTCTTTCTTGCTCAACTCGTCAAGAAGATTAAAACCGTGAGAAAAGAGGGAGTCCTTGAAGAGAGATGCCACCAAACCATGTAAGTATGCAAACTTACACCCTCGATACATCTACCATTGCAATTGCTGAGATGCATCGCTAAATGATGAAAAGTCTTTCTTGCAGAACTCGTCAAGAACATTACAACTGCCAGAAAAGAGGGAGTCCTTACAGACAGATGCCACCAAACCATGTAAGTATGCTAGCTTACACCCTCGATACATCTGTCATTGCAATTCTTGAGATGCATCGCTAAATGAAATATATAACTAATTTTTTGCAGAATAGTGAAATTTATAAGAAACTATTGATTATGCCGCATATATTCCCAGTTAAAATGTGAATTGCTAGCTACTTTCTATACTTAAAAAGGAAATTTTCCTAAAATTGTACTGTGGTTATGCTTATCTGCCAAGTTAAGACCATTTTTGAAATGAACAGCTGTGTTCCTTTTATTTACAGGTAATTGTGTTTTTGTCTCTTACTTTTTATGAGTATTCTGTATCTTAATGTTCTATTAATAGTGCTACTTCACAAAGCATTTTCATTATGTTAAACCCTGATTTATATTTGAGAATTATTTTTAAAGAGATGCACCAACTTGTTCTTCAACTTGTGTGTGTAATTCTTTTACTTGTGCAATTTTTACTTAAGATTGTCTTTATCAGATGTACAAAAGCCTAATATAAATACAGAATCACGGAATTCCAAAAATTTCTGTCCTGCTTTTCATTTTTTATCGCAAAATCTATTCTCTTTTTGCGATTCACTTTGCTAACAAATGGTTTTCTTCGCATATTTCGACCATGGTATCTTGCCTTCCGTAACACAAGGCGAATTGTTTCAGGATTGCATGACTTCGCCAAATTTTTTTTTCACATCTATTGTCAATTTTGGTGCGATATAATCTTCGGATTTTTTTCACATTTCCAAAAATAATTCGCCTATCTCGATACGTGAAAATGGTCGGTCGTCCTGTTCTTGGCTTGTTTAGAATATTTTCTATCAGCCTGGAACTTTTCAATGATTTTTTTAACTGTTGCAGGACTTTTGCCTATGATTTTAGCGATTTGTCTTTGGGACTTGCTTTCCTCATAGAGCTTTATTATTGAATTCTTTAAATCTTTTGATAACTCTTTTCCACGTCGAGACATTGGAGAATTGTTGATGTACTTAACCCTCCAACTGGACAGAACGGACTTTTCCGCCCTACTAGAGAGGCTTCGAAAATGGACTGCACGGATTTTTCTGCCTTCAAGTAACGTTTTCAAAAGCGGATTAGCCTCACTTTTCTGAAATCCTTTCCCCCTTTCAAAATTTAACATCTTGAAAGATAATGAGGGACGGAGGAAGCAACACAGCAGAAGTTTTATGGCTCGCAGGGAACCCCGTGTTTTAAACCCCCAATCGTAAAAAATCGGGGAGAAATTTCTTTACAACCCAAGAAGTGTTTGCTAGCTTGTATTTTAAAAGTTTCCAAAAGTCCCAACGCATAAGTAAAATATGTTACAATTCCATTTTGGTTTCATATTAATTTCAAACTGTAACAAGTTGGGGCGTGTCAGGGCAATCTGCTATTTTATATAGTTAGACAAATTATCTTTTTTTAAGTATATTCTCTCGCTTCATTTTTCTTATTCAAAGCTTTCAGTTTTTGAAACATGATTATTTTATTATAAGATACCGAAAAAATTAATAAAAAATCAAACTCTTTAAAATTTGGAACCTTTTTAATTTTCCAACCACTAAAAATGAATAAATTTAAACTTCAAATCATTTGAAACATTTTCTAACACTTTGATAAAAATAATAACGAAAAAAAAACTAGTTAAGATTTATTAGTTTTTTTTTTTTAGATTTCAAAGCCTAAGTGTTCAGGTAAGTTTAAGTACAGTGCCTGGTTATATATTGTTAAAATACACCGAATTATATTTGAATTTTAAGTGCATGAACTTCAGTTTACATCAAAGACAACATGAATGAAGATTTTCACACATTTTTTTTATAACTGGAATGTTTGAATAAATGGTAATCAAAAATATACGGAAACATTTACTGTAGACATTTATATGCATATAAATAAACATAAAAATCAATTTTAAATTCGAGCTATTGAAAAACATTCGAATTATATATTGTTCAAAAATATCTATTTATACAAAATACCTCAACATTTATCTTTTTTAAAGGCTAACTGAATGAGTAATTAAAATGTGGATATGTTTTGAAATCTCGACCTTATATAAAGCTAGAAATTTTATGTTAGAAATTCCATTTAAAATTTCGAAAAAAAATGCATCGCGCAGTTAAAAATTATTTACCATCAGTTTTAGCAATTGTTTGAGTCTAATAAAAATTTCAAATTTTATTATATAGCTTCTTTGGTATCTTTTAATATATTTCGGCCGCGGTAGCCGAGTGGTATAGGTATCGGAACGTGGCTTGCTTTCTCACGAGTTCGAGCCCAGTACCACTAAAGACCCGCCGTGTAGGGCAGCGATGCACGTTAAATCTGTCGAGAGCTGAAACGTCCTCCCGTTGGTGTGGTGGGGTAGTTAGGAGAGGGGGGTGCCAGCTCAGGTGTCGTCCACGTCACTTGACCATGGTTCAAAATTACGTGGTCCGTCGCCAAAAGCCCTCGTGTAGCTGAACAGTGCGACGTTAATATTCAATCATTCATTTAATATATTTCGAAGATTTCATACAATTCGGTTGAAAACCGCATGCTAAGAGCAAAAAATATGCTAAAAAATTGATGAATATGCAATTACAATAAATTCTTACATAGAGAAGCAAAACTGAGAAGCTAAAGCGTAGGAATAAAAAAATTTGAGTATATCTGAAGTAGTTTTCGAAATATTTATTTTAAAGTTTAGAAAATTTTTGTGCGTTATGTTATACTTGATATCAAATAAATGATTAAAATAATGTGTGTGTGTGTTAATATTAGTCATGTAATCCTTTGATGACACATTCATATACTAATAAAAATTATCAAGGTCATTGATGTGAATGTCAAGAATTTTATGTAATTTTAAATTCAGACATTAAGATATTGATGTAGAAAATATAAAACGACCATCTAAAATACATGAAAAATGCAGTCTGCTATAAAATGATCTTGACAAACAAAAAATCCGGCATTTTCACTTACTATGGCAGAGCCGGCTTAGTCAGGGGCGATCTGGAAAAACAGAGAGAGAACCGCGGTTTTGATGGATGCCGCTCTAGATTTTACAGCTCCCAGGAAAAATTATATATATATATATAAATTACAAATGCAAAAATAAATCTTGTAATTTTCCATACATTTTTATAACAACGAATTGTGGAATTGGCTTCCAATACATTGTTGTGTTTGACAATATCTAAGGTAACCAACCCTACTTTAGATAGATTTGTACTACTTTTTCGTAACCGTATTCCTTTTAAAATTAATTCGTGCAGCCGAGATACACCTTTTGTACCCTTAAAAATTTATGTTAACTATAACGGTTAATTTTAATTTATGCAACTTGTGAAATGTTCATAATTAACCATTTCCGTCTAAACAGTTTACATGAAAAAAAAAGTTTGGACTCCTTCATTCATTAGGGATTTATATAAGATTCTAACATTAAATTTTATTTTTCACCGAATAGGATTGAGTGAAAGTGTATAGTGCTTCCACACCACAAGTCTGGGGTTCTATTAACGGGCTGCGCAAGGTCGACTCTGCCTTTCATCCCCGCTACATTGGGTCGATAAATGAGTACCAAGCTTGCTTCGGGTCTTAATCACTGAAGGTCTCTCTTCAGACAGACCACCAAATCGGGGGACATCTGTTCATGCACCTCAGCGTCCAATGGTCACGTGTATTATGATGGGTACAGTAGTTCCTGGCCCTCATGGATTGCTGTGCTTCTGAGTTTGAGTCTTAAGTTTGAGGATTACCTCACTTTGGGGATACCCCTTAGATAAACATGTGTTTCCACTCATTTGCAATTAAACATTTTTCTTTCAATTACGTTTATTTCAGAAGGAAGTTTGATTTTTCAAATGATTTGCTTAATAACATGTATATTTGTGTGTGTGTATTATATGAAAAATTTGATCAGTCCAAAATTACATGTTTTTAGCTCCTCTAAAAGCTTTTAGGATTTTAGAACTGATCTTACAATCCAAATACGTTTTATAGTAGTATATTTAAAAATGATAAGGACATTTTTACGACTGTGTGAGCTGTTATGCCTCGTTTATAAATATAAAAAATTGCATTCAGCTACAGTTTTTAAAATGTACAGAAATAAGTGGAGCAACAGGATACTTACATATTGTGAATATTTTTGACTGCAGTAAGATAGATTTATATTTCAGTTTCTTTACAATTTGAATAGAAGTTGTAAGCCATTTTGCGAATAGTTTGATATTGAGTATAAACCCATAGGCTGTTTAATATTGTAAAGTGTTTTACTTTGATACCAGCACACATTAAAATAAGGCTCATTTGCAGTTATATGATCAGCTTCAGTGATATTTAAATTTTCAAAAATAGTCTACACGTACGAAAACATTCTTTCACAACCGCACACCACATCTCATACTATATCTTCCCTACAGCAGAAAATATTTGTGTATACTGAAAAATTTAATACAGGATACATTTCCAAGTGTTAAATTTGTTTTTAAAATTTGGTATGAATACATTGTGGAACTGTCGGTTAACTTCACTGAACAAAATTGTTTTAAGTGTACTGTTTTGAAAGACAAGATTAATTAGGGAGAACTTTTCTCACAATAGAATTTGTAATGACTGAATTGTGTGAAAATGTAGTTATCGATGTGTGACATTTTTCCTTGTAATAAAAGAAACACAAAGATAAGAAATTTAACTTGAGTAGAAAATGGTTAGAAGTACTGTCATGCGCATTTGAAGAAGTATATCCCCCATTAAAAATTAAAATTATTGACTGAATGTGTGTTATGTCCATCACAAATGCCGATGTAGAAAAGGAATTTTTATTTAATACAAGAAGTTCGAAAAAGAGAACACTAGGAAGGAAAATTTAAATTGTTTCCGAAAAATATTCAGTTAACATAAAAATATCTTTTATATGATTTTAATTAAAATAAATTAAAGTATTGAAATCCTTTTTTATGCTATTTTTAAATTAAAAGTATAACTGAATAGAGAAAGATCGGTTTTATTTCATAAATATAATCATTGTATGTAATATTTATTGTGTTATTGTTTAAAAATGAGATAGGGCCTTTGCTCTTTTTACCTCATTACTTTTTTAAAAAACAGGAAAGTGAGCGCGTTTTCTTACTCTCATATTCAAAAATAAATACAGGATGCTTTTTTCTGGTTCAAATCGCAATACCAAAAATATATATATATATTTTTTTAATTTATAAAAATGACAGAAAAATAAATTTTCTTTGAAGAAAATATAATTATTTTTCAACTTCTAACATACTATTTATTTAATTTTTTTCCTCTTTTTTTTACCTTTCATTTCGTTTTTAATTTTACTGTGACTGAACATATAGGAGAAAGAAACACCGTATCTTTTCAAAGAGGATTGATCAAGAGAGGATATCTACGCTTTCAAAGAAGATTGCCCAAGGCAACTTAACAGCTAGCTGTAAACGATTGATCTTTTGGTTCTTACTTTTCAAAGCGACCGAACTGGGTCGTAAAATTTTCCCCGTTCGACCTTCCAAGTTCTAAAAGGGGAAAGGAAAAAGTCTGTTGCATTTTTGAAGGGAATCGCAAAATAAGAGTTAAACGCTTTCGAAATAACTTTTCAGGAGGAAGGTGTCCAGTTAGAGGGTTAAAGCTCGAAATTACAAGCTTTGTAGCAGAACTCCTAAACTTATCACCGAAATACGAAAAATCACTACAGAAGTTTCATTCAGCGTATTTAAAAGTCGAAAATTCAGGGTACATACACACTTTTGTTATTTAAATTTCAACTGGTAGTTAACAAAATTACTCTTAAGGTTTTTTAAAATATAATGGTTTGGTTTATTTTGCATAACTTTGACTTGAATCAGAAGCTATAAACAACTCTCCAAAATAATATTTTTCTGATATTTATTCAAGAACGAGAACTTTTTCAATTAAACTATGACTTGCATACTCACTTTTGTGAGTAAGTGTAAGTTCCAAATTTTGGAATGGTATGAGACTGATTTAGCATTTCTTTGACAAACTTTAAAGTAATTTAATGTTTTGCTGAAGTATAATTTGGAAAACTGAAACAATTCTTGGAATTTAGAATTGTCTTGGTAAAATAATGTTATAATTAGTAAATTAACTTGCTCATAAGTAGTAGAAAATGTGATTTTTATTAGAATGGAACAATTTAATCAGGATAAACTTTGGTAACTTGTTGATGTAAAAATGATTTTAATCTTTAATAATATATTTTTACACATTAAAATTCAGAGGGAGAATTCTGTATCTTTTTTCCTGGATTTCTTTATCTTCCATTTTTTAAGTATAAATATTATTATAAATAAAAGAATATCTATATATTACTCTCTCTAGATACATATTAGTGATAACAAAATAACATGTCAATACATTTCTCCAAATAAGCTTTAAGTTTGCATGAAATGGAACTGGAGAGTTTAACACTAAACATACAATAACCAAGAAAGACATAACGAGTAGAAATTGTGAATGGAAATTTAGTGCAACAATTCATTTTTATATATATTGTATTGAATTTTTTCTATCTTATTTGCAATTCATTTAGGTGTAAAAATAAACAATGGATAAATATTTATTTACTCAATCTGAGATACACTTTTAAAAATATTTGTAAAATTACATATAAATGTACTTTTAAATTACTATTTAGAGAGAAAGCCTCATTGCTTATTTCAAAAATAAGGTTTTTCCTTAGTATGAAAAAGTAAAAGACTCTCTAATTTATCTCTTCGAGAGAAAGCATAGTTGCACATTTAACAAACATGAGGGTTTTCCTTAGTATGAATATGCAAATGTTTCTTCAAGGAGCCACGTTCAGAGAAAGCCTTATTGCATATTTCACAAACATGAGACTTTTTCATTGTATGAATACGTAAATGTCTTTTTAAATTACTAGAAACAGAGAAAGCCTTATTGTATATTTCACAAACATAAGGCTTTTCGCTGGTATGAATACGTAAATGTATTTTTAAATCCTTAAAAAATGAGAAAGCCTTATTGCATATTTCACAAACATGAGGCTTTATCTTAGTATGAATACGCAAATGGATCTTTAAATAGACACGTTCAGAAAAAGTCTTAGTACATATTTCGCAAACATGAGGCTTTTCATTGGAATAAATACATAAATGTCTCGTTAAGGAACCACGTTGACAGAAAGCCTTATTGCATATTTCGCAAACATAAGGATTTCCTTAGTGTGAATACGCAAATGTTTCTTTAAGGAGCCATATTCAGTAAAAGTCTTATGACATATTTCACAAAAATGAGGCTTTTCCATTGTATGAAAACGTAATTTTTTTTTAAATTAAATAAATCAAAGAAAGAGAAATCAGAAGAATCAGAGAAAGACTTATCGCATATTTCACAAACATGACGCTTTTCATTCTTATGAATACGTAAATGTATTTTTAAATAACTAAAAACAGAGAGAAAGATTTATTGCATACTTCACAAACATGAGGCTTTTCCTTGGTATAAACACGTAAATGTCTATTCAAATTACCCTTTTCAGAGAAAGCCTCATTACATATTTCGCAAGCATAAGGCTTTTCCTCGCTACGAATACGTAAATGTTTCTAAACGGAACCACGTACAGAGAGAGCCTTATTGCATATTTCACAAACATGAGGCTTATCCAAAAAATGATTGCTTAAATGTGAACTTGAATGGCCACAGTTATTGTAATCCTTGTAGAATATATGTCGAAACTCAGGATTTTCGTTGGGCAGATAACTCAAGTGATGTTTAAAGATATCATTTTAAGAGGTAGCCATCTTTTTCGTTTATAAACTTGGAAATCTCAGGTGAGATCACGCAATTCTTTTTTTTAAATTTTAGTAGTATGAAAAGACTGAGCATTCTTTTAGCAGAACTTTACTAAAACACTCCAAGAGTTTATGTAGTTACTATTCTTTTCCCTAAAAAATTTTATTATTTTTCTCACAGACATCTTGGATTTTTTCTAAGCCTCTGATTTTCTTCCATCGGTTGGTTGGATTCTAGAATTCTACACATGTCGAAATTATCCCATTACTCTGAAAATAAAAATTGCCATCAAAATCAATTTTTAAATTATGAAAAAACATAGATCATCTAGAATATATGAGTCGTTCAGAAGTCAATGTGGTTAAGTCCAGGAAACAAGAATTAAGAAAAATAATCTTTTTTAATACATTAATTTTTAAAATTTTTGATTTATTAATCTGAGCAGAAAAGTATATAGTCTTTTTTTATAAGTGCATGCTCTTAAAAAAACGAGATATATACAGGATGTGTAAATAAAAATATAAACATTTATTGGATAGAAAATATCCTCTTAAAAATTTTAGGACATATCTTTTGGCAGCTGTAAAAAATAAGGAATTTATGTCAAAATAACACAATACCATTGGTTGTCATGTTCTATGTTTATTCATTATAACAAACATCGTCTCCAGAGTTATTTAAATGTAAATTTTGATCTCCACTTGTTGTTATTAGTGTCCTGTAAAAGTCGTGTTTAATTGGAGCTATATATATTAATAAACTCATGTGATGTCTCTTTTTGCTTCTTTTGAAATTGCTCTATCATTAAGATATAATATTGGTTGAGTTATATGTTTTAAAATACCTGGCCTACCAATTTCTTTTATATCAATTACATGAAAGGTATTTTCGTCAAAATTATACTTGAACTTAATGATGCTTGGGTTTGACCTTTCTAGTTTCATCCATCACATATTGGCTGTTAGTTCACTTGTTGATTTTTTTCTGTTTGTAATAAAAGCTACCAATGTTTTTGTAGAAAAAAAATCTTGTCAATTCATTTCGACAAAGCTGAGAGGGTTCTTTCTTTCTTTCACTATTTTGTATTATATGCTACCAGTCAATAGAATTATAAACATAATGTAGCTTTTTGAATAAGTTTCTATACCTGCAAAATAAGCATCATTGGGCAAATAACTATTCCCATTTCATAAAAATTTGTGCTCAATTAGCTCAATTTGTGACGAACCTATACGGAACTTTATCACTAACCTTCTGAGACGTCTCCTTTAGGGAAATTTAATCCCCTACCTATTTCCAATCAGCTCCAAAAAGAGGACGGGATTCCTTGTTATCCAGATTAGATAAAGTATTTAAGTCAAACGGAATAGTAAAGTAAAGAGCAGTAGGAGAGAGAGATTGAAGCAGAAAGGTTTAGTAGTGAAGTAAGAGATTTATTATTGAAGATTTCTAGGGGGATAAATTAATCTCAGGAAGAGTTGAGATTCAGTTTGGTAAATATTGATTTATATTTAAAGTCTCATTAAAGCTTTATATTAGGAGTGAGATTAAAGTTAAATGTTCAATAGGAATATTATTGAATATAATTCCGGGATCTCTTATTGCGGTAATCTCTGCATGATCGATATTATAATTGTAAATTGATTGGATCATAAGATATTCAAGTTAATTTAAAGGAAAGGCTCTTTTAAACCTCATATAACTACTTTTTTGATTTATTTGTTATTAAAAGATTCTTTGATTCTATTTGGGAAAGGTAACCAAATAAAGAATGTTATTTATAAAAATGGCTACTGGTTCTTATCTGACTCCAAATTATTCTCGTTCACAAAGTGAGATCCAAGGAGATCTTCACAAATTGATTCAGCTTTTGTATCTTCACTCTGAACCCATTTCAGTAAACTTAATTTAGTTTTTATATTTCGATTCTGTCCAGAACATGAATCTGAATGCATTATAAGTTTTAGAACTGCTAAATGAACTTTAAAAAACACTAGTTTTAAAAAAATGAAAATTTTTTAAATGATTGATTTATTTTATATAGGAAAGGAAAATATAATTGTAATAAGTAATAATGTTTGCTTTTTTAATCTCACAATTGTGAATCGAATTCCTCAATTTTCAATGTTAAGAAGCATTACAATTCTCATTTTTCAATTCCTTTGCTCAGAAAATCTCATAAACAGTTATGAGCTATTTAGACCTCTCTTGCGAGGGATTATTGAATCTACCCTCTAGAAAACTTACGTAAATCTAATTATTACAAAACTATATTACCATAAATTATAAATTTAAAACAATCTTTTACTCAGTATAGTCACTAAATGATAAATTATTTTGTTTAATGGCTTTTTCGTTATCCATAAAACCGTTTAGTGACCTTCCAAAGGCATCTCGTCATGTCATGATGTCAATACTTCATGGGAGTTTCACTTCAGAGGGGACCAGAAAAGGCTTATTGGAAAAAAGTACAAAAGTGGACTAAATAGGAAACTTTTATTGCTCTGCAAAAAAAAAGAAAAGAGAGGAAGAAACTTCAGTGAGAGATGAGAGGGAAATTTTGCAATAGCCAATGCCATCTAGATGTCATGTAAGATGTGAAATTAATCGCAGGAAAGGGCCATACGGATTAGCCACCTGTTATGTTCAGGGGAAGTGTCATGAGAAGTTACAGAACTATGTAATTCCTACTCTCCAGCAACAAGACTACCTACAAGAAACCATATTCATAAACGATGGAGCCCCACCTAGCGTCGCAAGCTTAGTCCAACAATTGTTAAGGCAGGCATTTACAGACACTAGTGACCACACAATCTTTCTCAACAGATTGGTCTCCACGATCACCTGATGTCACGCTTTGCGACTTCTGGTTATGGGGCTTTTTGAAAGATAATGTTTACTGGGAACGTTTAACAACTGCGTTAGGTTAAAAGAACAGTATTTGCCACCATATTAAACCTATCCATGTTCACTCTCTCCATTCAGCAATAGGAAACTTGATTTTAAGAATGGAGTGTGCTGTCAAACAGGATGGTTCACATATTAAACATGTTTTAAAGAACTGATTTGCATGCTAAGTATAGTATGTCATGAAGAAAAGTGCACCATTTTTAATAATTTTCAAGTGCAACCCTGTTATTGTGTATTGTCCTTATTGAATCCTTTTCGTGTAAGACCACTATTTAAGACCTTCATTGTTTGTCCGTTCTTCACATAACTCATAGTGCCGTCAAGTGGCTATTTTTTCAAAAAAAAAAATTTTTTTTCAGAAACCTCGAGTGCATTTGAAATGTCTGTTGTCCAAACATTTTTCTCTTCAGATTAGCAAAACAGCCTCCAGGGCTATCTGAGTACCGGAAGTTTAATTTGCTAACCCTGTACTAAGCATAATCAAATTGATGAATTTACAGTTAATGCTTTAGTGGCCCATTTTGGAACAGTTGTGTTGATTAGTTGATTTAGATACATTGCTTCAAGTATGAATCATCAAACATAAAATCTCCCAACAAAATCATGATCATGAAGAATGAAACACCTTCTAAATGTACATTCCTTTGACTAGAATTAAACATAAAGAATTCAAAAATAAGTGATAAATTTGATGGATGAAATATATCAATAAATCAACAAAGATAGAAATTCAAATGAAATTTGATGAAATAAAATGCTTTAGAGATGTCTGAATAAATATGGATCAAAATATGCAAGTTTTAAGTATTGCTACAAGTTTTAATTGAAGATAAAATTACCACAACAGATTGGAGGTCATTGGTATGTTATAATCATGGCTGATGATGAGCTGCAATTTGATACTTAGACTAATCAACAATTACGATAAATACTAGTATATTCTATCATATTGATGATATCAAGTATTTAAAATAATTTGGGAACATTAAGTTCACAGTTCAAACTACTTTTTAAGCATTAAGTTGAAAAAAATTGCAAAATTTCTTATAAATACCTGATGAACATTGCAACATAAAGCTCCATCATCAGAAAGAATAAAAGCTACACTCTCTTTATAAGCTTCTGAATTTACTTTGTAAATGACCTGAAACTAAGCAAAAAATCTAAGAAATCTAATTTAAGATATTAAATTTTCTTGTTAAAAAAGAGAATCCACAAAAATCTTCAATGGTTATAAAAAATTATTATATAGGTAAATCCACATGGAAGATAAAATCCAAGTACCAAGAAAGACATGTTTAGAAGAACGAAATTTAGGTAAATCATTTGTCCAGGTAACATAGTTGATTGAAGCATGAAGGTCACGGGTTGAAGTATGTAGAAAAAAAAGTCATTTTAAATATGAAATTGTGGCACATTAATAATCACTGTAATCACAAAGATTTTGAATGCAAGCCAAAAAAACATGAATACTCTGACGTACAAGTGCAGTATATCATTTTGTGGCAAGGAGTTCCATGCCTGTTGTATTTGATTAGTAAATAATTATCACTAATTGTAGATGACACTGCATTTGTTATCCAATTATATCCTACACACAGGTTGATTCTAAAATCACAGGAATTTCCTATACCAACAATTTTTGTACAGGAATACATGGGCGAAGTGCCACGTTGTTGTGTGAGACACAAACAAAAAAAATAGCAGACATAAACAGAAACATAAAATGTTCATTAGCATCATACTTAACGAGTGAGCCTGTAAGGAAACTGTTAAAACAGTTTTAGAAATTGCATACACAAATCGTCACGCATGCTTGGCAACCTTTTTGGCATGATTGGCAGATAATATTAGCGATAGCTGTACTCAGCAAAGGGGTGTGTTAAGATCTGCTGCACCACTGAAATCTTCATTTGCGCTAGATGTTTTGGCAGGGACATACGTCTTAAGACTCTTTGAGGCCCTGGTCCTGAGAGATCTTCAGATTGTTCGAATCTGTAGGTCTCCATGCCGCAGTAGGCCCTACCTTAGTTCTTTAAAAGTAGACCGTATGTATCATGCATTGTCAAATACTCGTTCAAACAATAATTTTAAACAAATACATGTGCATGACTCACAATCTTTAAAATATAGGCTCAAATCAGCCCAAAAATGCCACATTTCAACTAAATTAGTTGAAAGATTGCCTGCAGCGTTAGGCCTAGAGCTAGACACGTACAAAGGTCATCACATAATATAGTTTTACTACTTTTTTTAGTTGACATGCAGTTTGAAATTCTCCGTTTTTTGAAGAATATTACAGGAATAATATTTTACCCTCAAAATTATTCGAATCCTGATCTTATTAGAGTTGAAAAGAAAACAAGTCCCTGAGCCCAGTTAATTCATGTCTTAAGAAGTCCTTGGGTTTCGTCATTATGGGCGACTTTACTGATAGCGAAAAGGCAGATATGCATCTAATATACAGCTTTAATCGTAACGGCAGAGCAGCGTTATGGCTGTATCAGGAACACATTCCAAATAGACACATGCCGAACCAGAAAATGTTTCAGCGACTACATTGACAGCTGTGAGAAAATGGTTCATTTATAGCCAGTACCGATTCATGGAAGGCATAAATCGAGGACTGTACAACTAACACATCTAGAAGAATTCATCTTAGACAATGCAAACGAAACATCCCGCACAAGTACAAGGAATATAGTGTCGCCTACATGTCAGTCAACCAACCGTTTGGAGAGTTAATGTTTGTGGATGCAATTTCTAATATTTTATCATTTTCGGTAAAGAATGACTTGTTAAGTATATTTATTGCTGATGAAAGTTTTATGTTTCCGTTAATGTGTTATATTTACTGTTTGTGCCTCAACACATCAATTTCGCCCTACTATTCCCTAGAGTAAATTTGTTTATTTTAGCGAGCTCTACCACTCCTCAAAATTTGTCCCATGAATTTAAAATCACCCCGAATCTTTGATGGGAGAAAGGCCAAAGCAGCATGTCAAAACACTGTATAGCACTTTGGATAGAAGCAGTATGAGGACAAGCATCATCATGTTGGAAAATACCTCTTGAATGCTGCTCATGAATAAGAAACAACCAGTTCAATCCCGAGTCCGACGTATACCTTTGCAGCCAAAGTGCTTAGAACAATGGCAAGAATGCTCCTGTCATAAGAAATTGCTCCCCAGACCATAATTCATAGAGAAGGTCCAAAAATCTATGGCATGGCTTATTTATAACCACACACCTGGTCTCTTTCTAACAAATACATGTCTATCACTGGCAACAATACAAACGGCACTCATTCTGAGAAGGCAACAGATCGTCACTCAGCATCCAATGAGCCCTAGCTTCACACCACTGAAGTTACATACAGCAACGCTTCAGAGTAAGTGTATGAATACTCTTGGGTGTCTGGTCCGGAGCTGTCATTCAAGCAATCAATTTGTAACAATTCGCTGTGACACTCTGATGCCAACAGAGGCTCTAACTTTTACAACAGATTGCAGACTAATGAAACATCAGCAATACAATTGTCAAGAAAACATATTTAATTGATTTAAGTTTCAAAATTACAGGTTAATGTAAGTGCAAGAACCATTTCAAATGTGAGTAAAATTCGGTGTAACTGCCAGAATTTCAAATGCAAGCATGCAGACATACATAAAATAGGGCGTACAAGTAGCGGATATTAGTTTGTGGGATGGAATTGCATGCCTGTTTCTCTTGGTCGGTCAGTATAAGGTTGTTTAATTCTGGTTGTAGATGACGCTGTGGTTGCCTTCTAATGATGTCCCATTTGTGCTCAATTGGCAAAAAATCTGGTGATCCAGCAGACCAAAGAATACATTGATATTCTATAAAACATGTTGTGTTACAAAAGGGTCTGAGAATGCATGTTATCCAGTTGGAAAACACCCTTTGATGAGATGTTTATAAATGGCAGTGCAGAACAGAGCTTGAATCATCAGACTGTTTTACAAATTTGCTGTCGGGGTGTGTGGATTAAACTCGAAAAGTGCTCCTGCAAACAAAGAAATTGTCCACGCCAGACCATAACACTAGGTGCAGAGATACTTCCCCTAATGTAGACATTTTTGAAAATATATTTAATAGTATAGATAACCAAAGACAGGTGAGAGTTTTTTTTTCAGTTTTAAAGCAAGTTAAAAATTATTTAAGAAGTACTATGGGAGAGGAAACAAATTTAACAACATGGTCATATTATATACAGAACAAGAGATGGCTTGCACAAAATAGATACGGCAAAATAATTGATGAATTTGCCGAAGAGAAATCAAGAAGTAAAATTATATTGCAAAATTATAAGTTCATTAGTAAGATTAATTTTTTAAAATACAGTTAAGATTTTTCTGAAGGCGTTGAATTTTATTAATAGCATTATATTTTATTAAGAGAAGTGAGAGAGAGAGGTCAGCGAATTTTTTCACTATTTTTGTTTTTCGACTCTTAGGCCAAAGGCCTTGAACCTTTTACTGCCAGGGGCCTCCAAGTACATTAATCTGCCTCTGGCTATACTTTTCGTCAGTATATATATTAATGTGTGTGTTTCGTCAATATTTGTGTGGACTGTAAAACTGGTTAAAGAATAAAAAATCAGTCTTTTTCGCAACGCTAAGCCTACTTTATTCGTGCACCCGCTTTTGTTGGGGTACAGCTAGACAATGTCTACTTTTACAAATTATTTACAGATGGCGCTACAGTGCGCTGATGACGCAACATTCCACCCGGCGTTGAAATATACAATATTTCAAAAAATATATTTAAAAAATGCAATTTGCTATATATATTTTACAAATGCCTAAATGAATTAAATACAAATAAACACAGCATTCTAAAATAAGAAAAAAATACAATATTCAAAAATAGAAAAATACAATATTCTAAGAATATAATATACTTTACATTACAATTTAATTTATATTATTATTTTCTATTGGTAAGATACATATTTTGAGATAGAACGTGTGAGAACCCCGTGGCAGTTTTTCGTTTAACGACTCTGACCTTACCATCAGTTCCATAAATAACCTCCAAGTTTCTTGCCATTGCCCATTTGCAGGGAGGCAAATCATTTTCCTTTAAAAGCACTAAACACCCTACGGCAACATTATTTTTCTCGAACTGCCACTTGTTTCTCTGCTGTAAATGATTAAGATAATCATTTTTCCAGCGTTTCCAAATAGTTTGTACACACTTTGTTGTATACTGCCACCTAGATAGTCTATTATCTGAAATATCTAAAATTGCGGGCACAGGTATTACACTGATAGGTCGACCAATTATAAAGTGTCCAGGAGTTAAAACTTCATATTCATTGATATTATCTGACAATGGTACTAATGGTCGTGAATTAAGTATACCTTCAATTTTAATTATTATTGTCTCGAATTCTTCGAAAGTTATTTTACTATTAACTGAAGTTCTATAGAGGTGGTGTTTGAATGATTTTACCCCTGCCTCTCACAAACCCTCGAAATTAGGAGAATGAGGTGGGATAAATTTCCACTAGATAGCTTCTGAAGCAAAATAATTTGCTAATGTCTCGTTTTTGTTACAAATTAATTTTATGAAACGATTTAATTCTGCAGCTGCGCCTTTAAAATTAGTTGCGTTATCGTACATTAATGTAGAAATGCGGCCTCTACGGGCACATAGCCTCTTCAAAGCTGCAATAAATGCCACAGTTGTTAAATCAGTCACTGCCTCTAAATGAATAGCCTTTGTAGCCAAGCATACAAAAATCGCAACATAAACTTTTGAAAATATCCCCTTTCTCTGATTTTTAAATTTTATTTGAAAAGGTCCGCAAAAATCCACACCAGAGTTTAAAAATGGCGCACTTGGAGTAACTCTCTCTCTGATGGTAGATTTCCCATTAATTGATCTACCCCAGTAGGCTTCTATCTAAAGCATGCAATGCAATCATGAACTGTTTTTCGTGCAATACCCTTGCCATTAATGGGCCAAAACTGCATTCTAATTTGATGTACTAAACCCTGAGCACCAATATGAAAAAACTTCTTACGTATATGCCCAAAAAGTAATTTAATAAATTTATGTTTACTAGGTATAATTATTTGGTGTTTTGCTTCAAATGGTAAATTAGCATTACTAAGCCTTCCACCAACTCTGAGTAAAGAATTCTCATCTAAGAGAAAGGATCTAAAGCCTTTAACTTACTTGTTTTTGAAAAACCTTTACCTTTTTTCAAGGCATCAATTTCTGCTTTAAACTCACTTAATTGTGCTATTTTAGCTCAAAATTCCGTACTCCTCTTTATCTCATCTGCAGTTAAATACTTTTCCTTATTACAAGACTCCTTAGCTTTGATGTTATTAATGAACCTAAAAATAAAGCTAAAAATTCTAATTAATTTTATGAAATTATTTGTAACATTAAAGAGTTCATCATAAAAATTTGAAGAACACTCAGTCATTGAAAGAGTCACAGCACATTTTAGTTCATCTCTGTAGGAAGGATCAGGAAAAAGCTGATTGTCCTCGTATTCATCAGTTTGTAAATCTGGACCCGAGAATCACATTTCGTTCTTTAAAAGTTCATCTACATTGCAGCATTTAGAAATTAAGTCGGCATGATTGTTCTTGGAGCTCACATGTTTCCAATGATAGTCCTTTGAAAGGTCTTGGATCTCCGCCACCCTTTTGCTGACAAATGTTTTGAGTTTATGAGGTTCAGTCTTTATCCACGCTAAAGCAATCGTTGAGTCCGTCCACATCCAAATTTTATGAATAGGTAATTGTATAATTGGCACAACCTTTTTGACTAATCTCGATAGTAGTAAAGCTTCAGAGAGTTCTAACCTCGGTATGGTGAGTGTTTTCGAGGGAGCCACTCTGGACTTGCTGCATAATAATCTAGTTCGAGATTTTTCAGATTCGTTGAAACATTTTATGTAGAAAACAGCAGCATAGGCACGTTCTGATGCATCGGAAAAGCCATGTATTTCAATCCGTGTTGTTGCAGGAAGTAGAATGCAGCTTGGGATTTTGAAGTTATTTACTTTCGATAATTTTTAGTAGAAGTTCATCCACTCTTCCATTGCATCTGGTGGTAGCTGTTCAGTCCAATCTAATTTTATTTTCCAAAGTTCTTGGATGAATATCTTAGCCTTCGTAACAATGGGTCCTATCAGACCCAAAGGATCATAGAACCTTGCAATTTCTGAAAGCACGTCTCTTTTTGAGAAGTTGACTTTGTCACTAATCTTACTTTGTATGTGAGACAATCCACCTTTGGATACCATAGCATACCTAATGTTTTCACTGGAGCATCCTGAAAATCCTTATCAAACACATAGGAAGAAGTAGATAATTCTTTCAACAGTTCTGCGCTATTTGGCACCCATTTGTGTAGCTCAAAACTACCTCTCAGTAATAGTTGAGATAATTTGATTTGGAGTTTTTTAGCACCCTCTCTCTCTCTCTCTCTCTCTCTCTATATATATATATATATAATAAATGTAGACTCCCCAGAAAGAATATCATCCATATAACTATCATTACAGATCACATCTGCTGTGTCAGGAAATTCACTTTTTCTTCATCAGCTAAGGCCTTTAAGGTCCTGGTAGCTAAAAATGGTGCAGAAACTGTCCCATAGGTTACTGTAGTTAGTTTATAAGTCATGACTGGAGCCTCTGTGCTAGTCTTCAAACAACTTGTTGTAAATCCCTTTAATTAGGATCAACAAGTATCTGCCTGTACATTTTTTTTAATATCTGCACTAAACGCGTACTCGTGTTTTCTAAATCTACTGACTATGGAAAAGAGATCTTGTTGAATAATTCCTCCGTTTAGTAAAAGTGTAGTTTAGTAGCAGGCCGTGGGTAGCCTAGTGGTTAGAGCATCGGACTCCAGACCGGAAGGCCTGGGTTCGATGCTCGATGTCACCAAATACCCTCCGAGTGCACACGGAGTACGTGCTCGTTAAATCAGTGGGTCCGTAGTCTTGTGGGCTTATTCACGAGCGCAGGAACTGGAGAATATTTCCCTCCCCTTCAGTTCACTTGCAGAAATTGTGGAGGTGGAGATACAGGTCGTGTCGCCATCTATCGTCCCTTCGGGGAGTTTCACCGAGCTTAAATCGCACTGTCACCTGTATGGTACTCAAGGCCAACGACAGGCGTACCTCTTGCCCATGCCCCGATGAATTTCGTGGGCCTCGTTCTGACTACGTCAGACAGGTGGCATTAGCCACAACAGTAAAATGGAGTTTAGAGAAAAACCACTTGTTGTTCTTGCACTTGCATCGAAGACAACTCTCAATGGAGTGGATGTCTTCTCTGGTTTGTATATGGAATGATGAGGAATGTAATAGTTAATCTTATCTAATGTTTCATTTTTAATCTCCTCCATATGGCCTAAAAGTTCATATTCATTCATATATTCTTTATACAAAGTTCCCATTGTATTGTTTTTGTTTAATTTTTCCCAAATACCATTTAGTCGTTTGATCGCATTCTCTTTGGAATATCCTAATAATGTTTCTGCATTTTCCTTTATGGGTAACCAAACTATAAATCTTCCCGTTTTATCTCTTTTATAGGTACTAAAAAAATGTTCCTCACAATAAATTTCCTCTTCACTTTTTGTTATTTCCTTAGAATCATCTGGAAGTGATTCCAGTTCAAAGAATTTCTTTACTGTTATATCTAAGCTTGGTTCACTTATTAACCCTCTAACCGGATAGCACGGAAAATTCAGTCAGTGTAAAGATGCTTCGAAAATGCACTGCACGGATTTTTCTGCCTTCAAATAACGTTTTCAAAAGCGGATTAGCCACACTTTTCTGAAATCCTTTCCCCTTTTAAAGGTTTAACATCTTGAAAGATAATTGGGGACGGTGGAAGCAACACAGCAGAACACTAATAGAAAGTTTTATGGCTCGCAGGAAACCACATGTTTTGACCCTGGGGCAATCGTAAAAAATCGAGGGGAAATTTCTTCAGACCCCAGGAAGTGTTTATTTGTTACCTCGTTTTTTTAAAGTTTTGTAAATTCCCAACGCATAAGTAAAATATGTTACAATTCCCTTTTGGTTTCATATTAATTTGAAACTGTAACAAG
The DNA here is from genome assembly GCA_019973935.1 of Trichonephila clavipes. Taxonomy (NCBI): domain Eukaryota; kingdom Metazoa; phylum Arthropoda; class Arachnida; order Araneae; family Nephilidae; genus Trichonephila; species Trichonephila clavipes. Next base: position 775,188 of record BMAU01021352.1, on the reverse strand, counting down.
TTGGGGCGTGTCAGTGCAATCTGCTATTTTATATAGTTAGACAAATTATCTTTTTTAATTATATTCTTTCGCTTCATTTTTTTTTATTTTAATCAAAGCTTTCAGTTTTTGAAACATAATTATTTTATTATAAGATGCCGAAAAAATTAATAAAACACCAAACTCTTTAAAATTTGAAACCTTTTCAATTTTCCAACCACTAAAAATGAATAAATTTAAACTTCATCAAATCATTTGAAACATTTTCTTACACTTTGATAAAAATAATAACGAAAAAAAACTAATTAAGATTTATTAGTTGTTGTTTTTTTAGATTTCAAAGCCCAAGTGTTCAGGGAAGTTTAAGTACAGTGCCTAGTTATATATTGTTAAAATACACCGAATTATATTTGAATTTTAAGTGCTTGAACTTCAGTTCACATCAAAGACAACGTGAATGAATATTTTCACACATTTTTTTCATAATTTGAATGTTTGAATAAATGTTAATCAAAAATATACGGAAACATTTACAGTAGACATTTATGCATATAAATAAACATAAAAATCAATTTTAAATTCGAGCTATTGAAAAACATTCGAATTACTGTTCAAAAATATCTATTTATACAAAATACCTCAACATTTATCTTTTTTAAAGGCTAACTGAATAATTAATTAAACTCTGGATATTTTTTGAAATCTCGACCGTATAAAGCTAGAAATTTTATGTTAGAAATTCCATTTGAATTTCGAAAAAAAAAATCCATCGCGCAGTTAAAAATTATTTACCATCAGTTTTAGCAATTGTTTGAGTATAAAAAAAATTTCAAATTTTATTAAATAGCTTCTTTGGTATCTTTTAATATATTTCAAAGATTTCATACAATTCAGTTGAAAACTGCATGCTTAGTTCAAAAAATATACTAAAAAAATTGATTAATATACAATTACAATAAATTCTTACAACGAAGCAAAACTGAGAAGCTAAAGCGTAGGAATGAAAAATTTTGAGTATATCTGAAGTAATTTTCGAAATATTTATTTTAAAGTTCAGAAAATTTGTGTGCGTTATGTTATACTTAATATTAATTAAATGGTTAAAATAATATGTTAATATTAGTCATGTTATCGTTTGATGACACATTCATATACTAATAGAAATTATCATGGTCATTGATGCGAATGTCAAGAATTTTATGTAATTTTAAATTCAGACATTAAGATATTGATGTAGAAAATATAAAACGACCATCTAAAATACATGAAAAATGCAGTCTGCTATAAAATGATCTTGACAAACAAAATCCGACATTTTCACTTACTATGGCAGAGCCGGCTTAGTCAGGGTGATCTGGAAAAACAGAGAAGAACCGCGGTTTTGATGGATGCCGCTCTAGCTTTTAAAGTTCCCAGGAAAAATTATATATATATAAATTACAAATGCAAAAATAAATCTTGTAATTTTCCATACATTTTTATAACAACGAATTGTGGAATTGGCTTCCAATACATTGTTGTGTTAGACAATATGTAAGGTAACCAACCCTACTTTAGATAGATTTGTACTACTTTTTCGTAACCGTATTCCTTTTAAAATTAATTCGTGCATCCGAAATACACCTTTTGCACCCTTAAAAATTTATGTAAACTATAACGGTTAATTTTAATTCATGCAACTTGTGAAATGTTCATAATTAACCATTTCCGTCTAAACAGTTTACATGAAAAAAAAAGTTTGGTCTCCCTCATTCATTAGGGATTTATATAAGATTCTAACATTAAATATTATTTTTCACCGAATAGGATCGAGTGGTAGTGTATAGTGCTTCGACATCACAGATCTAGGGTTCTATTAACTGGCTGCGCAAGGTCGACTCTGCCTTTCATCCCCGCTACATTGGGTCGATAAATGAGTACCAAGCTTGCTTCGGGTCTTAAACACTGAAGGTCTCTCTTCAGACAGACCACCAAATCGGGACATCTGTTCATGCACCTAAGCTTCCATGGTCACGTGTATTATGATGGGCACAGTAGTTCCTGGCGCTTATGGATTGTTGTGCCACTGAGTTTGAGTCTTAAGTTTGAGAATTACCTCACTTTGTGTATACTCCTTAGATAAACATGTATTTCCACTCATTTGCAATTAAACATTTTTCTTTCAATTACGTTTATTTCAGAAGGAAGTTTGATTTTTCAAATGTATTTGCTTAATAACATGTATATTTGTGTATTATATTAAACATTTTTTCAATCCAAAATTACATGTTTTTAGCTCCTCTAAAAGCTTTTAGGATTTTACAACTGATCTTACTATCCATATACGTTTTATAGTAGTATAATTTAAAAATGATAAAGACATTTTTATGTCTGTGTGAGCTGTTATACCTCGTTTATAAATATAAAAAATTGCATTCAGCTACAGTTTTTAAAATGTACAGAAATAAGTGGGGAAATAGGATACTTACATATTATGAATATTTTTGACTGCAGTAAGATATATTTATATATTTCAGTTTCCTTACAATTTGAATAGAAGTTGTAAGCCATTTTGCGAATAGTTTGATATTGAGTATAAACCCATAGGATGTTTAATATTGTAAAGTGTTTTACTTTGATACCAGCACACATTAAAATAAGGCTCATTTGCAGTTATATGATCAGCTTCAGTGATATTTAAATTTTCAAAAATAGTCTACACGTACGAAAACATTCTTTCACAATCGCACACCACATCTCATACTATATCTTCCCTACAGCAGGAAATATTTGTGTATACTGAAAAATTTAATACAGGATACATTTCCAAGTGTTAAATTTGTTTTTTTTAAATTTGGTATGAATACATTGTGGAAATGTCGGTTAACTTCACTGAACAAAATTGTTTTAAGTGTACTGTTTTGAAAGACAAAATTAATTAGGGAGAACTTCTCTCACAATAGAATTTGCTATGACTGAATTGTGTGAAAATGTAGTTATCGATGTGTGACATTTTTCCCTGTAATAAAAGAAACAGAAAGATAAGAAATTTAACTTGAGTAGAGAATGGTTAGAAGTACTGTCATGCGCATTTGAAGAAATATATCCCCCATTAAAATTAAAAATTATTGACTGAATGTGTTTTATGTCCATCACAAATGCCGATGTAGAAAAGAAATTTTTATTTAATACAAGAAGTTCGAAAAAGAGAACACTAGGAAGGAAAATTTAAATTTTTTCCGAAAAATATTCAGTTAACATAAAAATATCTTTTATATGATTTTAATTAAAATAAATTAAAGTATTGAAATCCTTTTTTATGCTATTTTAAATTAAAAGTATAACTGAATAGAGAAAGATCGGTTTTATTTCATAAATATAATCATTGTATGTAATATTTATTGTGTTTTTTTTTAAAATGAGATAGGGCCTTTGCTCTTTTTACCTCATTACTTTTTTAAAAAACAGGAAAGTGAAAGCGTTTTCTTACTCTCATATTCAAAAATTAATACAGGATGCTTTTTTCTGGTTCAAATCGCAATACCAAATATATATATATATATATTTTATTTTTAAAAAATGACAGAAAAATAAATTTTTTTTGAAGAAAATATAATTATTTTTCAACTTCTAACATACTATTTATTTCATTTTTTCCTTTTTTACCTTTTATTTTGTTTTAATTTTACTGTGGCTGAACATATAGGAGAAAGAAACACCGAATTCCATTTCAAAGAAGATTGCCCAAGGCAACTTAACAGCTAGCTTTAAACGGTTGATCTCTTGGTTCTTACTTCACAAAGGAACCGAACTAGGTCATAAAATTGTCCCCGTTCGACCTCCCAAGTTCTAAAAGGAAGAAAGGAAAGAAGTCTGTTGCATTTTTAAAGCGAACTTCAAAATAAGAGTTAAACGCTTTCGGAATAACTTTTCAGGAGGAAAGTATCCACTTAGAGGGTTAAACAACAATTGGCTTGTTGTTCTGACTGAGAAAGGGTACCTGTGACTAAGTAGCCAAATTTTGTATTTTGTAAAATTACATTTCCCTCCTGCAAATAATGTTGTTCTGGATTTAAAATTTCAAAAAATGGTTCACTTCCTATCAATATATCTCTTTGACCTGGCATATGGAAATTAGAATCAGCCAGCTCAATTGAAGCTTGAATATTTAAATGCGATATATTTAATTTCGATACAGGAATCGCATCGGTAATTTTAGGTAAAAGTGAAAATTGTACATTGCGTGCAAAAGTATAATTCCGATTTGAAACTTCAATATTTGCTGAATATTTCGAGGCTTGCGTAATTCCGTTAATGCCTGTTATAGATTGGTTTGCAGACCTAAATTTAAATCCCAACTTTCTTGCTATGTCTTCTCTCATAACGCATATCGTAGACGCATTATCTAATAATCCTCTTAACTTAATTCTATATCCATCAGCACTTTTAACGAAAATAATGACTGTATTTAATAAAACACATTTATTTCCATAATTAAAACCGCAACTTCTGGCTGACCTTCAAACCGAGTAGTATTCGAAACGGTCTCTATCCCCCTTTCCCCTACAGTGTGATTTTTAACTGCAGAGCAAAGTTCAGCAAAATCGTGAAGCAATGAATTATGTAATTCTTTGCAACCACTAACTGTGCATTTGTATTTAGACATGCAGGCACCATAATGAAGTCTGAGGCAATTTATACAAAGTTTGTTATTGCCAACAAATTTCTTTCTGCACTCCACAGACATATTTTGAAATGCAATACATTTATAAAGAGGATGAGAATTTCGACATAGAATACAAGGTTTAACCGTTATTTTTTTACTATTAACTACCAGCGATTTAGCTTTAGGTGACGTTGCAGTATTTTTATGGTTCATTTTAGTACTAGGAATGCGAGTAATGTTTTCTAACACGACACGTCTCTTTTCTAAAAATGTCATAATAGAATCAAATGTTGGAACTTCTGCTGTTTTCAACGAAAGTTCGAATTGTTTTCTAGATTCTTTGTCAATTTTTTGAAGAATTATATTTATTAAAATTATATCTGATAGATCATTCTGCTCATATTTCAAAACTTTAAGTGCTCTAATGTTTCTATTGATACAAATCCATTAAAGCGCGCAGTTCTTTGGCTGATTCGCTATAAATTTTTTCATAATTAATTATCTTAAGGACATGAAAATCTATCAACTGTCGTTTGTTTTCGTAACGATCTTCTAATGCTGAAAAGAGAGAATCGAAACTATCGCTGGGCGACTCCAATAGCTTTGCTTCTCCTTTTAGAGATGCTCGAAGATAATATAGTTTTTGCGAATCATACAATTGCACATTATTACTTATTAAATTAATAAATTGATTTTTGAAATTAGAAAATTCTGCTATTACACCAGAAAATTCTGGCAATGGAATTTGAGGTATGCGGATACTATTTTTACCATTGTCATTTAAATTAATGTTTAGATTTTCAGAATTTTTCAAAGAATACATTAAAAGTTTGAGACCTACCACTGTTGTCTCGATCCGGTGATTTATATCTTCAATGTCCAGCTGAATGATTTCCAAGCTTTCGAAAGTTTATATTTCACAATATCCTCAGCTATTTTATCTAGATTTATCTGTAATATCTCAATTTTTTTGAGTTTAATTTCGATTTCAGTGACACTAGTATCCTTTGACACTGTCTTCTCCGAGGTAAAAGCCTCTAACCTAGTTAAAGTTCCTTTGATTGAATCTTTAAACGATTCAATTTCTCTTCAGTAGCTACGTTGGAGTTATTTTTATTTTCCGATTTTTTACCCATTTTCTTTGGCTTCGTAGGACCAATGTTTCGTCAATATTTGTGTGGACTGTAAAACTGGTTTAAGAATAAAAAATCACAGTCTTTTTCGCAACGCTAAGCCTACTTTATTCGTGCACCCGCTTTTGTTGGGGTAGAGCTAAACAATGTCTACTTTTACAAATTTTTTACAGATGGCGCTATAGTGCGCTGATGACGTAACAGTGTGTGTGCAAAAAAAGGTTTTTTAAATATTCAGCTGTGTTCCAATTTACCATTTTTTTTTATTTCTATCACAACACAAACTGATTACAAATATAATGCTGTCCAATTTCAATGCTTATGGATGTGTGCTAAATCACATAACTAGTTTATCTCCCTTGAAACATTTTCATGTAAATTTTTCCCATTGGAGTAAAAATTAAAAAACATTTTCAGTAGATGTGTAATATCTGTGCAATTAATTAGCACTGATATTGTAATTAATTTAAGCTGATTAACTAAAACAAATTACATGACTGTATGAACATAGATTGGAAAAAGAAAACAGTATTATAGGCATGCAGAGTTTCATGGAGTAAAAAAAAAGAATTAAGTGGAGAAGACTTTTGAAAAAATTGTCATTTTTTTAATTTTTCAATTATGGAGAACTTTGAGAATAAGTCTCTAACAACCATGATTATTAAATTTCATAGAAATTATTCACTTAAAATAATCAAAGCTGGAGAAAATCACTAGGGGTTTGGAGAAAGATACATTCCTGAACATAATATAATCTTTTTAAAAAAATATTTTAATAAGTATTAAAATATTTAAAAAAAACATATCTGAATTTAAAACTGAAGAAAAAGGAAAGCAGTTATTACAAAAATGCAATGTAGATAAAAATATAATTGACCTTGCTTGAAACATTGATAAGGGTTCTTTTAGGATTGGGGGGACAAGATCTTTATTGTGTAATATAAAGTTACAAGTCCTAAATAAATGGTTTAGAATCATTGACTCTGTTATAAAATTAACATATAAATTTAAAAATAAAGAGATTATCTGAATATTTGAAGAGGGCAAACATTGTAAAGGAAAGTATATAAACATATTTTTAACTGAGAGTGGAATTTTTTTTTTTAAAAAAAGACTATTAATGAATAAAAATCTTGCCAAAATATTAAAGCTAAAATGTGTGGAGTAAGACTAACCATCTTCTGATCCAAGCAGACAGGGAAGGTTATTTTGCAAAATAAGTTCAAAATGATCACACCAAAAATAATTTAAGAACATCAAACTCATTGATATTTTGGAATTAGAACTGCACACTATTTGCTCATATTTTCCTACAAAACTTGATTTGAAACATCACAAATGATTTTAAAAACTAAATATTTGAACTAATTATTGCATTTCAACATAATTTATATACACTGTGTTTTCTCTTTGGTATTTCATTTTTCCCCGTCAATTGCTATGACTTTAAAAAAATATTTTTCAGATTTATTTTGCAATTAAATATATATATATATATATATATATATATATATATATATATATATATATATATATATATATATATATATATATATATATTCTGCTTCATAATTATAGCAGTCATGAATTAAAATTTTTAAAAAATTTAAAAATTATTCAAATCAGAAGAAAAGAATTGAAATATGCAGTTGTAGAATGAAATAGTAACATAAGAAAACTTTTACAATCAGAAGCACAAAAAAATGTTATTATTATATTTTAAAATAAAATTGATTAATTTAAAAAACACTTTTGCTGTTGAGTAGAACATCAAAGCAAAAAAAAATAATACATAAACAATTCTAAAAATGATAAAATCTTGAAAGCTATGCCCTTTTTTTAAATAAATTCTACACTTTTGAAGCTACATGAGAGCTATTGGCAATGTACGTAGTACTGTATGAAACTTGGTCAAGTGATGAGGATGATACCAGAGCTGGCACTCCACTTCTCAAGTTTCCATACTACACCAATGTGAGGACTTTCAGTCACCACAGATTAAGAGTGCGCATTACCTCTTCCACACAGTGAGGCATTACGATTTGAATTCATGACTTGGCAATACCAAAGTCACCAGTTCCTGGACATAACCACTCAGCTACTGCAGCCACTATGTTATCTTGAAACAAAAATGAAAAACTTTTGAAACCAACAGCTTATAACAAAAAACTAATTTTTAAAAGTGATTGCATTAAAAATAAATTTAGAAATACAATAGATGCAATATTAATTCAGTTGCAGATTTATAATTCCACATATATAGTGAGAGAAATCTGCAACAAAAAATCATTTTAATATCCATTAGATAACCTTTGAAAACATTTTTTGGAATACATATTTTATAAATTTTTGTATTAGTTTATTTTATTACGTTATGAGTGTCTTACTTAACATGACTCAAAGTACACATACGGTTAAATGAGTTTATGCCAAAAAAACAGGCAAAGGACAAAATTTTTGAGAAAACTTTTATGTGTGTGTACCGTATTTTATTTAATACACATTCTCCATTGCCTGGTAAAAAAGTATTGTAATAATACTTCTATATGTTTCATTCAAAGATTTAAAATGATAACTCCTGCTTGTGTAAACATTTATCAAAAACTTCGAAAAGCATGCAAATGAACCTAATAACATCATAAACCTAGAACTCCTTTACAATGATACTTAGCACATGTATAAGAAATTTATAATCTGCAGTTACATAGACTTTGAGCCATGTTGCATGATTTTACATATGCTTAAGTATAGTATTTACTAAAAATAAAAAACATACAGGAAATGACAGCATACAAAAAAATTAAAACAATTGTGAATTTTAGGACCAGATTTTGAAATGCATTAGTTTCTTAATTATATTACATAACATCTAGTTATATTAGAAATATAAAATACTTAATGATTTCACTTCTGGAATAGCGATTCAAATTTCTAATCAATTAAAGCAATTTGTTGCTAACGAGAATTTTTAAAAGAAATTTACAGAAAATTTCTGCAATTGTAAAAGTGTATCAATATATTATGTCAAAAAAACCTTTCTTTTTAAAAATACTTCGGGAATTCTCAAAGAATTAAGTTATGTTTTTCAGAATGTATTCAACATATTTTATGACTCTTAACTCTAGCCAAATAATACTCAAAATGCCCAATGTAGTAATATTTTATTAATTACACACAAGTGATTATATTTGAAATAATTAATATAGTTCTATGAAACAGCTATATTTGTGATGCATGTCTTAATTTTAAGCCATGGTCAAGTGATGTGGATGACACCTAAGTTTTTAACCCCCTTCTCCTAAGTTTCATACCACTCCAATCAGAGGGCTCTAAGCATCTGCAGATTTAACATGCATCAGCCCCTCTAAGCAATGATTCTTCACTGGCACTAGGTTTTGAGCATACGATCATGATCACCTAGATACCACAACCACATTATGAAATTGAAATGATGTGTGGATAAAAATTCATCATCATATCAAATTAATGAATATAAGAATACTGATATATATATATAGGTACACATACTAAGGAAGCTTTTTCAGTTGCTATACCTTTTAAAAGGTACCTTTTACCTAACAAAGAAAAAAAATCCAAATAAAAAAAGTATCCTCCACTCATATATTAACGCTGTGAAAAATTGATAAATTTCACTGTTTTTTGTCAATTTTTGTAATTATTTAACTTACCGTCATAATATTTTTGTTCCAAATGTAATGTTTGGGATACAAGAAGGAAGAAATGAATAGAGCATTTTAATTCAAAGTATTTATTGTTCACACAAAAAGCTCAAAAATCAAATTTTTTTTTTACAAAATAAATATTTTATTCAATTTTACTTTTTATAAATAAGAAGCATTTTTCATTCTTACCCCTTTTTTATTGAAAAGGATGCTTTTTTTTCAACATAATGGGGGAATGAAAGCCAGAATATCATAATCATCTCAAGTGTTTCACACCTTGCTTTTCTTTTAAATGATTATCATATGACATATTCAGGTTGTAATAGAAACTGAGACATATATGGTCAAATCTTCAAATATTCTGCCTTTCAGTGAATTAGCTACAGATTGTAATGTGGCAATTAATTTTTTTTTGTTTTGTTTTCACATGCTTTTTACATGTTGAGGGCTGATATCATAGGAATATGGAAAAAACGGCTAAATGCAAAAAATTATTACTAGAAAGAATTTTCAGTTCCTAATGTTTTTGGTGATTCAAATGGTACTTTGTCAAATAAGCTTCTTTATCACAAAGATGTCTTAATGTGCTGTTTCCATGAAGGATTTAAAATGTGACTACGCTCTAACAACAAATGCATAGACAATTGTACAGTCATCAAAATGGTGGTTTAAAATAAACATTTGTATGAAAAAGCTGTTATTCCATCTATTTCCAAATACAGGATAATATAGCTAATAAATAAATGACATGATCATTATTATAAAATTTAAGAAAGTCTTCTCTCTGTTATTGTAATATAAACAAAGCTTTATTCGTAAAAAAAGACTGATATATTTAAAAGGGAGTTTGTATTTTTTTTATGTAGCATTTTGTAAATGTCTTATTATTGTGGACTGCATTTGTAAAAAAATCATTTTTGTGAGTGGATTATTATTGCTTATAATTGTTATATTGTGCAAAAATCCATCACAATTTCTTTAGACTGAGCTGCATTTATATTATTCCATATACAGTTAGAATAATAGGTATGGAAACATGTAAATTATCAAGGAGGTTTGAAAGGAGAAAAAAAGGAGCAAATAGCCCCAGAACCATCAAACTACTGCAAATGAAGCTCTGCAAACTTACAAACCAGAGCATACAGGCACTGAACAAATAAATTACATGGATGCTTTGATTATCAGTTAATGTACAGTTAAAACCCACAGTATGGTTCCAGAACTGTTAAGAAAAATCTGTAAGAAATGGAAATCAAACTAAAAACATCATTGGTAATTATAGAATTTCTGATCGAGTGATAGCTGTGACTGCATTATGTGTCTTTCAAAATTATGGCGTGATAAATGACTCGGATACAAATTTTCAAAGTTTTCTCTGTCACACCCAAGCGGAGAAATGCTGTATTAAACTTTGACAGAAGCATTTTAAAAAATCTATGGTACTGAAGAAAGAGACAGCATCCTCAGGACTTGTTTATCAAGATTAGATAATAATACCCAAATATTTTTAAAAATCTAACTTTTAAGGTACATTTATTTGAATAAAAAATTGGATAATTTTATACATACTTCATTAAATAATAGGTTAACATATCAAGCTAATGTATTCCAAAAGTACTGTATTCCATGTACAGTTAAAACCCCCAGTATGGTTCCAGAACCGTTAAGGGTGAAATTGTCGAATCGGGTGCCTCTCCGCCAAATTTTGAAAAATCGCCAATTTGGCGCGTTTTTGCGTGTTGTGTTTTGGAGTTGCAACCCTACCACCACACGCAACGCCGGAGCGCGAAATTCAAGATGGAGGAAGGAAAATCATTAAAAAATAGCATTTTAAAGTTTTGAAACTGAAAATCGCTGCAAAAATCAGGCATTTAAAAATGGAAATAATTTCACTTACCTTTAAAAAATGCTGCTATTTCCGACATTTATGATGACGATGAGTTGCCTACTGAAATAATACCAGTGTGCTACTGCATATTTCTGAGAGCACCTTCCAAAACATTTTTATTTTTCCATCACTAACAAAACGGTGCATAAATCCATATTACTCAATTCAAACCAAAACCATTTCTTTACACTTCTAAACACATGATGGGTATCCTCTTTCACACAGGACTGAATTTTGCAGTACCATTCAAAGACGATCATTCACTTTCATACCCGTTCTTTCTCTCAATTCCATACTTTTTCCACATTTCGGACATGCATACGATGATCCAATCAAACCTTCTTTCATGCACCATTCTAAAAAACAGCTTTCTTTCCAAGCACAGGCAACATGGCAAAAAATACTTTAACAATAGCAATCGTATCTTTTCATGCATTCATTCAAATTAATCCTAAGTTTATCGCTGGACATCATGGCACTCTTTTGAAATTTATGTGGAGAAAGAAATAAAAATATTACCTGTAAAAATTAATTCCCAAAACGAAGAAAACGAAGCCGAACAGCTGACCCAACCGGAGCAAAAGAAATAACCGTTTCCTCATTAACGGAATTTTTAAAGTAATAAAAGCTTTCTGCTCATGCGCGAGAAAGACGGTTGAAGAATTAAACTGTTAAAATAAAAAAAAAACGAATTACGAATGCGCTAACTTGCCGCGATATTGTTAAAACTGTTAAAATGAAAGAAATCTACTGCGCATGCTCAAAATTTCGCCAAAAAACAACTCTTTTTCACTGGAAAACAAATTCAGAAGGGTTACCAGATTTGGCGCATTTATCAATTTGGCGAGAAAACACTTGGCGCGAGAGGCGCCCGATTCGACAAATCAACCTACATTGATATCTGTAACATTACATATTTCCCTTAAATTTGAAAAAAATTCATAGGCAATTTAAAACAAAATTGCTTTTGAAACTCCATTGTACCCTAAAATAAAGTAAAAATACTGATGAAAATTTTTACATTCGCAGTTTTAATCTTGACAAGCTCTGCAAGAAATACACGTATCTTTTTTTTTTCTGCTGTGCATTTCAAGAACCACAATGACATGAAATGATGTAAGAGTGAATGCTTATAAAGTCTACTTACATAACATTGGCTAGCTTCTGCTTGTTTAAAGGTCTGGAATTTTTCTTTTGCCGCTGTTTAATGATATACCTATTGGCTGGAAAATTTTCAATACTTCGTAGAGATGAGCCAAATTCTGAATAGCCCATATGCTTCATCAAGTCTTCTAGACATTGATCTAAACATTTCATTTCTTCTGTGCTTGCAACACTTGCTGCAGTGTTTATAAATTGCGTACGTCTCCTTATTTGTTCGTAAACTAACTCTGCACGTTCCCACACACAACAGACTTTTCCTTTTCTCTTAAAATTGCTTCTCTTTCTTTTCCTCTCCTCAAATGATTTGAATCTTCATCTATCGTTAGTGTGGTTTCATTAGTAACATTTTCAACTGTATATGGAAATTTCTGACAAATATAGTGAATATGTTTACAAATAGTAAACTTTACAGCGTAATCTACACAATTGCAATTAAATGAATGAATACATATATTGCATGTGACGCAACGGATCGGACAATCGCAGTCATTTACTTTGTTTATTTCATATGTATAAATTGCATTCCCTATGCTTTTACATACAATCCATTTTGCTGGTTCGAGTTGTTCATCCGAATAATTTTCCATTTCTGAACAACTTTTTTGATGTCGTGTCCTTATTGTAGATATTTTAGATGTTAGTTTTCCCCTTTCCATGGTAATTATTCGGCTTGTCAATTTTTTCGAAATTGCATTCAGAACCATCGAAAGAGATTTACCTAATCGTTTGATGGTTTTACCATTGCCTTCTTCATATTTTAACAATCTGTGCCACCTTTCTAATTTCATGTTAACGTTTATTCCACATCCAATTCTGTGGCAATATGCCCACTTTTCTTTCCTTCCTCCATAATTTTTAACAAAGTGTTCTACAAAATTTTTTGATTCTTCATTTTTTGTATAATTTTGTACAAAATCATCATAAATGCGTTCAAAAGTTGATTCGTCAATTTCAGACACCAATGTAGTAAATTTATTTTTCATCTCCTTTCTTAATTCTGGGTCTTTAACTTTAGAACTAAGATTCCTATTCCAGCTTCGTGATACATGCCAACTGCTTAGCAAGTTGTATTTAACATCTCTAAATACTCTTTGCCAAGCATTCCAAAAAGCAGCATCATCTGACATAAAAACTTTTGGCTGTAAATGAGTCAGCCTGTTTCTTATTCCCTTAAAAATGGTTCAAGTATAATGCTACATACTCTATTGGAGTAGTAAATTGCTACTGGTAATCCTTCATGATTATCGTCACATACCATTACGGTTGTCAGAAGATAACCGTATATAGATTAGTGCCATGAGTAGTCCATCATAATAATATTTTTGCCATATATTTCCAGCAGTTCCACTTGCGATTCCGTCATTATGCAGAGAATGAAATCCTGTTTTTTGATCAGTGGATTATTTGTGAGAGCAGAACCAACTGGTTTGTACACTAAAATAGGATTATAGGAGCCCCTTTGCATTTTTTAAACCTGCAAATCAACAGATATTGAATCTTCAGAATGTAATACTGTTTTATCTAATTTAAAACTGTGACTTACATTATGAAGATCCTTTTTAGTTAATAGTCCTAATCTTTCAGTAGGTAGACATTTATTTTGAATATCTTCTCTAAATTTTGTAGATGGTACCCCTGCTTTCAGAAGAGCAGCTAAATTTCTTCTATCATCTCCATGAAGATTAAGTTTACCTACCTCCATTTCATAACCAGCATGCACAGATTGATACTCAACTGTTATTTTAATCGCTTCTTATTTTTGTTCTCGGATAAATGTCATAAAAGCTGGACATGTCTTTCAACATTTGATAGATCCTCCTATCTTCTCATGGCGTTTTCTTTCTGATTTAATAATTGCAATACCACTCCTATGACACATATAATAAGTAAATTGATTGTTTGTTACTTTCTTGGCGCTTCCACGTTTCACAAAAAACGACTTCGTTCTTATTTCTTCTTCCTTTTTCCACTCTTCAAAACCTTCATCTGCGTTAAATACGTATTTTTCATGTTTCAGATTTAAATCATCATGGTATTTCTATGTAGTGTTTTTTTAATCCTCTCATTGTTCAAAATTTCTCATCACATAATGCGCAAAGCCGTTTTAACTTCTCAGATAGCACTGAAAAGGGCTGTTGTTCTTTCAAATGCTTATCAGCCATTTTTTAAAAATTCAATTGAAAAAGAAATCAGCAAACGGAAAAGCGGCGAACTAAATCAACTACGTTAACGGTTATTCAACATTCGCGGTGTTTCCCTAATTCCTACTTTTCCCTGCTAACGCTCACTTCTCCCTGCTATATATTAACTCTCTCCTTCCACCTTCTCTTTAGTAGACTAGTCTCTTCCCTATTGTTTGGATTCGCGCGATGCAGACGCTTCACCATTTTCCGGACAGTGATTCGGAATAATTACTCTAATTGAGCCGGATTTTTTTTCAATTACTTTTGTTAAAAAATGGATGATAACCATTGCCTAGAACAACAGCCCTTTTCAAGGCTATCGGAGAAAGAGATTGCAGTTAATGCTGGGAAACATGTCTGCGCGTTTTGTGATGAAATGTTTAGAATATTGAAAGAATTGAAGAAACATTACGAAGTATCTCATGATGAAATAGAACTGAAACAAGAAGAACATGTGTTTAATACTAATGAAAGTTTTCAAAAGTGGAAAAAGGAAGAAGTAAGAACGAAGTCCTTATTTGTGAAAAATGGCGGTGTCAGGAAAAGGGCAAAGAACAAGCAATTTTATTATTATATTTGGTAACAGGAGCGGTATTGCGAAGTTGAAATCGGGAAGAAAACGTCATGAGAAAATAGGAGGATCTGTTAAATGTGGAAAGACATGTCCTGCCTTTATGACGGCTATCCGAGAACAAAAAGAAGAGGCAAATAAAATAACTGTTCAATACCAATCTGTGCATGCTGGTCATGAAATGCAGGTTGGTAAACTGAGACTTTATCAGGAAGATAGAAGAAATGTAGCATCTTTCCTAAAAGCTGGAGTGCCATATACTAACATTATAAAAAATAATCAAAAGAAATGTTCCCCTACTGAAATATTAAACCTTTTAACCAAAAAAGATCTTAATAATGTAAGTCGGGATTTTGAAGTGGATGAAAGTATTTTACATGCAGAAGATGCAGTTTCTGTTGATCTACAGGTAAAAAAAATGCAAAGGGACTCCTACAATAATGTTTTGATTTACAAACCCCTCGGTTCTTCTCTTGCAAATAATCCTCTCATCAAAAAGCAAGATTTTATTCTCAGTATAATAACTGAAGCACAATTAGAATTCCTACAACTGTATGGAAAAAATATACTAATGATGGATTCTACCCATGGCACGAATCAGTATGGTTACTTGTGACAACAATTATGGTAAGTGACAGGGCAGGCGCTAGGGGGACAAGCAGGGCCCCTGCCCGGGGCGGCAACCTTAGGAGGCGGCAAACTGGCTGTAAAATTAACTAGTTTATGAGGAAAATAAACAAGTCAGAATAAAAATTTGAAGAAAAAAAATTTAAAATGTGTATGCAAAATATTCACGTTTTCTGTGGAGTCCTAAAGTATATATATTTTTTAACGAGTATTCATTAGTATTTAAAGCCGTGTTTCCCAACGCTGGTCCCATGGGGGAAGTAAGAATGGGGTGATAAAGAAGAATTTTGGCATCCGGTTCCTTCTCTTTCAAATAATTTCCTATAACTGTTATTGTTTTGTATACGTGAATTCGGGTACTATTGAAAGAGATAGATTTCGGCAGAGGTTAGTCTTAACAAAAGTGATGAAAAGCATGGTCAAGTTTTATGAATGAAAAGAAAGGGGCAGGATGACCCTGAGAAAAAGACCCTTTTTCGAATAAAACTGAGGAAATCCTGTTTCAATTTGACTTCCGAACTAATTCTTTTAGTTTCCAGTGCTTTAACAGACAAGACAAAGTAGGACAACAAAAAAGGTAACAATATTTTTATTTTCAAATTCTTTTTTAGATTATTAATGCCCAGGAATTTTGATCATCGCGTAGGATAAAGTGAAAAGAAAAAATGGTTTTGCTACATTTGCGCTTTTTCTATTTTACTTATTTATTTATACATAGAAATTAATGTCATCAGTTTCGTAGAATATTTTCATGTTGATAAACATTTTTAAGTATGTGTGTTTTCGTAGCTTGAATGTACCGTAATCTTCTTAAAACATTTTCGATTGACATAGTTATTCAAATGAAAAAATTATTATTTGCCTCTCGAAAAAAAATAACTTCCTTAGTCGCTTATAAAGGACGATAGTAGGTCATTTAAATGCAAAACATTAATGAGCTTTTGAGTAGTTTCATTAATTATTTACTATACATAAAGGATCTTAACAGCAATAGCTCGAAATTGAAATACAACGTAGTTATATTTATTATGATGATTTTATTTCGTAATCGTAATATATTGTGATAATTTTGTTTAATAATAAATGAACTAGTCTGTAATTGATAGATATTTAATTTATATTGCTTCAAACTGTTAAAAGAATTTTCAAAGGGAAAAAAATTAATTTTACTTATATAGACACTTTTTTTATTGAATGTAACATGTGAAATAAATACATAATTTTTCTAATCTATTCTAAGACTATTTAGTTAGCCATATATATATATATATATATATATATATATATATATTCTTTTGTAAGATTAAATTATTAAAACTTGAACAACATATATATATATATATATATATATATATATATATATTGTATATTGTATATTTATATATATATATATAATATATATATATACAATATATATATATATATACAATATATATATATATACAATATATATATATATATATATATATATACACAATATATATATACAATATATATATTATATATATATATTTATATTTTCGTTTATATATGTATATATATATATATATATATATATATATATATATATATATATATATATATATATATATATATATATATATATTGCATGCTATTGCCATTTTAAGAGGAATTTACAAGATACCTTTTTAATTAAGATCTTTTACACCAGTGATTCCCAAAGTGGTCTATAGCGACCTGCAAGGGGGTCCACAACAGCAAAAAATAATTTGGGGGTCAATGAGGTGTAAGTGGGGATCTAAGTGATATTGGCTCTCATTATACTAGATCGTGAGTTCAATTTTCAAAGAAAATTTAATCAATTGGAAACCAAATTTTACTTATTTAGCAGGTGTATTTACAAAATTTAATTTAATGACGTTAATTTGCCCGTACAAGGTGACAGCATAAATTTTTTTAAAAACACGGACCATCTCAGAGTTTCTTTCCAGAGTTATAAACTAAAGAAGTATAATACTGGAGGTCCGGAATTTTCTCAATTTAACCCAGACAATCTGTCATTTCCGTTTTAACCTACGTTCAACATTTAACTGTCTTTTATTGAGATTTTGAAACCAATTTTGAGAATGCTTTGGCTATGGTAATACCACAATAGGCAATTAATTTACATGGTCACATTGGGAAAAAATATCACATGACAACGGGAACTGATCGTGATATGCACCAATGAAGATTTTAAAGTTAAGAAACGGATTCCTGCAATTTTGGCTTTAAAAAGGCAAATCTGTTATTTGGCCAGAATTATGGAATATAGTAAGGGAGTTTTTAATTATTTTTCCTAGTAAGAAGAAGTTTCAGGCAGTTACCTATCTCCAAAACAAAAAAAAAAGGAACTGGACACTACTAACAGAGGAGATTTAAGGTTAAACCTGACAAGATTGATACTAAATGTAGAAAATTTTTTATTGTAGCGCCAGATTCAACCTTCTCATTAAAATTAATTGTATGTTGCTTGGTTGTTTTATTTAACAGTTATTTTATATATTAATTAACTTTTAATTTAATTAATTGACATATGCTTTTTAAACTTTTAACTCTATACTTCATGAGTTATAAATTTAATTATTTTAAAGTAGTAGTAGTACTAGCAGTTAAAAAGACATTTAAGTTGATAAATTTGCAAAAATTCAATATTAATTAAGTAGGGGTCTACCCCATACCGAAAAACATGGCAAGGGGTTTAGGAGACAAAAAAGTTTGGGAACCTCTGTTTTACACGGACAATTTTAAAAAATATTTAATGCAGTCTAATAATTAATTATGTGTATAATTAATTATATATATTACGTGTATAATTAAGTGTGTATATTATGTGTAATTAATTACGTGTATGCTTAGTTATGTATGTTATGTGTATACTTAATTATATATATATTATGTGTATAATTAATTGTAAAAATACATAAAAAAATGTATAAAATACCTTTAAAATATTGTAAAAAAGTTCTGTATGCTACTAATAAAGTTCATCAAAATGCATATTTCGAAAAATTTAAAAATTGAGTTAATAAATTATCTTCAGTAGTTTTTAAAAAAATGCAAGTACCAAAATATAAAAAAAAATATTATATATTGAATTAATTAAGGGTTACTGGAGGGAAAGATAAAACAGACTAAGATAATCCTCATAATCTTAATTTCATATTGGTTGGCTACTCATTTTTGGCATGATTTTGAAATCACGCCAAATTGGTATGTAGCAGCCAGTCTAATGTTATAGTAATGTACTGAATTAAAGGTACTTACGTATTATTGCAACCTATTGGCGACATTATATGAAACGAAGCACACTACTATCAATTCAGCATACATATAACATGCGAAATTGGGGTTGCCAACTTGGCAAGTTATTTTGAATGTTGGCGATTGTTAGGATAGTACATAGGTGCCACAAATAATTTATCTTACGACTACCTGCTTCCTCAACATACTCATTTCTGGCATGATTCTGAAATCACGCCAAATTGGTATGTTGCGGCCAGTCTAATGTCATTGTAATGCACAGAATTAGAGGTACTTATGTATTATCCCAACCTATTGGTGACATTATACAAAATGAAGCACATGATCGCTAATTCAACGCATACAAAGTTGGGATTGCCAAAGTGGCGAGTTATCTGGAACGTTGGCGATTGTGCAATAATACGCAAGTACTGAAAAAATTATCCAAAGTATATATATGCCGAGCATAAAAATAAATTGAAAAATGAAGTACAATACTAACATTAACTGACATAAAAAGAACTGAACTAACTTTATCAATGCAAAAGCATAATTTGAAAAAATAAGGTACTTACATATAACCGCAACCTATTGGTGACATTATATAAAACGAAGCACATGACTCACAATTCAGCATATATATGACATGCGAAATCGGAGTTGCCAACTTGTCAAGTTATTTTGAACGTTGGGGATTGTTAGGATAGTACATATAAGTTCCAAAAATAATTTATCTTACGACTACCTGCTTCCTCAACAGGTATTTAAGCCATTTGTCTGTTTTGCTCATTCTCTGATGCCTATTACTACCAACATTGATTTTGCTTGGGCAGTATGATTACCCAAGTTTGATTTTCTGCATGGCAATTTTATGCACTGAAGCCAATAGTATACCCTTAAAAGTTAAAATAAAGACACATGAAATTGCAAAGAACCATATTATTGGATCAAGTGTAGTAAAGGGGGGGGGGGCTACTTAGCGCAGTCCTTTATTTTGGTGACTAAAAGAGGTCGCCAAGGTACTTTTTTCGGTATTATTTATTTTAGAATGAATTCTATATCTCACCATGACATTTAGATAAAAATCGAAAAATCCGAAGAAAACTCGCCAAATCCAAAGTGGTCACCCTATACTACACTTGAACCGAACTGAAATATAACCCTTATCAATGAGAAGTTTTAGTTAGTCAAAATTATAATCTTCGCATTCTAAAGAAATAAATAAATAAGTCGTAATTTGGGAAGTCATTAAATAAAGAGCACTTTTTTAGAAGAAGAGAGGGGAAGGAAACAGGGGAATGACATTCTGCAGGGTTACAGAGCTTAGCAAATTTCTCGCCAATATCGGCTCTTGCTTTGAATACGATGCCAATCATTCATTTTCGCAGTGGACGTGGACCTATTCGCACGTTTAAAGCGGGATTCTTATTGAAAGCATAAAAAATATATGAAGCCCCTGGTTTTTAACGAAATGATACTGGATTGATTTAACCCTCTAACTGGACACCTTCCTCCTGAAAAGTTATTCCGAAAGCGTTTAACTCTTATTTTGCGATTCCCTTCAAAAATGCAACAGACTTTTTTCATTTCCCCTTTTAGAACTTGGGTGGTCGAACGGGGAAAATTTTACGACCCAGTTCGGTCGCTTTGAAAAGTAAGAACCAAGAGATCAATCGTTTACAGCTAGCTGTTAAGTTGCCTTGGGCAATCTTCTTTGAAAGCGTAGATATCCTCTCTTGATCAATCCTCTTTGAAAAAGATACGGTGTTTCTTTCTCCTATATGTTCAGTCACAGTAAAATTAAAAACAAAATGAAAGGTAAAAAAAAAGAGGAAAAAATGAAATAAATAGTATGTTAGAAGTTGAAAAATAATTATATTTTCTTCAAAGAAAATTTATTTTTCTGTCATTTTTTAAAATTAAAATATATATATATATATTTTTTGGTATTGCGATTTGAACCAGAAAAAAGCATCCTGTATTCATTTTTGAATAAGAGTGTAAGAAAACGCGCTCACATATTACATACAATGATTATATTTATGAAATAAAACCGATCTTTCTCTATTCAGTTATATTTTTAATTTAAAATAGCATAAAAAAAGGATTTCAATACTTTTAATTTATTTTAATTAAAATTATATAAAAGATATTTTTATGTTAACTGAATATTTTTCGGAAAAAATTTGAATTTTCCTTCCTAGTGTTCTCTTTTTCGAACTTCTTGTATTAAATAAAAATTCCTTTTCTACATCGGCATTTGTGATGGACATAACACACATTCAGTCAATAATTTTTAATTTCAATGGGGGATATACTTCTTCAAATGCGCATGACAGTACTTCTAACCATTTTCTACTCAAGTTAAATTTCTTATCTTTCTGTTTCTTTTATTACAAGGAAAAATGTCACACATCGATAACTACATTTTCACACAATTCAGTCATTACAAATTCTATTGTGAGAAAAGTTCTCCCTAATTAATCTTGTCTTTAAAAACAGTACACTTAAAACAATTTTGTTCAGTGAAGTTAACCGACAGTTTCACAATGTATTCATACCAAATTTTAAAAACAAATTTAACACTTGGAAATGTATCCTGTATTAAATTTTTCAGTATACACAAATATTTCCTGCTGTAGGGAAGATATAGTATGAGAGATGTGGTGTGCGGTTGTGAAAGAATGTTTTCGTACGTGTAGACTATTTTTGAAAATTTAAATATCACTGAAGCTGATCATATAACTGCAAATGAGCCTTATTTTAATGTGTGCTGGTACCAAAGTAAAACACTTTACAATATTAAACAGCCTATGGGTTTATACTCAATATCAAACTATTCGCAAAATGTGGCTTACAACTTCTATTCAAATTGTAAAGAAACTGAAATATATAAATATATCTTACTGCAGTCAAAAATATTCACAATATGTAAGTATCCTGTTGCTCCACTTATTTCTGTACATTTTAAAAACTGTAGCTGAATGCAATTTTTTATATTTATAAACGAGGCATAACAGCTCACACAGTCGTAAAAATGTCCTTATCATTTTTAAATATACTACTATAAAACGTATATGGATTGTCAGATCAGTTGTAAAATCCTAAAAGCTTTTAGAGGAGCTAAAAACATGTAATTTTGGACTGATCAAATTTTTAATATAATTCACAAATATACATGTTATTAAGCAAATACATTTGAAAAATCAAACTTCCTTCTGAAATAAACGTAATTGAAAGAAAAATGTTTAATTGCAAATGAGTGGAAATACATGTTTATCTAAGGGGTATCCCCAAAGTGAGGTAATCCTCAAACTTAAGACTCAAACTCAGAAGCACAACAATCCATGAGGGCCAGGAACTACTGTGCCCATCATAATACACGTGACCATTGGACGCTGAGGTGCATGAACAGATGTCCCCCGATTTGGTGGTCTGTCTGAAGAGAGACCTTCAGTGATTAAGACCCGAAGCAAGCTTGGTACTCATTTATCGACCCAATGTAGCGGGGATGAAAGGCAGAGTCGACCTTGCGCAGCCCGTTAATAGAACCCCAGACTTGTGGTGTGGAAGCACTATACACTTTCACTCAATCCTATTCGGTGAAAAATAAAATTTAATGTTAGAATCTTATATAAATCCCTAATGAATGAAGGAGTCCAAACTTTTTTTTCATGTAAACTGTTTAGACGGAAATGGTTAATTATGAACATTTCACAAGTTGCATAAATTAAAATTAACCGTTATAGTTAACATAAATTTTTAAGGGTACAAAAGGTGTATCTCGGCTGCACGAATTAATTTTAAAAGGAATACGGTTATGAAAAAGTAGTACAAATCTATCTAAAGTAGGGTTGGTTACCTTAGATATTGTCAAACACAACAATGTATTGGAAGCCAATTCCACAATTCGTTGTTATAAAAATGTATGGAAAATTACAAGATTTATTTTTGCATTTGTAATTTATATATATATATAATTTTTCCTGGGAGCTTTAAAAGCTAGAGCGGCATCCATCAAAACCGCGGTTCTCTCTCTGTTTTTCCAGATCGCCCCTGACTATGCCGGCTTTGCCATAGTAAGCGAAAATGCCGGATTTTGTTTGTCAAGGTCATTTTATAGCAGACTGCATTTTTCATGTATTTTAGATGGTCGTTTTATATTTTCTACATCAATATCTTAATGTCTGAATTTAAAATTACATAAAATTCTTGACATTCGCATCAATGACCATGATAATTTTTATTAGTATATGAATGTGTCATCAAACGATTACATGACTAATATTAACACATTTTTTTAACCATTTAATTGATATCAAGTATAACATAACGCACACAAATTTTCTAAACTTTAAAATAAATATTTCGAAAACTACTTCAGATATACTCAAAATTTTTTATTCCTACGCTTTAGCTTCTCAGTTTTGCTTCTCTATGTAAGAATTTATTGTAATTGTATATTCATCAATTTTTTTAGTATAATTTTTGCTATTAGCATGCGGTTTTCAACCGAATTGTATGAAATCTTCGAAATATATTAAATGAATGATTGAATATTAACGTCGCACTGTTCAGCTACACGAGGGCTTTTGGCGACGGACCACGTAATTTTGAACCACGGTCAAGTGACGTGGACGACACCTGAGCTGGCACCCCCCTCTCCTAACTACCCCACCACACCAACGGGAGGACGTTTCAGCTCTCGACAGATTTAACGTGCATCGCTGCCCTACACGGCGGGTCTTTAGTAGTACTGGGCTCGAACTCGTGACAAAGCAAGCCATGAGTCCACTACCATGACCCTTAAGCAATCGCGACCTCTTTTTTGTTTGTTTGCTTGCTTGTTTGCTTGCTTGCTTACTTGCTTGCTTGCTTACTTACTTGCTTGCTTACTTGCTTGCTTGCTTGTTCTTTTTAAGGAGTTTTTAAGTTAAAAATTTCTTGGTACAGCATTACACACACACACACACACTCACACACACACACACACACATATATATATATATATATATATATATATATATATATATATATATATATATATATATATATATAAACTTTTAAAGAAGCGTGTAAATAACCAAATATCATACAAAAAGAGTGGATAACCTAAATGAAATTGGGACTTGTAAAACACATGACTTTTAAAAAATTTGGTAAATTCAATGCAAAAAAACTGCATTATTATTTTTTAAAAACATTTAATAAAACTGATCACATACACAAGTACATTAGTTATTTTGATAAATAGTTTTGAAATGAGACAATCTAAAACATAGTTTAAAATTAGAATATAATACATTGTTGACTAATTGTGATATTGGTTGCTAAATAACACGGAAACAGAATTTGTGGTGCCTCGATTTCAATAGTACAGTTTCGCTTTGCTTCTTCCCCACTCAGTTCAAGGTCGTGGTCGAAAATCGAAAACGAGTTCAAACGAGCATCTCTCTCCCTCACTGGAAGTGACGGCATTCCTGTTCCTGCTTTTCCCTCCCCTCTCCAGAGGGTGGCTTTCCTTTCCCCCGCCTGTGGGGGCAATTAACCGCGGCTCTTTTACAGAGCAGCACTTGTATTTTTCTCTCTTTTCAGATAATTTCCTTGCTCAAACGTGAATGGGATTTTAAGCGCTATTTTTTAAAAATTAGCTTATTTTTATATACATGAGGAACTGAGGAAAAATATTTGAAATTATAGTATGATCATGGAATGTACATTAAGTTTTCAATAAACAACAAGTTTTATTATTAACTGTAGTAATAAAAATTTTTTTTGGAGGGGCGGGTGAGTTTGTACGGAATTAATGATTTCTAATATGCAATAACGCCTGCTTTTTTGCTTGGATTATTTGAAATGCGAAAGTTATTTCTTGGCATTAAGTCATCTTAATACAACCTAATTGGAAAACAAAAGAGATGCTGGCATTGAGTTTCAGGCTTTTAAAAATTAAAATTTGTTTAAAGATGCGAAAATTTCTTTATATGACAAAAAAAAAAGAAATTATAACTGATAATAAACACTTCACTTATTCTTAAGATTTTAAAGATTGTGTAAACATTTACCACTTTGTAATAGAAAAAGGTAATATTAAGAGAAATTTTTTATATAAAAATCAACATTTATTTTGATGCTATAAAATGTAGTCAAAACTTTATAAATTTTTTAGATGACATACAGATTTTGAACAAAATGTTAGTTTTCAAACTCGTTGAATCTTACTCAAAGTAAAACATTTTAAAGATGTTAAATGTTGATAAAAAGTATAAGCTGATCAAACATACACACAGAAAATATATTATTTTAGGAATAATATTGAAGCTGAGTAGTAGTGCATCACGCTTCCACACCACAGGTGCGAGTGTCAAACCCCAGGCTGGGCATGGTTGACTCAGCCTTTCATCCTTTCTGTGGGTCGATAAATAAGTTCCATGCTTGCTTGGTAACTAAACACTGGGAGTTTCTCGTCATATTGACCACATGGCCGAAGCATCTGCTCACGCAACTCAGCGCCCAAGGTCACGTATACTGAGATGGGCACAGCAGGTCTTGCCTCTCATGGGCTGTTGCGCTACTGAGTTAAGGAGTAATATTTGATTGCAAAATATAAATGATCAAATTAGAAAAAACGGTTTAAAGTACAGAATTTAATGTACAAAGAACACATATTAAGGAATAAACATTTTCCCCCTTTAATATGAGCAAATGATTATAATGCAAACAGATACCATTATTATATAATAAATTATTAGCTTTACATAGAGATATTCTAAAATCGTTTATAGAATTGTAAATCGATGGAAATCTCAATAACCGGAGAGAGAGAGTGACAAGTAATGTCGCTTTGTTCACACGAGGACTTTTGGCGACGGACCTCGTAATTTTGAACCATTATCAAGTGACGAGGACGACACCTGAGCAGGCACCCCTGTCTTAACTTCCACACCACACCAATGAGAAGACGTTTGATCCTGAATAGATTTAACATGTATCAATACTTCTACATGACGGCTAATAACTAGATAATAAATATCGAATATTCTTTTATTTTTGGAATCTATTTCCAACTATAATCACATTTAGTTTCTATATCGGTTGAGAAAACTCTCTACCGAATTTTTAATACATATAATTCCATCTTTACAATTAGATTCAGTAATTAATTTTAAATTTTTTCATATTTACACGATAAATCTTTTTTTAAAATATTTTCTGACACAAATACAAAATTATTCATTATTTAAGAAAAAAAGTTTTTCAAAAATGTAATAGTCTTTGAGTATTTTGTTCTATACATTTCTTTAACCAGCCTATCCATTTAAATTCTAAAAAAATTGGTGTAATTGGGTAAAAAAAAAGAAGCACTTATTTCATTTTAATTATAGGTACAATAAACTTAGATAAAATTAATTAAATTTTGTTAAGTAAAACTTATTTATATTTTGATTTTCAGTAAATGCATTAAAATATGTAAATAATTATTAATTCATTTTTCATTCTATTAAATGCAGGAATTTGTTACACAAACTTGATTTACGCAGGTGTCAAAAATAATGTAATTTTTAATTAATTATAATAATGTATAATCAATAATATAAAAGAAAAGAAAATGGAGAATGTGTGCTTGCTTTATGTCATAATGTAAAATTCAGATTTTCTTAGATCGTTAAAGAATTATTCTAAAATAGTTTAAAACTTTGAAGCTCTATCTTTTTTTAAATGAAAATATCTACTTTGAGACACTTGCATACGGCTTTTCAATCAAAAAGAAAATTACGTGAAATATGTGTTTTGATTAAAAGTTGTACGTGTTTGCAACATATGTATTCCAATGGACATCGTCAAAAATCAACTATGATTCTTAGGAAACTGCACTGTTAATGATTTTATAATTGTTTTTTTTCTTTTAGAATAAATTTGCAGAATACATGGTACTCTTAATCCATTCTGTTTTGATATATTAGAATTCATAATGCTTAACGAATCCTTAGAATAAGTCTAAATTTTATTTACAAGTATTTTTCAAAAATTAAAATTATATTTTCCTTTGACCTAATTCTTCCTATATATACTGAAAATTATGATAAAATATTTACTGTGGCAAATAAATGAGATGAACAGCTGGTAGGTGTTTCGCATTATGCTATAAAATGTGAATATTCTAAGGCTATAAATGTTGGCACCTGTTAAATAGTGCCACATTGTAGTCCCTTCATGTTTTTTTATTGAAAAATAATCACGATTAAGGGTTCCATCATGTAACAGAGCTGATACGCATTAAGTCAAAATCCTTACGTTGTCATGGTGTGGAAATTAGAAGTGAGGGCTGTAGCTCGGCTATCGTTCTCGTTACTTGATCGTCCTTTAAATTACGAGGTCCGTCTTATTAATTTGTTCCTAGTGGAACTCGTAAATAAAATATTAATAACTAGCTGGTATACCCGTTCTTCGCACGGGTGAACTGAAAATTTAAACAACACAGATTGAAGGAAAAAGAAGTTTTTAATGAGTTAATTTTATGTGAATTGCAAATTAAACAAAAAAAGCTTTTTGCATACCTCACCTAAACAAAAAGAAAGAAAGAAAAAAGCCTTTGTTAAATTTTAAGTATGTAGGTCTAATAGCTGATAAATAGGATTTTTTTTATTTATAACTCCCCGTAACACTCTTGAGGGTCGATTTTTGAAAATACCTCCCTATGTTGATCTCTGCTCAGCAAAAGTAACACATAGTTAAACGTTTTGCGTAATGAACGCTTAAAGTAGTGTAAATAATTTATATCTGAAAGTGTAATACATTAATATTACTTTCTGTTGTATTTATTTTATTTTAAAATTGTTATATTCGCAAGCAACACCGTTTCTTAAATTAAAATGGCGATTCAATGAAAAACATAGCGAAATGTTTACGATAGAGTCAAGTTGGCAAATGCCTAGCTACTTTCGTAGCTCGAGCTTTATTAGAGCTTTGTAAGACCCGCCGTGTAGGGGAGAAATGCACTTTAAGAAGACTTGGTACCCTAAAAATCAAAAACCTATCGTTTTTTTTATTTTCATTTAATCTTATTCTTTGCATTATTATCTTTCGATTGATATATTGCCGCACGCATAAGTCCCGATACCAAGTCCCGATAGCCGAGTTGGCAGAGCGTTGGACTGAACTTCCTCAGGTCTCGGGTTCGAATCTCGGCCCCGGCAGATTTATCCAAAGACTGGAATTTTGTTTCCGTTTTTAATGTATTGTTTCTCTAGGTTCTAGATGAATCCAGATCATTCTTTAGAGTGCATACTGGTTATTTCTCGAATATTCCGAAGTGTATAAAAGCAGAGTTCATCGCCAGTTGGGCATGTTCTCAGTCCAGTGTTGTATCGAGCTCCAAGCGTTAGAATAAATCTAATTGTTTGTTTAATTGAACTGTGTACTTCTTTCGAACTCCGTGACAAGTTTGGTGGAGGCGCCGGGTACAATTACGTAAAACGTGGATAATAGCAACAACCTTCGCAGGAGCCTCCGGTTAAGAGGATTATCCCCCGAATTTGGACTGTTAAAAGAAAATAGTAGGAAGAGGACAAAAATGCCGACCGAGCAAGAAGCCAAGCCCGCTGTAGTAACACCTTCGTTACAGCAATGGAGGAGCCCATCGACCTTCCGAGGAGCGCCTGGGGAAGACCCTCTCAAATATCTTAAAGAGTACGATCGAGTAGCCAACTTTAACAAGTGGGATGACATGATGTGCCTGGCTAACGTTTATTTCTTTCTTGACGGAACAGCGAGACAGTGGTATGTCAACAACGAAGACGCCTTAGATTCCTGGGAAGCGTTTAAAAATGGACTAAGTGGACTTTTCGGTGACCGTCAAAAATATACCAGAAGGGCAGAAGAACAACTAAAATGCCGAGCCCAGCGTTCAGGCGAGAGTACACAGTCCTACATACAAAGTGTATTAGGACTTTGCCAAGAGGTAAATCCTCTGATGAAAGAAGACGAAAAAGTGTCACACCTAATGAAAGGTGTTGCTGAGGATATTTATCAGGCCCTGTTGACGAGAGAAATCAACGACACAGCAAGTTTTATCAAATGGTGCAACTATATCGAAGATATGAAGCAGAAGAGAGTTGGTCAACCGAGATTTGAAAGGCTTCCAAACGTCGTACCGGTTGCATCCCTGACGGATGAGACTGATTTGGTCTCTCTTATTCGCACAATCGTACGAGAAGAAGTCCATCGACTAGTTAACCAGACGCAAGAATCTTTGGACTCCGATCCCCAACCCTTAGAAGAGATCGTTCAAGACGAAGTTGAAAGGGTTTTGGCCCCAGTGTCAGCAAAATCTACAGAAACTAGACCACGACCAACATACGCCGCTGTAACTAGGAAATACAGAGCTCCTGTTCAGAAATTCCCACCTGAACCAAGAAAAACAGATGTGTGGAGAACGGCTGACAACAGACCTGTTTGTTTTCACTGCGGACGTCCTGGACATGTAATGCGCTACTGCCGAGAGAGAAAGGCTGTCTTTGACAACTCTTGAAACCGCCGACGGAACTTCGACGACGTTGGCACTGAAGAAGAAATACGCCGACCAAACTCTTCTCGCCGTTTTACGCCAAGTCCCACGAGAGGCCGATCCCCAATACGTCGTTACAGATCCCCGTCGCCATATCGCCGATCCAGTCAGTCGCCAGGCCATAGGAGCGAGGAAAACTAAGGAGAGCGACCTTCCAAGGAGGTGAGGCCGCGTGTACTGGAAATCCTCCGTCGACCGCCAAGATGACTGGTAACCAACTAGACGTAATAATAGATAAGAAGCCGATACGTGCTCTAGTAGATTCTGGGGCATCGTTTTCTGTCATATCCGATAAGTATCGCCGATTTTTAAAGAAAGTTCTGTTTGCTGATGCCAAGAGCGTTATGCTGAAAGTTGCGGATGGAAATTTTGTTCGGCCGATAGGGAAATGTGTTTTACGTGTCCGTATAAACAATCGAGAACTGCCTTTTGAATTTATTGTTTTATCACATTGTAGCCATGACGTCATCCTAGGATGGGACTTTTTAGAGGCGTCTCAAGCCGTTATAGACTGTGGACAAAATGAACTTGTTCTAGAAGACATCTGTCGAGACTCCACAGCGCCTGACGCCTGGAATTTGTATGCCACCAGGGACTATACACTTAAGCCGCATTCTTTAACTAGAATAACAGTATCAGGGTATCAAACCCGAGGAGACATAAATGTAGTTCTAGACGGCAGCAAACATTTGCTCTTCGAGAAAAATATTGCTACACCGTCCATGGTATCCACATATCGTAACGGAAAAAGTGATGTCTGGGTTACCAACCTGCAGTTCCGAAACCAAATCATCCCTAGAGGAATGTGCATAGGCCAAGCTGAACCACTAAATGAAGGGCATCTATGTGTTATTTCCGACACATCGGGTTGCTTGGATGACCAGCAAGAAACTTCGAGTCACAGATGAATTGTTCGTTAATGATGTCACCCGAGTTAAGTGACGAACAGAGAAACAAGCTATCCGAACTACTCCGGAAATTTTCTGGGCTTTTCATGAAGACCGACAAGTCGACAGCCGCGAAGACGAATGTGAAACACAGGATTTTTACTGGTGATCATGCTCCAATCAACCAACGAGCCTACAGAGTCTCGCCGACTGAAAGACGCATCATTCATGAAGAGGTTCAGAAAATGCTTGATGAAGGTATCGTCCAACCCTCTGAAAGTCCTTGGTCATCACCCATTGTGCTCGTAAGAAAAAAAGACGGTAGTTGGCGTTTTTGCGTCGATTATCGCAAGCTGAATAGCGTCACGAAAAAGACGTTTATCCTCTGCCTCGTATTGACGATACGCTCGACTGTCTGAAAGGTGCCATGTTCTTTTCTTCCATGGATCTCCGATCTGGTTATTGGCAAATAGAAATAGGCGAAGCGGATCGTGAAAAGATGGCATTTATTACCCCCGAAGGCTTATACGAGTTTAAAGTCATGCCGTCTGGTCTCTGTAATGCACCTGCGACCTTCGAGAGAATGATGGACAATTTGCTACGCCATTTTAAATGGACTATGTGTCTTTGTTACCTAGATGACATAATAGTGTTCTCAGAAACTTTTGAAGACCATCTTATACGATTAAGACTTGTTCTAAAATGTCTTCAGGAAGCTGGTCTTAAATTAAATTCAAAGAAGTGTCTTTTTGCTGCCCAAGAAGTAAAGATTCTAGGCCATCTTGTATCTAGTAATGGCGTTCGTCCCGATCCCGACAAAATAAAAGCCGTAAGAAATTTTCCCACTCCAAAGAATATACATGACATACGAAGTTTTCTTGGCCTTTGTTCATACTTTAGAAGATTTATTAAAGGTTTCTGTTATCTCGCCGAACCTTTGCAGTCGTTGCTGAAAAGTGGCGTGGAGTTTCATTGGGGTCCTGAAGAGGTGGAAGCATTTAACAGTCTTAAGAAAGCACTTACTTCGGATCCAGTATTGGGGATGTACGACGAAAGAGCTTCTACAGAAATCCATACTGATGCAAGCGGGTACGGTATCGGAGCTGTCCTAGTACAAATTCAGAATAATGTCGAGAAAGTTATAGCATACGCTTCTAGAACTCTGACAAAAGCCGAAAAGAATTATTCCACCACAGAAAGGGAATGTCTTGCCATCGTATGGGCTACCAACAAATTTCGGCCGTACATATTCGGAAAACACTTTACTGTTGTAACTGACCATCATTCCTTGTGCTGGCTCATGAATTTAAAGGATCCTTCAGGAAGGCTTGCCAGATGGGCCCTCCGACTTCAAGAGCATGATTTTGATGTAAAATATAAAACCGGTAAGAAGCATAGTGACGCCGACGCTCTTTCGAGAAATCCAGTGGAAGAGGAAACGGAAACATCAGACAAATTTTTAGCAGTCACGACGAGTATGAACCTTGCGATGGAACAGAAAAAGGATCAAGACCTTGCGAAATTAAAACTTTTGAGCAACTCATCCAAAAACGAAGAATTCAGATTTATCGACGGTATCCTTTGCAGGAAGAATTTTGATCCAGATGGAAAGTTGTGGTTGCCAGTCATTCCTAAACATCTACGAGCAGACATACTAAGGCACTTTCATGACGCCCCCACCGCAGGACACCTTGGTTTCGCGAAAACTTATGACAGGATACGCAAGAGATTTTACTGGCCGGGAATGTATTGAAATGTCGTTCGGTATGTCATGCATTGTCGGGAGTGCCAAAGGAGAAAGTCCGTTCCTCAACGACCACCTGGACGTTTAGTTCCCATCCCTCTAGCTATAGCTCCTTTCCATCGCATTGGAATTGATCTCCTTGGGAGATTTCCAAAGTCTGCTCATGGAAACAAATGGATAATAGTCTGCACGGATTACTCAACACGATATGCAATAACAAAAGCCTTGCCGACAGCCGAAGTCGACGAAATAGCGAAGTTCTTACTTGAAGAAATTGTCCTCAGGCATGGAGCTCCTCGAGTAATTATCACAGATCGTGGAGCCGTCTTTCGATCCAGACTTGTTTCCTCTCTCGTCGACTTGTGTAACATTGATCATCGTTTCACAACGGCGTATCATCCCCAAACAAATGGACTGACGGAGCGCTTCAATAAGACCTTGGCCGACATGTTGTCAATGTATGTGGATGTAGAGCAGAAAAATTGGGATGAAATTCTAACATTTGTAACCTTCGCTTATAATACCGCTAAACAAGAGACCACAGGTTTTACGCCGTTCTATTTACTTCATGGTCGTGAAGCGGAAACGACACTAGATACAATGCTACCATTCTGTCCTAACGATTTTGATGACAATAACATCACCAAGATAGCAGCCAGAGCCGAAGAATCACGACAGCTAGCCCGAGTGCACACTCTGAGAGCTCAAGACAAAGATCGTCGACGTTACGATTCCAAACACCAAATGGTATCCTACGCTCCCGGAGATCTCGTATGGGTTTATACTCCGGTGAGAAAAGTCGGTCTCTCCGAAAAACTCTTAAGAAGGTATTTCGGACCTTATCAGGTGCTACGCCGTTTATCAGCCGTGACTTACGAAGTACAAGATTTTGATCCTGCTTCACGAAAAAGAAAACTAAGAGAAGTTGTCCATGTACTGCGTATGAAACCGTACCATGATCCCGCCGAGCAAATCGAAACCGAGGATATTCCTCCCAAAGAATCATACAAAGGACCCATCACTCGTTCCAGAATAAAGACCCTTGAACAAAATGACAGCGGGGCGCTGTCTTCTTTTTCGAGGGGAGCAATGCCGCACGCATAAGTCCCGATACCAAGTCCCGATAGCCGAGTTGGCAGAGCGTTGGACTGAACTTCCTCAGGTCTCGGGTTCGAATCCCGGCCCCGGCAGATTTATCCAAAGACTGGAATTTTGTTTCCGTTTTTAATGTATTGTTTCTCTAGGTTCTAGATGAATCCAGATCATTCTTTAGAGTGCATACTGGTTATTTCTCGAATATTCCGAAGTGTATAAAAGCAGAGTTCATCGCCAGTTGGGCATGTTCTCAGTCCAGTGTTGTATCGAGCTCCAAGCGTTAGAATAAATCTAATTGTTTGTTTAATTGAACTGTGTACTTCTTTCGAACTCCGTGACAATATCACTTGTGCATGTCGGAAAGTTAGAAGTTGACTAAAACTTCATTTGAAAACAAATTAGGCAATTCAGCCATACCCCTTTTAGAAAAAAGCTAAAAAATGCTTTATGATAAAAAATCTATTTTAGAAATAGAAATAATAACTATAAAAAAAAAAGAATGTGTAGTATTAAAAGCAGAATATTTCCGAGGCAATACAATAATGTAATTTTTTTTCCTTGTGAAAAATGTGAAATGTGTGCATGTAAAATTTTTAAATTAAGGCATTTTATATTAATAATTTTATAATTTCAGTTCTTCTTCCTGATATATTTTTCATACAAATGTAATACTTTAATATTATAAGAAGAAAAACAGCTAAAATTTCTGTCGTGACAGAAAAAATTTTTTAACATTTTTCTTGAATTTTCATGGGCAATTAGTACTCTAAAAGTTGATCATTTATAAAAATGTGTGGGTTGAAAAAATATGAAAATGCAATTATTTTCAAGAGAAACGTATAACTAATATCTTAAAGTGATATTTTAAGTTTAATTAAGCTTATAATAATTATTTTTCAGAATTATAAACTTTAAACCTGTTTTTCTCAGTTTGTGTTTTTCGAAACCTTAGTGCATTCAAAATGCTACTCCTTCGACAATTATTTACCAATAACTTCCATTTTTTTCTTGCGTGTTGAAAATAAAGCATGTAATAAAATTAGGGATCCGTTTTGCTATAAACTGAATACTTTTTTTAAAAAAAAATAAAATGTAAGACATGTTGGCTTTTTCGTTGATTTTTAGCCTGTATATCAACATTTTATGTTTTTTCTCAAAAACGAATTAAGTTATTCTAAAAATCGATCCCTAAAGTTGTTTAGATCATCCATAAGAGTATTATAAAAAAGTTTCAGGTCAAAAAATTAATTTTTACAAAAGGAGTAGGATTTTAAAATTTTCCCAATTTTTTCTTCAAAAAATTAAAATTTTTAAAATTGTGTGAATAATATATGAAAATTTTCATCTGGTAACATTTTCTTGAATAGAAACATTGTATAAAATGCTAAAATATAATTTTTAAATACGTAAATAAAGAAGTTTGCTCAAAGGGTGCCAAGTCCCCTTAATACTTTATCCAACCGCATTATGATTTACTGCAGTTTTTTTCATACAATATTTTTTTTGGATCACTACATTTACAAATTAAGGGATATACATAAACAAAATACTCCACTTTGGAAAATTTAATCCGTTACAGCTAATAAATTAGTTAAAGATATTCCACTGTGTAAAATTAATTATATACACCGTTCACACTTAAAATAAGTAGTCAAATCATTTTCCAAGGTCTTCACTAAAATACAAAAACATAAGACACTTAAATTTTGACATAAACTATTTTTTCGGGACAAAAATAATAATCTTTGCAATCCGCTGAAAACGCAATATCTGCAACAAAACTATTCGGCTTCCCCACTAAAATACTCATCATAGAACCCGTGCTGCCCTATATCTTGGAAGAGTGGATTCCAAAGAATATTCCTTCTAAGTTGGTGTGGTGTGGTAGTAAGGAGAAGGGGGTGCCAGCTCAGGTGTCGTCCACGTCACTTGACCATGGTTCAAAATTACGTGATACGTTCCCAAAAGCCCTTGTGTGGCTGAACAGTGCGATGTTAATATTCACTCACTCACACACTCCAAAAAATTTAGTACAGTAGTTATAATTATTTTTATACTTAAAAACGCAATACCTATCTTTTCAATTGAAATTATAGCGTTATAATTAACTACTAACCCCAAACAAATTTTGAAAATTTGTCCAAATGATGCAGTGTGAAAGAGAAAGTTTATTTACTTTAAGTACCAGAACCGATAAAGCATTTATTTTGAAAAAAGATCAATTTCTTACTACTAAATGTGCATAATAAAATCATAAAAAAACACATTAAAATAAAGAGAGATTTATAACAACCTCTCTCTTCAAAACTTAGTTTTATTCTGAAATAAAAAAATAGGCATTATTCTGAACACAGGAATTAATTAGAAGCGAGCCCCTTGCGTAGCCAAAACAAAAAGAGTTTTTCACAAACAAAAGATAGATATATGCTGTGGTGGGCTTTTTTGCAGCGCAAGCCAGATTTGCTTGCAGATGCCGGAATTTTTTCCTACTTACTTGACAAATATCGTTATATTTTGGACACTTTTTTACAAATTTTTATAAATTACAGCCTATGTTATAAATTATAGCCTATGTGTTATTGTGATGTATATGCTATATTACTGTAAACTTTCATTAAAATCCATTCAGTTGTTTTTGCTTGAAAGACCCACAAACATCCTCACAAACTTTCACATTTATAATACATATCAGATTTATCAATTTACCTACGTGTTCCTAAAAATAAATTCTTTAAATACACATAAGAAATTTAAGATTATATTTTTTTTTCAACAGTAATAAATTGTTTTCATTTGTAAAAAAGAGGAAATGCTTTTGAATTTTAGAATACTTGATAGTAAAATACAAACAATAAACTGGTATCAAAGACAAAATATTATGACTACAAACATTTTTAATTTGCCAAGGAGCTTCATGTATCTCGGTAAACTTGTTTACATAAAAGGATTATATTATTATTCTTTGTACTGAATTGTTTCTTTTGCGAGTAATAACAACATACTGGGCTTCTAATTTTTTCGACTTTTGTACAAAAAAAGTTCTATTCTTAGCCTTTGGATAATCCTTACTTTTTATTTAAAATTTCAAAACAATTGCATAAAGCCTAAATTCTAAGATTACTCTGCTCTGATTTCTGTGCGATGATGAACTGATTTTGTGCGTAAGGTAGAGCCAAAACATTCCTACGAAGACAACTCCTTCGATCAACATTCAAAACAATAACAAAAACATTTCCTTCTCAACGCACGGACTCCTCAATCGAGTTGCAGATAACTGTGACAACAATTTTTCTTTACTATTTTCAAAACGAAAAAAGACTTTAGCTTCAAATATCACCCCCTTCCCTTCCTCTTCGTTTGAACAGTCCCCTAAAGTGATCGGGTAAGTAGAAGAGGGCCTTTTTGGAGGGCGGAGGGCTTTGTCGGCATAGTTTCTATTTATCCTATGTCCAACAATTTAACAGAAAAGGAAATGCCCTTTCCAAAGATTTATTACGGCAATAAGAGGAAGAATAGTTTTCCGGCTATTTGAAAGTAACCTTAGAAGATTTACAAGAAGGCAGATGTGCATTTCTAGGTTTTCTTACATTAATTAGGCATATGATAATCAACAATGACCAAAAACTGAAGAATCAACAATAATCAACGGGGAGAAGCATTTTTTGTTGATATAAAAGATTTTACGACTTGCTTTCCATATTCACATGTACAAGAACCATCTTATTCTGTATTCAGAGTTTCAAACGTTCAATAGCCTTAAAGCGCCCCCGAACACTCCTTTGTTTATACTATTGTGCATAAAATGCGTAACTCACGAATAAATAGGCGAAAAAAAAAGAGAACGAATATATTATTTTAATTTAGATGTAACTATCTGTTAGACTTGGTTCTGATTATATTTATTTTTTCAGATATTTTGGATTGGATAATTTTTTTATAAAAAAATTATCCAATACTGCAGAACTTTCTAAGTTTGAAAGTCCCCATTTTCCTTTTCTTAGAGAAACTTGTGTTTGGAAATGGCGTGTGATAATTACTACTGATTTCAGTTCAAAAAATTTCTTTTCCTTTTAAAGGGGACATTTCCTACGAATTTAAACCACATTCCACCAAGATTTCTTTTTATTATTAAAGGCATTGAATGAAATAGCATAAAACATTGATTATTATATAAAACACTAATCACAATATAAACTATTGCACAAAAAAGGAAACGCTTATTTCATTTCAGTCAACGGTATAATAACCTAAAGCAAATTTAAATTAATTATCTGGGTAAAATTTATTTATATTTTGATTTTTAGTAAATGTTTTAAAATGTTGAAAATGTTATAGATTTATTTTTATTCTGTTAAACGCAGTAATTTCGTACATACAAACTCAAATTATCGTGTTAACTCTTAAATTAATTAATTTTGAAAAACAAATAATAATATAATTATTTGAACATTTAGATACATACAATGAATTTAAAAAATGGAAAGAAAAAGCAAAATTTTTGCCTGTCTCTCTATGTCATAATGTAAAATCTCAAATCGATAATGGGCTATTTTATAATCATATAGTACTCTGAAGCTCTTTATCTTTTTATAATGGAAAATATTTGCTTTTTAAGACACATACATAATTCTTTAACAAATAACAAAATTACATTAACTATATGTGAGTTTAAAAAATCTTATAACTATTGAACATCTGTGTACCAATAGACATGTAAATATTCAACTAAGCTATATTGTGGTTAATCAATTTATAATTGCTTCTCTCAGAATTAATTAGTTATATTTATATAACACTCTGTTAAGAATTTTTGTATACTTTCTTTCTTAAAAGAATAAAAACATCGATAAAAGTCATTTTTTATTGCCTCGATAATTCATTCTGTTTTGATGCGTTAGATTTCATAATAATTATTGAATCTTAAGATTAAATTTAGATTTTTACACCAAGCATTTTTCAAGGATTAAAATTATATGATAATGTTCATGTTTGATCTAATTGTTCCTATGTATACTGAAAATTATGACAATCGATTAACAATGACAGTTAAATGTGATAAATAGCAGGAATGTGGCGTTAACTTAATACTATATCTCAAAATCATAAATAAATGTCACTTGTTAAACAGTATCACATTGTAGATTCCACATGTTTTTACAGCTGTGGTAGCCGAGTGATCACAATTGAGGATTCCATCATCTAGCAGGGCTCTAATACACGTTAACTTTCTAAAGGCTTAAAGTACTTTCATTGCCGTCATAACATAATCGACTGGGTGGTTCCAGGTCGGATATCATCCTCGTAACTTGATTGTTATTCAAATAATGAGGACCGTCTCATTGCGATATCCCTCATGTTTCCTCTGAATTAGACATTAATAAACTATCGATTTATTTGCATGTTCTTAAAAATAAATCCTTTATATATATACAAATGAATAAATGTAAAATTTATATTTTTTCCAACTGTAATATACTGCTTTCGTTAGCATAAAATATCGAATCCTTTGAATTTTTAGAAAAATTTTTGATTAGTAAAACGCAAACAATTAGTTGACATAAGACAAAAATTATGACTACACATATCAGCACCAGCAAGTCATTCATGTATCTTGGTAAACTCATTTATGTAAGGAAAAAACTATTCTTATTCGTATTTAATTGTTCTTTTATGACTAATTACAACACATTTATTTCTTACTTTTTCACCTTTCATATAAAAAGGTTATTTTATTAGTTTTCTGGCTAGAAGTTAAACTTGTTAGCTTCTTATTTTTAAGTTACAATAAATTATAACTCTTTTGATGTATCAGTTAGTATAACATTGCTGAAATTCTAAGATAAATGCTCTAATCTCTGTGTGATAAAAATAAATAAACTTCAAAAATATTTTAAGAAATATAATGCACGCGTCATTCTAATTCTAAACACAATCTTCCCTTTTAGGACGTACGGTAATACAATAGTTTCCAAATGTGCAGTTCAGAAAAAAATTAGCCCCAGTCCAAAAATAAATCGAAAAATTCACACACAATAATCGAATATTCTTTATTAACATAGCAATAAAAAACATTACATTTGAAAATCAATGTAAGATCAATCCCCTCTCCCAATAATTTACACTCAAAACCTGTAAAAGGCCTCCACAGGTATCTGCCGTATGCAAAATCTAAATAAGTTTTTGGAAATTATAATTTAATGGCTAATTTTTATTTTTGCTCGAAAACGTATAATTTTATGTCATATTTTCGTATTAATTTTCGAGCAGTAGCTTTACAGGAGGAAACATACTTTGGGAAAGGAGAAAATTGATGTGCTTCGAGTGACACAACACCGATCAGCAGTGGCGCACACAAGGAGGGGGGACCCCGCCAAAGCCCTTGATATTTTTTCTGATTGATTATAATTATAAGTATATAGTACGTAAAATTTAATTAATTACTTGTTATTAATGATTAATTTTATTAATTAATGCTAATTATTTATTCAAAAATTAGTATTTTACTGTGTTTTGTTCCCGAAAATCGACAAAATCAAAAGGAGCATGATACAAGAATGGTGAACTTTCAACCCCGGACCCCCCTTGAAAAATTCCTGTGTGCGCTACTGCAGATCAGT
Source organism: Trichonephila clavipes (assembly GCA_019973935.1). Classification (NCBI taxonomy): domain Eukaryota; kingdom Metazoa; phylum Arthropoda; class Arachnida; order Araneae; family Nephilidae; genus Trichonephila; species Trichonephila clavipes. The sequence continues at coordinate 735,162 of BMAU01021352.1, read as the reverse complement.
AAATACTTCTTAAGATGAATCCAAATTCCAATAATGACCATTTCTTCATCATACTTGCCTGTAATAAAAACAAACTATTCTGTATAACAAACCACTGATGAAGGGATTCAAGTGGTACTCTATTTCAGGACTTTTGATTTAAACCCTGAATGAAGATTTGTATGTGTGAGCATGTTAGAAGAGGAAACCTCTAAAATAATTGCAAAAATTGAGAATTATGTGAATAAATGTGTCGATGATAACTTGAAAGAATAATATGAATGTGATGTGGAAGTTAGAACAGTGACGTGTTTCTTATACAATAGCCACGAATCACTTTATTTGTAGTATTTTACTAAAGATAGAAAATAAAAATTTAAGTATGAGTTTATTTATATAGTTACGTTTATAATAGCTAAAACTTTTGCAGTAAATTTAATTCTAAAATTTAAAAGGAAACAGAGTATTAGACGAACTTTTTTATAAATGTGAATAAATGAGTCTTTCATATATATATATATATATATATATATATATATATATATATATATATATATATATATATATATATATATATATATATACAAAAAACAAATCACTAATTACAAAAATGAAATTAAGGTAATAATTTAAAATATCACTTGCCTGTACAAATTCATTTTGATATAAGAACGAATTCATTTACCTTTAAAATGTACATTAATATTACCAATAAATATATATTATAAAAAAAACATACATTTTCTTTATTTATAAGTGACTTCTGTTTTCTTACATAAGGATAAAACTCGAAACATGTAATTCATTTTCAAAGTATTATTAATCACTGTAAATGGATTATTAAAAACTTATATAACAATTTTTTTATTTGTAATTGAGTTCCTCACATTTACTAAGCTCAAATATATATTTCTTCTACAAAATTGAATCCATTAAAAATATTTTGATTTACGTGAATGAAAAAAAAACAGATTGTTATTTTTACAGTGAAAATTTCATACGCAAGGGATTTAACTATTATACTCAAGACACGGAAGAAAAAACTGCCTGAAAAACAATCTCCCAAATGGGGACAAAACTTTTATGTTTCAATGAACCACTAGGGCATAGAAAAATGCTATAACGCCAAACCAGGCAACCAAGAATAATGACTTCCTTGCACATCTACCAATGACAAGCAACCTCCTTTCCTTTGACCGTGCGGAAGAAAAAAGCCCGAGGTGTGAGGAACTCAAAAAGTGCTCTTTATTTAACGTTACGCGTAATTTGTAAGCAAAATCACACACATAAACATCCCGCGATAATACCTAAATGTTGCCAAAGCATCAAAACAAAATTATAGTTGTTGAAAGAATAATCCTTAAAAAAAATGATTTAGTCGAAAAATAACCCTAATTGAATATCATAGAATAGAAAAATTGAATAAATATTCCAACTGATAAATATAGCTATAGTAAAAATATGTAATAATCTTGAAAAACTGCGTGTAAAGCATAAATTTTCCACTTAGTGAGAAACGTGACATCATATGACGTCATAACACTGGAAAATCACTTAAAAATTAAATTTTAAAAAATTTAAAAAGAATTACGAACGCGAAACCTATTTAAGAACCTTCCTCATGTAATTTTGTATACGTGTACCAAATTTCTCGTTATTTGGTTGTCTGGATCTTTAGTTATAAGGGAACAGACAAACAGACAACAAATGCGTCTTATATAGAGAGATATATATATTATATATATATATATATATTATTAAAATTTAACATATTAATTTTTCATAAGATTTAAATGAATCTTGTATTATTTTCTTCATAAACTAGTTAGATTTAAAGCCAATTTGCCGCCTCCTAAGATTGCCGCCCCAGGCAGGTGCCCGGCTTTCCCACCCCAGTCTTTTAAGTTAATTGAAAAAACTACTGAAATTTCAAACAACAAAGTTTCCCACGGAATCCAAGCCAAAGAAAATGAAAATTCAGACCTAGTTCAAGTGGTTGAACTGGTCAGCATGATTTCTAATATCTTAAAAAGATCACCTGAAATTTTACAATTACTTCCCAAATTAAAAAACTCCGAAGATGATAAAGCTAAGGCTTTACATCTTTTCGAAGCTATGCTGGATAAATTTTAAACCCCTTTTATTCCGTAATTTTTCTCTCTACAATAGTTATTAAATTTTTCTTTTTAATTCCTTAAATATTGTACCATCATTTGATAAACTTGTAACATTAATATGTACTCTTTCAATATTCCCAAGTCCAAATTTCGAAGCCCACTCTTCGTTAGGGTGAGTTTTGGAGCACATAGTCCCGTCGGACAAGTCCAAATCGTAGTATACGTGAACGAGGCCTAAGTCCCACCCTCGCGTGTAGTGCAAGCCCACATCGCAGTATACCTGAACGAGGCATAGCTGCTCCCAAATCGTAGTATAATCTCCTATCCTGGAATTTTAGATGACTGTGAAAAATTTACCAATGCCCATTTTAAAAAGGTATTAAATTAAGGCGAAAAATTTATATTGAAAGATCTAGTCTATGAAAAATTTTAATGGGTGAAACAATTAGAATTTAAATAAAATGAGAATAAAAAGCTCTTTTAAGAGCTAGAAAATCAGTCTTCAGATCACCCAGAAGTGGGCGGAGTTACGGTAGCCAATCGGGTTGCAGCAAGAACCGAGATCAGAAAGTGCGGGAAAAAATATCAGGAGGTGGGTGAGTGAGTGAAGATTAACGTCGCACTGATCAGCTGCACGAGGGCTTTTGGCGACGGACCACGTAATTTTGAACCATGGTCAAGTGACGTGGACGACACTTGAGCTGGCACCCCCTCTCCTAACTACCACACCACACCAACGGGAGGACGTTTCAACTCTCGACAGATTTAGCGTGCATCGCTGCCCTACACGGCGGGTCTTTAGTGGTACTGGGCTCGAACTCGTGACAAAGCCAGCCACGATCCGATGCCTATACCACTCGGCTACCGCGGCCACATCAGGAGGTGGGAATTTGGACTGTAGAATGAAAAGAAGCAATTTTATTGGCCGAGCCAAGAGTTCAGTTAATGGGGTATAAGAGCTTTACAAGATTGGGTAGCCAATCAGAGCAAACTGCGATTCAACAGAGTTGGATCGCAGTGAGGAAGGGATGAAAGGGTTGAATTTGGAATAAAAATTTAGAAATTTTTATAAAATATTTGAAATTAATTAAAATCGGGATTGACCAAGATATCTCTTGGTCTTCGGATGAAGGGATAAGTTGGATAAGTGGGGATAGCTTGGATAGAGATGGGTTGTCATGTCCATCTTCGTTACTAAAGAAGTTAATCGCGAGTTTATGGATCGTTTGTCTGATGGTCGGGATATTGCATGCTGTTCTAATGTCAGCATTTCTCATGTACCAGTGGGCATCGAGAATTTGTCTTAAAATTAAATTTTGGGTGCTTTCAATTAGGTCGATATTGGTTCTTGCTGCATGCGCCCAGATTGGAGAAGCATATGTCAGAAGGGGTTTTAAGATCAGAGTGTAGATAAGCATTTTATTACGTCTATTCAATTTAGACTTTCGACAGATAAGGGAATAAAGTTGACGCGAAGCGTTTTTAAATTTATTTCTAACGTGTGTAATGTGTTGTCTGAACGTGAGATTTTTATCAATTATAACACCAAGGTATTTGGTGTGCTGAGACCAGGGATTTTTTTGGCTTTGAAGCGTGATTTCGGGGGTCGTTTTTGGGAAAATGATACTGCTTCAGTTTTAGTGGTGTTCAGTGCAATTTTCCAGACGGAGAACCAAATTTCAAAGTGAGCCAGGTGTTCGTTTATGTTTTGTGTCTGTGTGTTGGGGTTGTAGTGTCTGCTTAAAATGGCAGTGTCATCTGCATACATACAAATCATTGTATTAGTACTTTTAATTATATCATTTATGTATAGATTAAAGAGGACGGGCCCCAAAATGGACCCTTGAGCAATGCTGGCTTTGGCAGATCTGACTTGAGAAAAGGTTCTGTTGATTTTTACAGTGAAAGATCTGTCACTGATGTAAGATTTTAAAAGAAGGATTAGTGGGGGTGGGATTTTGTAAGTTATTAATTTGAAGAGAAGGCCAGTGTGCCAAACTCTGTCGAAAGCTTTCTGAATGTCTAGGAACACTGCAGCTGTATATTGGTTTCCGTCAATTCCGTCTTTAATATATTCCACTACGCGAAGTAGTTGATGGGTGGTGGAGAGACGAGGACGGAACCTGTGCTGCTCCGGAACAAGGATGTTTTCGTTCTCTAGGTAATCATTGAGTCTGGTAGAGATAATTTTCTCTGCCAGTTTGCTTAAAATTGGGAGTAGCGAAATCGGTCGATGCGATTCGGCTAATTTGGGATTTTTCCCTGGTTTCAGAAGAGGAATTACAACTGCAGTTTTCCATGCATTCGGAAAGTATCTGAGTTTGAACATGTTGTTAATGATATTAGTAATTTTAAAAACTGTTAGAAGGGGTAGTTTTTTAATCATTTTATTAGTAATTCCGTCTCTTCCCAGACTTTTCTTAACTTTAATCTTTTTAATGTAACTAATTACTTCCGAGGGAAGAGCGGGTGGGATAGGGTCAGTATTATTAGTATGATCAGTAATGTATGCGTCGACGATGTTGGTTATGATTTGATCTTTTTGTGGATTGTGAATGTTGTTCAATTGGAATTGGCTCTCGAGTGATTGAGCTATTAAATCAGTTTTATTTGAGTCACTGAGAGCGATGCCGTTAGGGCCATTAAGGGCGGAAATCGGAGAGGCCTTTTTCCTGAATGCTCTAGCGGTTCCCCAAAGGGAGCCGTCTTCAGCATCCAAGGAAGTAAGGTGTTCCTCCCATACTTGTTGTCTGTAAAGTCCAACTTTTTTTTTAATTTTGTTTTGAATCCTATTTAGTTCGGTTTTGTGTTGCGGGTATCTGGTAAATTGCTATAATTTTCTGGCTCTATTTCTTTCTCTGAATAGGTGTTTGAGCTCACCCTGCACAAATGGTGGCTCCGAGTGGGTCATTGGTTTCGATGCATTTGCGTGCGCAGTGAGAATCTCACTAGTGAGATCTCTGACTTGGGACTCAATCTCTGGGGTTGAGCTGGCCTGTGGAAGATATAAATTTTCGTTGTTTGCTAGATTATTTGTGAAGACATTCCAGTTAGTATAAAGTTGGGGAGGGGGAATTTCGAAACTGGATGTTCTTGGGAAATTTAGTTTGATTGGATTATGATCAGAACTTAATTCAGGGATTGAGTCAATGGGACAAGGCCAGATTAGGTTTTTCATTAGCGCATAATCAATTATTGTAGCTGAAGCAGTACCGAATCTAGTAGGGGTAGGGGGTGCTAAAACATCAATGCCATTATTAACCACGTATCTGTGTGAAGTCTGTTACCTCTAGAGAAGTCCTGCCCCTGCTATCCCATTGGTTCCTGCCACCGATTTCCACGCCCACCATCACCACCAAGGAGCAAAAACAAGCCGATTCAAGAACAAGATAGAGGACGGAGGGATTGACGTATCCCAGTTCCTTATAAATTGTAATCATCCAACACGAGCAGTATGTCTGGGATCATTATCTTGTTGGAAAGTGAAGGAAACCATCGAGTCCCAATTTAGAAGCACTTTGGCTTAGATTATTCTTTAAAATATGCAAATAGCTATATTGATTCATTATTCCGTCGATTATAACTAAATTTCCTACTGCAGTTGCTGCCATGCAACCCTAAACTGCTGCCAACCACCACCGTGTTTTACAGTTCCTCTCATGTTCTTCGGTTCTAGAGCTGCATTTGCTTTCTTCCAAACTTTTTGGTGTCCATCTGACCCATGGCTGTTGAATTTATTTTCATCCGAAAAAATCACGGAATTCCAAAAATTTCTGTCCTGCTTTTCATTTTCTATTGCAAAATCTATTCTCTTTTTCCGATTCACTTTGCTAACAAATGATTTTCTTCGCATATTTCGACCATGGTATCTTGCCTTCCGTAACACAAGGCGAATTGTTTCAGGATTGCATGACTTCGCCAAATTTTTTTTCACATGTGTTGTCAATTTTCGTGCGATATAATCTTCGGATTTTTTTTCACATTTCCAACAATAATTCGCCTATCTCGATCCGTGAAAATGGTCGCTCGTCCTGTTCTTGGCTTGTTTAGAGTATTTTCTATCAGCCTGGAACTTTTCAATGATTTTTTTAACTGTTGCAGGACTTTTGCCTATGATTTTAGCGATTTGTCTTTGGGACTTGCTTTCCTTATAGAGCTTTATTATTGCATCCTTTAGATCTTTTGATAATTCTTTTCCACGTGGAGGAATTGGAGGATTGTTGATGTACTTAAAGCTCAAACTTACAAGCTTTGTAGCAGAACTCTTAAACTTATCACTGAAAAATCACTCGAGAAGTTTCATTCAGCCTATTTAAAAGTCAAAAATTCAGAGTACATACTGTAGCGTTTCGCTTATTTTATTCCTTTACCCAAAAGTGCTCTGTGTGACGTGCTCATCTTAACCAATCGGTGAAGGCGAGCCTATGACGTCACAAGTTTCGGAAGAGCGTCGGAGCTAAGCGACGCGAGGTAATTCTCTTCTCCTGGCGGTCGAAGTACCATGACGTTGATGGTTAATAAATAGTTTATTTTTGATATAAATGGAGTCGATGTATCATTAAACCTTCTGAATGACTTTTCCTACTTAATTGTTTGAAGTAGAGCGCCCACAACCACTCACACCTCCACATTGGTGACCCGGGCATACTCTGTAGCGTTTCGCTTATTTTATTCCTTTACCCAAAAGTGCTCTGTGTGACGTGCTCATCTTAACCAATCGGTGAAGGCGAGCCTATGACGTCACAAGTTTCGGAAGAGCGCCGGAGCTAAGCGACGCGAGGTAATTCTCTTCTCCCGGCGGCCGAAGTACGATGACGTTGATGGTTAATAAATAGTTTATTTTTGATATAAATGGAGTCGATGTATTATTAAACCTTCTGAATGACTTTTCCTACTTAATTGTTTGAAGTAGAGCGCCCACAACCGCTCACACCTCTACATTGGTGACCTAGGATTTCACGCTAAAAGTTCTATTCGTCGACTTTCGTTTTGACTTCAGTTTCGATTTGAAATGGCTACTCCAGAAACAGCAGCTGTGGTTATTCCGCCGTTTATTCAACGCGATCCTGCTCTTTGGTTCTACATGATTGAATCAACATTCGAACTTGCCTCGCCAAAACCTATTACTGAAAGCAAGACGAAATATAATTATGCAGCCTCTCATTTACCTCCAGATATTGCGACAGTCGTTCGCGATGTTATAATCCAACCGGATATATCTGATCCCTACAGCGAACTGAAAGCTAAAATTATTGAGCGTTGCTCCGAAAATAAAACGCAGGAAATTCGTCGTTTGTTGGCCGGTGAGAGTCTCGGAGATCGAAAACCAAGTGAACTTCTCCGCATTATGAAAAGACGAGCTGAAAATCACAACATTGATGATTCTCTCCTTTTTGAACTTTTCAATCAAGCCATGTCTGTTCCTGTGCAAACCATTTTGGCATCCATATCTCCGATTACTTCGGACAAAGCATCTGAGGTGGCGGATAGAATTCTTGCTATTTCTCCGCACGCAATCAACGCTGTTTCTGCAAGTGGAGCAAGCCCCTCATCAGTGACTGATCGTCGTTCTTCAACCGACATGCTTTTGGATGAAGTGAAAGCTTTGCGCAAGGAAGTTGCAGACCTTCGTCGATATCGTAGTCAATTTCGGCACAACAACAACGTTCGTCGAAAGCGTTCGAATTCCCGTTCACGTAAGCTCTGCTGGTACCACTTTCGTTTTCAAGCTAACGCCAAGAAATGCATTCCGCCCTGCTCCTTTACGGAAACCCCGACTCTGGGAGAGTAGAGGCAGCGGACTCTTCCTCTGGATTTACTTCTCGTCGTCTATTCATCAGGGACCATAATTCAGGTATTTGTTTTTTAGTAGATTCTGGTAGCGACGCCAGCTTAATAGTCGCTAATAAAACAGAACAGAAATTTCCTGTTATTCAAACCTTTCGTGCAGCTAATGGTACTAACATAAATGTGTATGGACGAAAATTCATCACTGTTAATTTTGGTCTACGCAGAAATTTTACTTATTCATTTTATGTTTGTAATGTATCTAGTGCTATTATCGGTGCTGATTTTTTGTACCAATTTAATTTATCACCAGATTTACGACATAAGCGTCTTATTGATTGTGTAACTAATTTAAAAGTGCCTGCTAAATTAGGTATATGTTCCATTTTTTCTGTAAAATCTGTATATATGAATAATGTTTATGGCAAATTGTTATTGAAGTATCATGAACTTTTTAAGTTACCTGATATCAATCAACCTGTTAAACACAATACTATGCATTTTATAAATACTAAAGGTCCTCCAGTCGCAGCTAAACCAAGAAGGTTAGCTCCAGACAGGCTTAAAATTGCAAAAGCCGAATTCCAACATATGATTAAACTCAACCATATAAGACCGTCTAAAAGTGCATATGCTTCACCTTTGCACATGGTACCTAAAAAAGATTCTATTGAGTGGAGACCAGTTGGGGATTATCGTGCACTTAATGCACAGACCATAAAAGAAAAATATCCTATACCCTGCATTGCCGACTTCACTTCGGAATTATATGGTAAACACAAATATTTAGTCATATTGACTTGATCAAAGCTTATCACCAAATTCCCATAAATCCATCTGACGTACACAAAACAGCAATATGCACCCCATTTGGCCTTTTCGAGAGTTTGCGGATGCAATTTGGCCTCTGCAATGCCTCATCAACATTTCAACGTTTTATTGACGAGGTGACCAGGGACTTACCATTTGTCTATGCATTTGTTGATGATTTACTAGTAGCTTCAGATAATGAACCCCAGCACTTAGAACATTTAGAAATCTTATTCTCCAAACTTAAAGAATATGGCTTATGTATAAACGGTGAGAAATGTCAATTTGGACAATCTACCATTGAATTTCTCGGATTCAAGTTATCAGGGGAAGGAATCGAGCCTTTACCTGATCGTGTAAAATGTATCCTAGAATTTCCTCAACCAACAACCTTGACCCAATTACGCCGTTATTTAGGTATTTTCAATTTTTATAGACGTTGCATTCCTAAAGCTGCAGACATACTAGAGAGAACCCCTTGTTAAATTTCTTGAAGGTCATAAAAACCGAAAGAAACATCCTCGTTCCAATGCTAACAATCCTTCTGAGCAATTACAATGGAACGATGCAGCAACTCTTTCCTTTAAGGCCTCAAAAGAAGCAATCGCTAAAGCAACGCTTTTACAGCATCCCATTCCAGGTGCTCAGTTAAGCTTATGGGTAGATGCTTCGAATGTAGCAGTTGGCGGCTCTTTAATGCAACTATCTAATGATCAATGGGAACCACTAGCATTTTACTCTTCCAAATTAAATAAATCTCAAAAGAATTGGTCCACTTATGACCGTGAGCTATTTTCTATTTATTCCTCTGTAAAGAAATTTAAACATATGCTAGAAGGAAGAACTTTTGTCATTTATACTGATCAAAAACCCTTAACATATGCATTCCAGCAACACTCTGAAAAATGCAGTCCTCGACAGTTGCGCCATCTGGATTTTATTTCACAGTTTTCAACTGACATTCGTTATACTAAAGGTTCGGATAATACTGTTGCCGATGCCTTATCTCGAATTGAAATAGATGAAATATCGCCTACTGTAATAAATTTTAAAGAATTTGCTTCTCTGCTCAATCGGATGATGAGGAACTACAAAAATTTTAAATTCCAATGATTCCTCTTTAGAAATCGAAAAACATTATTTCCCCCTTGAGGATGTTACTTTGTATTGCGATATGTCTCAAAAACAACCCCAACCTTTTGTTCCTAAAAGCATGCGACAGCTAATTTTTAAAGCTCTTCATTTTTCTCCCACCCAGGAATTTCAGCCTCCATCGATTTAATCGCCAAGCGATTTGTATGGCCAGGCATGCGCAAAGATATAAAAATTATGGTTCGCAGCTGTGTTAAATGCCAACGAGCCAAGGTGACACGGCATACAAAATCTCCCATTGGCCCATTTGCTCTTCCCGATGCACGCTTTGCACACATACACTTAGATTTTATAGGCCCTCTACCGCCCTCCAACGGCAATCAATTTTGCATGACCATCATTGATAGATTTACTAGATGGCCTGAGGTGATACCAACGCCTGATATGACTACGGAAACTACTGCTCGTGCTTTGATGCACGGATGGATTTCCAGGTTTGGATGTCCAACCACAATAACAACTGACCGTGGTACAAACTTCGAATCTAATCTTTTCAGAGAACTGACCCGTATGTTAGGTTGTAATAGGATTCACAGTACCTCTTACCATCCGCAAGCAAATGGCATCATTGAACGCCTTCATAGACACCTCAAAGGTGCACTAAAAGCTCACAATCATATTCAATGGACTGAACTGCTTCCAATAGTTCTATTAGGTATGCGTTCAGCGCTTAAGGACGATATTAACGCTACCTGTGCACAACTGGTTTATGGCACTACGTTACGATTACCTTCCGATCTTGTAACGAGTGATTCCATCAACCAAACGGCTAACTCCACTTATGTAACTAGTTTAATACAAACAATGAGATCCTTAAATCCTATTTCTACAGCTCAACATGGCACACAAAATATTTATATCAACCCCTCATTGAAAACTTGTTCACATATATTCTTAAGATCTGACAAGGTTAATCCTCCATTAACACCACCTTATACTGGACCCCATTTGGTAATTAGCAGAAATGACAAAAACTTTATTATCGACTTAAACGGTAAGCAAAGTACTGTATCTATTGATCGCATTAAACCTGCTTATCTTCTGGCAGACGTTACTGATCATTCCGATCTCGTACAAACTCAAACAATTATTGAGAAACCTGTAACTGCTGCACCCAATCCTTCTATACCGTACACCACTAGATACGGCCGTAAGGTCAGATTTCCCAAGAATTTAGTTACCGAATATATTATATAAACGCAAACTGAACTCTTGTAATTCATATTTTTTTTACACATTTATATATATTATTTTTGTACCTAGCATATATTGTTATTCTCTATAATTTTGCATATATTGTTATTCTCTATAAATTTGCATACATTGTTATTCTCTATAATTTTGCATATATTGTTATTCTCTAAAATTTTGCATGTATTGTTATTCTGTATACACTTGTATATTGTATTTTGTATACCACTGCATATCTATTACCGTCAGTAATACTGCATATATATGCACCATTCTCCATATATTTCAAATATGTCAATTGAGTATGCTGTCAATATTTTCATGTATTTCTTGGTATGTATCCTAACAGGTATATATGTAATCGTGACTTAGGTCACTGGAGGCATACTCTGTAGCGTTTCGCTTATTTTATTCTTTTACCCAAAAGTGCTCTGTGTGACGTGCTCATCTTAACCAATCGGTGAAGGCGAGCCTATGACGTCACAAGTTTCGGAAGAGCGCCGGAGCTAAGCGACGCGAGGTAATTCTCTTCTCCTGGCGGCCGAAGTACGATGACGTTGATGGTTAATAGTTTATTTTTGATATAAATGGAGTCGATGTATCATTAAACCTTCTGAATGACTTTTCCTACTTAATTGTTTGAAGTAGAGCGCCCACACCTCCACAATACACACTTTTGTGATTTAAATTTCAACTGGCAGTTAACAAAACTACTCTTAAGGTTTTTTAAAATACATTGGTTTGGTTTACTTTTCATAACTTTGACTTGAATCAGAAGCTATAAACAACTCTCCAAAATAATATTTTTCTGATGTTTATTTGAGAACTAGAACTTTTTCACTTAAGCTATGAGTTGCATACTTACTTTTGTAAGTGTAAGTTACAAATTTTGGAATGGTACGGAACTGATTTAGCATTTCTTTGACAAACTTTAAAGTAATTTAATGTGTTTTGCTGAAGTATAATTTGGAGAAATGAAAATTTTTTTGGGATTTAGAATTGTCTTGGTAAAATAATGCTATAATTAGTAAATTAACTTGCTCATAAGTAGTAGAAAGTGTGATTTTTATTAGAATGGAACAATTTAATCAGGATAAACTTTGGTAACTTGTTGATGTAAAAATGATTTTAATCTTTAATAATATATTTTTACACATTAAAATTTAGAGTGAGAATTCTGTATCTTTTTTCCTGGATTTCTTTATCTTCCATTTTTTTAAGTATAAATATTATTATATATATAAAAGAATATCTATATATATATTACTCTCTCTAGATACATATTAGTGATAAGAAAATAACACATCAATACATTTCTGCGAATAAGTTTTAATTCTGCATGAAATGGAACTGGAGTGTATACACTTAACATACAATAACCAAGAAAGACACAACAAGTAGAAATTGTGAATGGAAATTTACTGCAACAATTCATTTTTATATATATTGTATTGAATTTTTTCTATCTTAATTGCAATTCATTTATATATATATATATATATATATATATATATAGGTGTAAAAATAAAATTCATTTTCATCAATGGATAAATATTTATTTACTCAATCTGAGATACACTTTTAAAAATATTTGTATGATTACATATAAATGTACTTTTAAATTACTATTTAGAGAGAAGGCCTTGTTGCATATTTCACAAACATGAGGCTTTTCCTTGGTATGAAAGAGTAAATGACTCTCTAATTTATCGCTTCGAGAGAAAGCATCGTTGCACATTTAACAAACATGAGGCTTTTCCTTAGTATGAACATGTAAATGTTTTTTTAAGGAACCACTTACAGAGAAAGCCGTATAACATATTTCACAAACATGAGGCTTTTCCTTAGTATGAATACGCAAATGTTTCTTTAAGGAGCCACGTACAGAGAAAGCCTTTTTGCATATTTCACAAACATGAGGCTTTTCCATTGTATGAATACATAAATGTCTTTTTAAATTACTAGAAATAGAGAAAGCCTTATTGCATATTTCACAAACATGAGGCTTTTCGTTGGTATGAATGAGTAAATGTTTTTTTAAGGAACCACTTTCAGAGAAAGTTTTATTACATATTTCGCAAACATAAGGCTTTTCATTGGTATGAATACGTAAATGTATTTTTAAATCCTTAAAAAATGAGAAAGCCTTATTGCATATTTCACAAACATGAGGCTTTTTCTTGGTATGAACATATAAATGTCTATTCAAATTACTCTTTTCAGAGAAAGACTTATTACATATTTCACAAGCATAAGGCTTTTCCTTAGTATGAATACGCAAATGTTTCTTTAGGGAACCAATTTCAGTGAAAGCCTTATTACATATTTCACAAACATGAGACTTTTCATTGGTATGAATACATAAATGTCTCGTTAAGGAACCAGGTACAGAGAAAGCCTTATTGCATATTTCACACACATATGGCTTTTCCTTGGTATGAGTACATAAATGTCTATTCAAAGTCCCTTTTTTAGTGAAAGTCTTATTACATATTTTGCAAACATGAGGCTTTTCATTGGTATGAATAAGTAAATGTATTTTTAAATAACTAAAAACAGAGAAACACTTATTGCATATTTCACAAACATGAGGCTTTTCCTTGGTATGAACATGTAAATGTCTATTCAAATTACCCTTTTCAGAGAAAGCCTCATTACATATTTCACAAGCATAAGGCTTTTCCTTGGAATGAATACGTAAATGTCTCTTTAGGGAACCACTTTCAGTGAAAGTCTTATTACATATTTCGCAAACATGAGTCTTTTCATTGGTATGAATACGTAAATGTCTTTTTAAATTACTAGAAACAGAGAAAGCCTTATTGCATGTTTCACAAACATAAGGCTTTTCGCTGGTATGAATACGTAAATGTATTTTTAAATCCTTAAAAAATGAGAAAACCTTATTGCATATTTCACAAACATAAGGCTTTTCCTTAGTATGAATACGCAAATGTTTTTTTAAGGAGCCATATTCAGAAAAAGTCTTATTACATATTTCACAAAAATGAGGCTTTTCCATTGTATGAATACGTAAATGTCTTTTTAAATTACTAGAAACAGAGAAAGTCTTATTGCATATTTCACAAACATGACACTTTTCATTCTTATGAATATGTAAATGTATTTTTAAATAACGAGAAAAACAGAGAAAGTCTTATTGCATACTTCACAAACATGAGGCTTTTCCTTGGTATGAACATGTAAATGTCTATTCAAATAACCCTTTTCAGAGAAAGCCTCATTACATATTTCGCAAGCACATAAGGCTTTTCCTTGCTATGAATATGTAAATGTTTCTTTAAGGAACCACGTACAGAGAAAGCCTTATTGCATATTTCACAAACATGAGGCTTATCCTTAAAATGATTGCTTAAATGTGAACTTGAATGGCCACAGTAATTGTAATCCTTGTAGCATATATGTCAAAACTCAGGATTTTCGTTGGGCAGATAACTCAAGTGATGTTTAAAGATATCATTTTAAGAGGTAGCCATCTTTTTCGTTTATAAACTTGGAAATCTCAGGTGAGATCACGCAATTCTTTTTTAAAATTTTAGTAATGTGAAGACTGAGCATTCTTTTAGCAGAACTTTACTAAAACACTCCAAATTTATGTAGTTACTCTTCTTTTCTGTAAAAAATTTTATTCTTCTCACAGACATCTTGGATTTTTTCTAAGCCTCTGATTTTCTTCCATCGGTTGGTTGGATTCTGGAATTCTACACATGTCGAAATTATCCTATTACTCTGAAAATTAAAAATAGCCATCAGTAACAATTTTTAAATTATGAAAAAACATAGATCATCTAGAATATATGAGTCGTTCAGAAGTCAATGCGGTTATGTCCAGGAAACAAGAACTAAGAAAAATAATCTTTTTTGACACATTAATTTTTAAAATTCTGTATTTATTAATTTGATCAGAAAAGTATATAAAGTCTTTTTCATAAGTGTAAACTCTTTAAAAAAAACAAGATATATACAGGATGTGTAAATAAAAACATAAGCATTTATTGGATCCAAAATATCTTAAAAATTTTAGGACATCTTTTGGCAGCTGTAAAAAATAAGGAATTTATGTAAAAATAACACAATAACATTGGTTGTCATGTTCTATGTTTATTCATTACAACAAGCATCATCTCCAGAGTTATTTAAATGTAAATTTTGAACTCCACTTGTTCTTAATGTCCTGTAAAAGTCGTGTTTAATTGGAGCTATATATATTAATAAACTCATGTGATGTCTCATTTTGCTTCTTTTGAAATTGCTCTAGCATTAAGATATAATATTGGTTGAGTTATATGTTTTAAAATACCTGGCCTACCAATTTTTTTTATATCAATTACATGAAAGGTATTTTCGTCAAAATTATACTTGAACTTAATGATGCTTGGGTTTGACCTTTCTAGTTTCATCCATTGCATATTGACTGTTAATTAATTCACTTGTTGATTTTTTTCTGTTTGTAATAAAATCTTCCAATGTTTTCGTAGAAAGAAAATCTTGTTGATTCATTTTGACAAAGCTGAAAGAATTCTTTCTTTCAGTATTTTGTATTATATGATACAAGTCAATAGAATTATAAACATAATGTTGCTTTTTGAATAAGTTTCTATAACTGCAAAATAAGCATCATTGGGCAAATAACTATTCCCACTTCATAAAACTTTAAGCTCAATTGATTCAGCTTTTGTATCTTCACTCTGAACCCATTTCAGAAAACTTAACTTAGTAAATAAAGTATAGGAGGTGAAAACACAAAGCACATCTTAACGCTAATTTTTTTTTTTTCAATTAGAATTAAATAGAATATAAGAAAAGCATGCTACCCTCTTTTGACTGGTATAGCCAGGATTAAGTTTTACTTTTATCAATTAAGTTTTTTTTAATTTTAAGTTCATTCTGAATTATTTTGGTGTAATTCGGACTATATCAAACACCTATCTAGATGGCACCACCACAGTCTGAGAGGCAAATTTATTCTTGGCTACGAATACTAATTTTTGGAGATATTCTTCTGAAATGTAGTTGCCAGCTGAAATTATGGTAACTCGCACATTGTGACAAATAGTGGACAATGGAAAAATTTATGATGCATAAAGATTTAACATCTCAAAAAATATCCGATGATTTTCGTCAAATTAACATCTAATATTCTGATGTAGGAATGTTTCAAATAGTTTCTGAATGTATGCTTTAAAAAATTAATTTATATAGATAATTTATATCTATGCTACTAAGATTTTTTTTGTGTCTTATTTATTAAAGAAATATCTATAAAAATATTTGAATTCTGTGAAGTGACTGAATGAAAAATTGAAAGTATACTTATTTTATACTTGACCGAAAGTTGTGAATTAACTGAAGAACACAAACTACGAATCCTTGAAGCTCAAGAATTAAAATTTTAATTTAATTATTGTACTTCAATTATTATTTGTTTCTTTTAAACTAACAAATAATTTTATTCCCCTTGAAGGAATTTTATATTTGATGTAAAACTTTATCATAAACAACTAGTAAACAAATCTTGTTTTCTAATTTAGTTAGCAGAAACTTATTTTTTCAATTAATAATGCTCAGATTCTAAGCTGCACACCAAATTCTGACCACGTTTTTGTGAAAAGAAAATTAAAAGTAGTGTAAAATATGCTATTCATATAAGATACATTTTCGAAATGAAAAGCGGCCACGATAGCCCAGTGGTCAATGTAACAGAATCATGGCTGGCATGTCACGAGTTCGAGCCTAGTACTGCTGAAGACCCACCATCTAAGGGTGCAATGCATGTTATCTCTGTTAAGAGCTCAAATGTCCTCTCGTTTGTATGGTAGTAAGGAGAGGGGGCCAGCTCAGATATCATCTTCATCTCTTGACCATGGTGCAAAATTACGAAGTCCATCGCAAAAAGCCCTAGAGTAACTAATCTGTATGACATTAATATTCATGCAGTCACTTTACAAACTAAAAAAATTAAATAAAGATGAATTAATAAGTTAATAATTAATTTATTTTACAAGCATTAAAATCTTTTTCCGTCTACGATTCTAAGCTGCACCCGATTTTTAGTAGCATCGGAAGAGAAAGGGCAGCTTAGATTCGAATAAATATGGCAATATTGAGTTTTTAAAGTCTCTGATTCTAAATTTACCTTTTTTTCTATAAAAAAGTACTGTCTTCCCTTTTTCTATTTTTGAACATTTTCAATGCCCTGGTCAAGTTCATCACTTAACTTTTAGTATAATAGATGCTGCGATTTCTTTGCGCAATACATTTTATACCTATCAAATTTAGAATTAAAGTTAATTCAAAATATATCCATTTTATATAAATATGTAATAAAATTTTATAAGTAGTAAAATTTTTATGTAACTTTTTTTATGATAAAAAAATATGCAGGGCATTAACATATGAACAGATTTGTGTTGGTCATTGGCATGTTCTTTTTACTCCTATGGTTAAAAAACTGATTTTCATTACTGGTTTATTTTTAAGTTAGAAAATAAAACAATCACAAAAAAGGTAATCTGCTGAATAAACTTTAAAAAACACTAGTTTTTAAGAAATTAAAACCTTATTGTTTAAATATATAACGATGTTTTCGTTTTTCAAACGGAAATATACATAAATTTTAATTTTAGAAAACTTTTAAAATGATTGATATATTTTATATAGCAAGGAAAAATATAATTGCAATAATTAATAATGTTTGCTTTTTTAATCTCACAATTATGAATCGAATTCCTCAATTTTCAATGTTAAAAAGCATTACATTTCTCATTTTTCAATTCATTTGCTCAGAAAATCTCATAAACAGTTATGAGCTATTTACACCTTTCTTGAGAGGGATTATTAAATCTATCTTCTAGAAAACTTATGTCAATCTAATTATTACAAAACTATATCACCATAAATTATAGTTTTAAAACAATCTGTTACTCAGTATAGTCACTAAATGATAAATTATTTTGTTTAATGGCTTTTTCGTTATCCATAAAACCGTTTAGTGACCTTCCAAAGGCATCTCGTCCTGTCATGATGTCAATACTTCATGGGAGTTTCACTTCAGAGGGGACCAGAAAAGGCTTGTTGGAAAGAAGTACAAAAGTGGACAAAATAGGAAACTTTTATTGCTCTGTAAAAAAACAGAAAAGAGAGGAAGAAACTGCAGTGAGAGATGAGAGGGAAATTTTGCAATAGCCAACGCCATCTAGATGTGATGTAAGATGTGAAATTAATCGCAGGAAAGGGCCATACGGATTAGCCACCTGTTATGTTCAGGGGAAACAGTGTCATGAGAAGTTACAGAACTATGTAATTCCTACTCTCCAGCAACAAGACTACCTACAAGAAACCATATTCGTAAACGATGGAGCCTCACCTAGCATCGCAAGCTTAGTCCAACAATTGTTAAGGCAGGCATTTACAGACACTAGTGATCACATAATCTTTCTCAACAGATTGGTCTCCACGATCACCCGATCTCACGCTTTGCGACTTCCGGTTATGGTGCTTTTTGAAAGATAATGTTTACTGGGAACGTTTGACAACTGCGTTGGGTTAGAAGAACAGTATTTGTCACTGTATTAAACCTATCCATGTTGACTCTCTCCGTTCAGCAATAGAAAACTTGATTTTATGAATGGAGTGTGCTGTCAAACAAGATGGTTCACATATTAAACATGTTTTAAAGAACTGATTTGCATGCTAAGTATAGTATGTCATGAAGAAAAGTGCCCTAATTTTAATAATTTTCAAGTGCAACACTGTTATTGTGTATTGTCCTTATTGAGTCCTTTTCATGTAAGACCACTCATTAAGACCTTCACTGTTTTTCCGTTCTTCACATAACTCATAGCGCCGTCAAAAGGCTATTTTTTGAAAAAAATTTTATTTTTTTATTTCAGAAACCTCGAGTGCATTTGAAATGTCTGTTGTCCAAACATTTTACTCTTCAGATTAGCAAAACAGCCTCCAGGGCTCTCTGAGTACCGGAAGTTTAATTTGCTAACCCTGTACTAAGCATAATCAAATTGATGAATTTACAGTTAATGCTTTAGTGGCCCATTTTGGAACAGTTGTGTTGATTAGTTGATTAAGATAGATAAATTGCTTCAAATATGAATCATCAAACATAAAAATCTCCCAAGAAAATCATGATCATGAAGAATGAAACATCTAAATGTTCATTCCGTTGACAAGAATGAAAGATAATGAATTCTAAAATAAGTGATAAATTCGATGGATGAAATATATCAATAAATCAACAAAGATAGAAATTCAAATGAAATTTGATTAAATAAAATGCTTTAGAGATGTCTGAATAAAGATGGATCAAAATATGCAAGTTTTAAGTATTGCTACAAGTTTTAATTGAAGATAAAATTACCACAACAGATTGGAGGTCATTGGTATGTTATAATCATGGCTGATGATGAGCTGCAATTTGATACTTAGACTAATCAACAATTATGATAAATACTGGTATATTCTATCATATTGATGATATCAAGTATTTAAAATAATTTGGGAACATTAAGTTCACAGTTTAAACTACTTTTTAAGCATTAAGTTGAAAAAAATTGCAAAATTTCTTATAAATACCTGATAAACAATGTAACATAAAGCTCCATCATTAGAAAGAATAAAAGCTACACTCTCTTTATAAGCTTCTGAATTTCCTTTGTAAATGACCTGAAATTAAACAAAAAAAATCTTAGAAATCTAATTTAAGATATTAAATTTTCTTGTCAAAAAAGAAAATCCACAAAAATCTTCAATAAATTGTCATGGTTACAAAAAATTATTATACAGGTAAATCCACATGGAAGATAAAATCCAAATACCAAGAAAGACAAGTTTAGAAAAACGAAATTTAGGTAAATCATTTGTCCAGGTAACATAGTTGATTAAAGCATGAAGGTCACAGGTTGAAGTATGAACAAAAAAAGCCATTTTAAATATGAAATGGTGGCACATTAATAATCGCAGTAATTACCAAGATTTTGAATGCAAGCCTAAAAACATGAATACTCTGATGTACAAGTGCAGTATATCATTTTGTGGCAAGGAGTTCCATGTCTGTTGTGTACTTGATTAGTAAATAATTATCACTAATTGTAGATGACACTTCATTTGTAGTCCAATTATATCCTACATACAGGTTGATTCTAAAATCACAGGAATTTTCTATACAAACAATTTTTGTACAGGAATATATGGGCGAAGTGCTATGCAGTTGTGTGAGACACAAACAGAAAAAATAGCAGACATAAACTGAAACATAAAATGTTCATTAGCATCATACTTAACGAGTGAGCCCGTAAGGAAAGTTAAAACAATTTTAGAAATTGCATACATAAATCGTCACGCATACTTGGCAACCTTTTTGGCATGATTGGCGGACAATATTGGCGATAGCTGTACTCAGCAAAGTGGTGTGTTAGTGATCTCTGTCACCATTGAAATCGGCATTTGCGCTAGATGTTTTGCCAGGGACATACGTCTTAAGACTCTTTGAGGCCCTGAGAGATGTCCAGATTGTTCGAATCTCTAGGTCCCCATGCCGCAGTAGGCCCTACCTTAGTTCTTTAAAAGTAGACAGTATATATCATGCATTGTCAAATACTCGTTCAAACAATAATTTGAAACAAATACATGTGCATGACTCACAATCTTTAAAATATAGGCACAAATCAGCCCCAAAATGCCACATTTCAACTGAATGAGTTGAAAGATTGCTTATAGTGTTAGGCCTAGACCTAGACATGGACAACGGTCATCATATAATAATATAGTTTTACTAATTTTGTTAGTTGACATGCAGTTTGAAATTCTCCGTTTTTCGAAGAATGTGTACAGGAATAATATTTTACCCTTAAAATTATCCGGATCCTGATCTTAGAATCGAAAAGAAAACGACACACTGGGCCCAGTAAATCCATGTCTTAAGAAGTCCTTGGGTTTCGTCATTATGGGCGACTTTACTGATAGCGAAAAGGCAGATATACATCTAATATACAACGCTGCTAATGGTAACGGCAGAGCAGCGCTATGGCTGTATCAGGAAAGCATTCCAAATAGACAAATGCTGAACCACAAAATGTTACAGCGTCTACAGGGCCGGCGCTAGCATGTTTCGACATAGCGTTGGGGGCAGTAAAATCAAGAGAAAATAGGGATTTTTTCGATAGGGGAAAAAGGGATTTTTGTGTATAGGAAGAATCCTATATCATTGAACAGTAAGAATTCGAGAAGTAATGCTATAGTAGTAATGCGAATATGTGAGGAAAGGAATAAAACTCGATATTTATTGATGCAACAAGGTTTCTATTAGTTTCTAAAGAAGCTTAAATGTATCATAATTTTCTAAATAATTGACTTTTAGGATGATTAAATTAAATTTTATGTTTATGTGGTTTGAAATAGTATTAGTTCTATTGAGAGAGATTTTGAAAGAAAATGTTTAAACATTTGATGCATTTTTGGAATGATATTTTTCCATTATCATACAAAATAAGCAAAAATTGTGTGTGTAAATTCATCCCCAATAAATAAATTTTGTTATGGTGTTTTTCACAGAAGTTTCTGTAACAGAACAATGGTCTTAAAAGTAATTAGTTAAAAAAATGCTTCTTCACAAAGTTGCAATTAAAGCTTCTAACTTGCTTAAAAACTAAATAAAGTATCATTTGTAACAGTTCATAGCATAAAATTCGATATCTTTTTCTTTTTAAACATTGTATAATTAATGTTCATATAAAATTTTAAATTTCTTGCATTTGTATTTTCATGAAAGAAAATATCCAATGCAAATGCTTCAATAAAATGTACTAATGCTTGCAATAAATCCATAATTTTCAACAATCCTAGGTAGTGTAAAAGTTGAAGACATTCATCTTTCTTATAAATACGAAATAATAGGAAGAATAATGCTGGAGAGTAGATACTGCAAAATTCTAATGGAGATGTACTCCTGCAGAAAATTTACATTTGAAAAATATATATTTTTGAGTGAGTAGGAAATTAGAGTAGAATATACATATTTTTGGAGAGGATTTACTTATGATATAAAATTAGATTTTTTTATGTACATTTTTGTTTAAAAAATATGGTTTGTTATTTTAAAGCATTTCTTTTTTGAAATTTTAGGAGGTAAATTATTAGCCTACAAATGAATAAACAAGTTAAAGACAACATTCCCCCAAAAAAAGCAATTCAGTATATGAAGTAAGTTATCCAATTTTTAAAATGTAATCTGCAATCCTTTTATACAACTTCCTTCAATACTAGTCTAAAATGTTTATTGAAGGTGTAAGAAATAAGAACATTTCTCTAGGAAAGTAGGTTGCATAAGATTCTAATGATGTATTTCTAGAAATTTACATAAAACTATGTTTGAGAAATTTTTTTCCCCCAAAGTTATAATATGTACATTCTGTTTTCTTGAGTTGTACTTATAAAACATGTTTTTTTACAAAAAGTTTTGTGTTCTTATACGAAATTAAAAAGATTAAATCCTTGTAAATGTATTTTTGGAATTTCATGAGATGAATTACTTGTCTTCAAATAAATAAATAAATTAAGGATATCAAATTTCTGAGACTTATTTCTTCCCTAAGTACAATGAAAAGTAACCAAGATTATATATATAGTATCTAAAGTAACTATTTCAAGTTAAAAATCATTGATACTTTTCTCAAGTTCATTCAGTAAAAAAAAAAAAAAGAATGAAAAAAAATATTTGGTTTATTAATAATTTGTGCAATCGGCTTAACACAAAACTGAGGTATTTAAAAGAAATCAAATTATCGATGTCTGATTAGAAAATTTGGCAATCTGTGATTTCAGTACCTGGAAATACTATATTAACTGATATAGAGCAGTGGGGTCTTCAAAATTTCAACTCACAAAACGCCTAGAACTTGAAGGTGCTTTCCTGGAACCATTAGGGGCTGCGGTAGCCCAGTGGTTAAGGTATCCAACCATGGCAGGCATGTCATGAGTTCGATCCCAGTACCACTAAAGACCCGCCGTGTAGGGCAGCGATGCACGTTAAATCTGTCGAGAGCTGAAACGTCCTCCCGTTGGTGTGGTGTGGTAGTTAGGAGAGGGGGGTGCCAGCTCAGGTGTCGTCCACGTCACTTGACCATGGTTCAAAATTACGTGGTCCGTCGCCAAAAGCCCTCGTGTAGCTGAACAGTGCAACGTTAATATTAACTAACTAACTAACCTGGAACCATTAGAACTAGAAAGTGTTTTTGTTGAACCCCATTCCATATACATACTTCGAAGAATGTATCCCAAAAAATAATATTTAAAGTAAATCAACATGTTATAGGTACTTAATGCTAAGGGAATTAAAAAGAAAGTCTAATCTAATTTTTTATTTATATAGTTTACTCATTGATAATATTAATTTGCGATTCAAGTATCACGTACCCATGCATTATATTTAGTAACTGGGATATATGCTAATGTTTTTTACACAAACTTTCGAAGTTTAGGTCTATTGAGATTAAAAGCAATCACATTAAATGTATGTGTTCAATTTCATTTGTTTTTGTAGCCACTTCTTACGTTGAGAAATATGTTTCACTTGAACATGTAAATGAACATTGAAAACTTGAACAATAAACATTAAAATGTTTATTGCTGTGTGAGAAATCCTGTGTATTTTGCAACCTAAAATTTAACAGCTGTTCTTAGATTTTAACATCAACTCTGTGGATAATTTGTTCCTTTTCCCTCATTATAGTGCCACGGTAGCCTAGTGGTCATGGCTGGCATGTCACGAGTTCAAGCCAAGTACCCACCGTGTAGGGGTACGATGCACATTAAATCTGTCTAGTTTAAACGTCCTCCCATTGGTGTGGTAGTTAGGAGAGGAGAGTTCCAGCTCAGGTGTCGTCTTTGACCATATTTCAAAATTACAAGGACTGTCGCCAAAAGCCCTCATGTAGCTGAACATTAATATTCGCTCACTCCATCTTTATAGGTGTTGTTTTCCACAAATGTAAAAAAGGTGCATTTTTCATTAGAAAATATTTTGTTCTGCAAGACATTGTGCTGATTAATGAGTATAAAATTCTTGTGAACCCGAGATAGTAAACAGAATATTCACAATTTAGTAGGAAGTATATATAAATATGAAACACATTTTAGTATTCTTTTATTATAATAAAAGTTTTAAAAGTGTTGCAAAATAAAGTCATTATATATAAGTAAAATTTTTAGTTTTAATGAATAGGATGAGCTTTAGATACTGGTAACTGTACAAACTTCATAGAGAACATGAATCCATTTTGCATACGTATTTGTTTCTTCTCGATTTCTTTGACTTTTTGGAACCCCAGGGTTCTGTGGAACACAGTTTCAAGACCACTGATATAGAGTAAAAAATATCGCTGAATGATTTCTAATACTTCTGTAGTGATTTTAATGTATTGTCTTTCAAACAAGGGTAAATATAATCTATATTTTTATTTCTTAATAACTTAGTTCACATTCAATTTTGTACTTAATTTGTAAAGTTATGGTAACCTGTGTGTGTGAAAAACTTTCATGAATAATTCATAAAAGTTATCGCAATGTATTAATTACAATTATTTGTGTAATGTAATCCATTCAAATGAAAAATTTCATGTACAATAGAAAATTTTTATTTCAAACAAAATTTCAATACTATACATACACATATGTAATTAACATCCACAATATTAGTACAATTAAAATGAATATTAATTAAAACAATTATACAAATGCAATGATGTCCATTGAATAGTCACTAACAAATATTCTTTAAAAGTCTAAAATAATAAATACATTTAGCCTAATAAAAAACATCAGCTAGTATCACAAACAAAATTCTTATAAAACAGAAATAAAAATAAATTAAACGAGTACCCTGAAAAAAATAAGTCAAGAATGTATATAATCCATATTTTTGTTTGGTTTGAAATTTCCAAAATAACATAACAATAAATATTTTTACATACAAATATCTAATGCACACACAAAAAAAATGACATTCAGTTATAATTACTAACCTCTCTCTCTCTTTCAATTTGGTATAAAGTTGTACAAGATAACAGTTTTCGGCTTCTATCACTAGTTTTCCAAACATACCTTTTATAAATTGTGACACTCATCTTGTAAATAATATACATTTTCTCATTTCAAAGTTCTAAACCAGATATTTACATACATTTGAGTAGTATTACTTAGTTTTTAATATACGTATATATGTGAAATGCATTCATTACCTTGGAGTATTTTTTACTCCTTTCATTTAAATATTCCCTATATTCTTGAAAATGTAAGGCAGGTTTCTGAACTTCCAAGGTGTAAATATGAAATGGTGTAAACCAAAATAAAAGAGCAACACACATGTACACAGAAAGTAAAATTCAATTACAGCACATGAAGGTGTAAAGGACAGTTTTTGTAGAGATTTTCTCTCGCTAGATGGCTGCACCTGTCAACTGTTTTTCGAATTCTCTAAACGGATATTGGCAAGATAGAAATTAATTCTATTCAAATAAATGTTAAACTTAAATAATAATTGTTAAACTTATATTTTATGTAAATGCATTTAATTTCTGTTAATTTTTAAAATGGTTTTCATAATTTATATTTCTGTTTTTATATTTTTCTTTACTCATGTAGTCGTATCGATTGTATTATGCTTAACTGCAGCATAACTGTGTAAAATACTAAAAACGTGGCATTTTCTGTACAACGTGTAGATCTATGTTTGCCGCCGTGGAATGAACACGCAGAATAAAATTCCAGTAGATTTTGATAAAGTTTAATGTTTGAATTAAATGAAAACTCAACACACTTGAGTATTATTTAGAGTGCTATGAAAAAGCACCTAATAACTGGTGACCCTGGATTTTTTTTTTTTTTACTGGAAAATGACAAAATAGCGCAATGGCTAACAAGATCGTGGAAATGGCACCAAGAACAATTGATGCTGCAGTGGTTCAGAAAAATTCCCTAAGAGTGGATGAACTCCTCTCTAAATTAGTAAGTCTGGAAGAACAACTTGCCTCTTTGAAGCTACAACGAAAAGTTCGGAGCTCTAGCCCTCATCACCATCAGAGGAGTAGAAGTCGCAGCAAATCAAGGCGCCGCTACAATCCTCAGGGACGATATTGCTTCTACCATTTCCGATTCGGGAAGAAGTGCCTCCCTGGTAAATGCGTACAGCCGTGCAGTTTCAATGAGCCGGGAAACGAATACCAGCAGTAGACGCCGCGGCGAGTCCTGCTGCCGACATTTTAGGCCGCAAATTCCGGTTATTTGTCAAGGACAGAGAAACCGGATGTCAATTCCTTGTGGATAGTGGAGCAGACGTCTCGATCCTCCCTTGGACAAAAACGAAAGGTGAGTGCCAAGCCTCTCAATATAAACTGTATGCTGCTAATGGCACTGAAATTCCAACATATGGTCTAAAAATTCTCACGCTGGACCTAGGCCTAAGACGCCCATTTCAGTGGCCGTTTATTATTGCCAAAGTTGAGCGAGGAATCATAGGTGCTGATTTCCTTCAAAAATTCCAGTTGCTGATAGATCTGCACAACAGGAAATTAATCGATGGAGTAACAAATCTTTCAATTAAAGGAGAAGTTGCTACCATCCAAGAAAATAATGATCTCAGCACAGTCAATAGAGCCTCCAAATATTTCAACCTGCTTAAGTTGTATCCTGATTTAACCAAGCCAAACTTGGTTAACAGAGTTGTTAAACATGAAGTAAAGCACCACATCCTAACAACTGGCCAACCGGTTTATTCGAAGGCAAGACAACTAGCCCCTGATAAGTTGAAGCTGGCGAAGCAAGAATTCCAATTTATGCTGGACAACGACATTATTAGACCCTCAAAATCTCAATGGGCAAGTCCATTGCATTTAGTAAATAAAAAGGATGGCACATTAAGACCATGTGGCGATTACAGGCGACTCAACGCACAGACAATACCAGATCGATATCCAATTCCTAGAATTGAGGACTTTAATCACATCCTGAAGGATAAAAAAATATTTTCCAAGATAGATCTAGTAAAGGCTTATTATCAGATACCAATTGCTGAGGAAGACAAAGAAAAAACTGCCATCACCACCCCATTTGGCTTGTACGAGTTCAATACTATGAGTTTTGGACTGAGGAATGCTCCTTCAACCTTCCAACGTTTCATTACTGAAGTACTGTATGGACTCGACTTTGTTTTCCCGTATCTTGATGATGTACTTGTTGCCTCATCTACTGAAGAGGAACACAGTGAACACCTAAAAATGGTATTTGAAAGATTCCAGCAATATGGACTTCGAATAAATGTCTCCAAATCAGTGATGGGAGCTGCCCAAGTTGAATATTTGGGATTTCTGATCACTGCAGAAGGTTCTACGCCATTGCCAGAAAAAGTTCAAGCTATCTTCAACTACAAACTACCAGAAACTATTCATGACCTGCGAACGTTTCTGGGCATGATAAATTTTTACCGAAGATACCTAAAGGATGCTGCTAAGACCCAAGCACCTCTACATGAACTGTTAAAAGGAGCGAAAAAGAAAGACCGCAGAAAAGTGCATTGGACTGATGACACCAGGAGAAGCTTCGAAAAATGCAAAACTGACCTTGCCGAAGCTGCTCTTTTATCATTTCAAGATCTGGACTACCCCTATCACTTTGCACAGATGCATCAGATTTTGCTGTGGGCGCAGTACTCCAGCAATTAGAAAACGAGCGTTGGAAACCAATAGCTTTTACTCAAAGAAGCTAAATGAAACACAAACAAGGTATAGTACCTATGACCGAGAACTATTGGAAATATACCTTTCAGTGAAACATTTCAAACACCTGCTGGAAGGGAATGATTTTTGTTATATATACTGACCACAAGCCTCTAACTTTTGCATTTAAGCAAAAAAATGAAAAAGCATCACCAAGACAACAACGACAACTTCAATACATTTCAGAATTTAGTTGTAACATTCAACATGTATTGGGTAAAGATAATGTTGTTGCAGATGCCTTATCCAGAATTCATTCAATTTCCGAAATCAACTTTGAGGAAATTGCAGAAGAGCAAACTACTGACGAAGAGTTGCAAATATTATTGCACAACAATTCTTTAAAATTTAAACCTTCGACATTGCCATCTGGGAAAAAACTTTGGTGTGACATCTCAACACAAAAATTAGGCCTTACATTCCACAAAAATTCAGGTTTCAAATATTCCAACTAATTCATGGCTTAGCTCACCCTGGTATTAAATCTACAGTTAAACTGATGATTGAAAAATATGTCTGGTCAGATATTAAAAAGCAAGTCAGAGAATGGGCAAAAGCTTGCATTAGATGCCAAAAATGTAAAGTCAGCAGGCATACAAAATCCAAATTAGGAGACTTCGAACAACCAGATGAAAGGTTTAGTGTAGTTCACATAGATCTCATTGGAAAACTACCACCTTCAGAAGGGATGCAGTATTGCTTAACCTGCATTGACCGATTCTCTTGCTGGATGGAAGCAATTCCTATACCTGAAATAACAGCTGAAATAGTTGGGAGAGCATTTTATGAGAAATGGATTTGCAGGTTTGGAGTACCTGCCAAAATAGTCACAGATCAAGGTCGACAGTTTGAGGCAGAACTATTTAGAAGCATAGCTGCAATATGTGGTGCTAAAGTAGCCCACACAACATCTTATCACCCTCAATGTAATGGGAAAGTTGAACGTTTACATAGGACCTTGAAAGGTGCTATAAAAGCTCACAACAATATTAGATGGACAGAGTCATTACCCACTGTGTTGTTAGGTTTAAGAGCTGCCATAAGACCTGACATTAGTTACACAATTGCACAGATGGTCTATGGTACTTCCATTAAATTACCTGGCGAATTTTTTGATACCCCTACTATTAACATGGATCCACAGAATTTTGTCGCCAAATTACAGCAGCACATGGCAGAGTTAAAGCCACTGAAGTCTCCTAGCAACAGGAAGCAAAATATCTTTGTGCATAAAGATTTGAAATCCTGTTCCCATGTGTTTCTTCGTATCGACAGAGTTAAAAAAGCATTAGAACCACCATATGAAGGACCATATACTGTACATAAAAAGTATGATAAATATTTCACAATCCTAATCAAAGATAAAACAATTAATATATCTGTAGATAGACTGAAACCTGCCTATTTGTTAGCAGTGGACAATCAAAATGAACAAACTAGTGTTGGACAAAAAAAATGAGATTTCAAATTGGAAAGAACTTTCCCCAATGCCTGATGAACAATCTACTACCAGCTGTGGTAGAAAGATAAAAAACCAGTAAGATTTAGAGAATAAACAAAATAGCAACTATTATGTATGTAAGTGTTAAAGTTTGAAATTCCTTTCACTTATTACTAGTAAACAGTTATTAAAAATTAGTAAATTTGAAAATCACCATTTATAAAATGTATCTAATTGATTAAATATATACTTGGTAATAATTCTCTTGGTAATGCAATTCATGTACATATAGTGAAAAGTTATAGTAAACACTGCTTTAAATGTTGTAGATATGCTTATAAAATGACAATGTATGTTAATTCCTGGATTTTAGAATTGAAAATTGACTCTTAATTGGTTATATATACATGTATGATTTTTATGCTAGTATTGTGAAATTTAAATAATTATTCTTCCACTATCCTGATATAACCTCATCAGTAAGTTGTAAGCAAAAGTAGAATTGTGTGTAATTTCATAACAGCGAGAATCTAAATCAAACAAAAAGCTTTGTAAATTAAAAGAAATTAAAGAGCATGATGTAAAATTTTCCATATATATTCTCGCATTCAAAGTAATATATGTTATACAAAGTTTTCAACTTTATGTCACAAATAATTATTTTTTACTACTGTTTTTTTACATTGTCGACAGAAATTCTCTCATTAGTATTACAATTTGTGGGCATCTCATCTCTTAAATGTGTTATAGAATGTGTTTTTTTTTTCATTGGAAAGTATGTATTTTAACAAAATTATCTATTATGTATTTAATAGTGAACATAAAATTTTCAGGATATCAATATAGATATGTGTTAGCATCAAATTCTATGTTTATAAATAAATATATGTTAGCATCAAATTCTATGTTTATAAATAGATATGTGTTAGCATCAAATTCTATGTGTAGAAATAATATGTGTTAGCATCAAATAAAATGTGTATAAATAGATACTGTTTTGCATAAAAATGCTCAATTGTGGTAAATGGATTGTATTAGTGATTAACTGAGTTATAATTAATTATGTGGTGAATTGAAACTAAAGTTTTCTGATATTCTTTCTTGTAAATAGGAAGTTTTCTGTATGTATATATTATAAAATTACCCATTGTGTATGTAAATATGAAAATTGATTTTTAACACTATTGGATTTGATATGTTTCATAATATTCAAAAAATTAAGGTGTTGTCATTGCAGAGTAACTTGAAATGTTTTTTTAATGGCATGTTAACTTTCATTGGAATATGAATGATTTTTTTTTTCGCAAAATATTTATGTACTCCTTAGTTTCCCATGTTCAAATATTGACTGAGTTTTGTGTATTTGCAAAAGCATTCTGTAGTTTATTATTTTTTTTTTTTTGAGTTATTGCATATCTTATATATACTCTTTTTTGACTTTGTTTAAATTTGATTGTTGCTCAGTATAAATATACATTTAAAGTAATTGCTGAACATTTTAGTTGTATTTTTCCATGTATTTTTAAGAAACAGGAAGGTAGCTGTGTTTTAATATTTTAAACTTGTAGCATATTTTGTGCATTAAGACTTCTGTAGCAATCCTGTAGTAGTAATTTTGTGTTGTGTAATGCAATGATTAGTAATAATTGTGTTAAAAGCGGTTTGTATAAGTTTAATTTGTAAAAAAAAAAAAAATGAAATTATAATCTGTTCAATAAGTCTGAAACTGTCCCTGCCATATATTTTTTTTCTTGTATCGTAACTTTGTTACTGGCAAGGGAGTAATGTAAAGGACAGTTTTTGTAGAGATTTTCTCTCGCTAGATGGCTGCACCTGTCAACTGTTTTTCGAATTCTCTAAACGGATATTGGCAAGATAGAAATTAATTCTATTCAAATAAATGTTAAACTTAAATAATAATTGTTAAACTTATATTTTATGTAAATGCATTTAATTTCTGTTAATTTTTAAAATGGTTTTCATAATTTATATTTCTGTTTTTATATTTTTCTTTACTCATGTAGTCGTATCGATTGTATTATGCTTAACTGCAGCATAACTGTGTAAAATACTAAAAACGTGGCATTTTCTGTACAACGTGTAGATCTATGTTTGCCGCCGTGGAATGAACACGCAGAATAAAATTCCAGTAGATTTTGATAAAGTTTAATGTTTGAATTAAATGAAAACTCAACACACTTGAGTATTATTTAGAGTGCTATGAAAAAGCACCTAATAAAGGTATAGATAATTTTTTATCCAAATTTAACAATAACTAGAATCAAGATTTTGGTATAACAGAAATTCACTTTGAAGATCAAATGTTTGCACATTTAACATAATTAGGTTTGATGAAAAATTCATGGTTTTATAAAAGATACAATTTATTAAATTACAGACACAATTAAGCCTGTCTTAATCTGTACTATTACAGTTTTAATCAGAAACACACGAGAGAACTAATGACCCTTTATAAAGACAGATAAATGCAAGGTTAATGTAAAATAAATTATTACAGAGAAGATTAATAGAGAGAAAAATATATTAAGATTAAGTTTGATTCTATTTTTATTACTCTAAAAATTGGAAATTATAAGTGATTATCACCAAAAAAATATTATAAATGATAATGCAACAGAGTAAATTTTTTTACATCTGAAATGTTAGACTTCTCTTTAATAAGTTAGATCAATTGTTTTTTCTTTAATATCACAACACAAGTCAAATAATATTAAAAAGAGTAACCAATCAAACAATCAATGGTTGATGGAAACATTTTGTGTATGAACTAAGTTTGAAGAGCTTTTGTTAACTGTAGTTTTATTCAAAATTATTTTTATTTACATGCATTCTTTTGAACCAGTTCTTGCTTTCATGGGATTTAGAAGTAAGTGTAAACCACAACTTTAACTAAACTTTCTAAGAAATAACTTACTCTACTTCTAATGTCATTGCAGAGCTATGTTTACATTTTGTGGTAGGCCTCATAATTTGACATATTTACCTAATTCAGAAAGATGCTAAACTCAGACTTATTTAATACTGATCAAGTAGTTTGAGTCCAAAAAGAACTTAGAATAACTATAGAAATTTTATTTAAAGTTCCTTCTTTAGAAAACCATACATAAAATATTGAAATTATAAGTTAATCCAAGTTTTTTTTTTTTAAAAAGAATATTTTCTTTCTAGAAATAAAGACCAATACATTAAAATACAGATTGTGTATTTAAATTAGTTTTCATAAACTGAAATTTTATTATGAATAATTTAGTTTAAGACTGCTTTTAGTTATACCATTTGAAATTTCAAATGATACTTAAGCTTCTCTACCACGTCAAGGTAGCAGCCACAGAGAAGTGAATACAGTTGGATCTCTACAAAGGGGTATCTTTAAGATAGAGAACAAAATCAACTTCTGAAAAAATATATCGAAGTTTTTGTTTGTAAATCACTTGCAATATTTAGAATTAAACATGACTGAACTTTATTATGTCAACTATTTTAATGGGGAAGTGATAGCAAATAAGATACGAGTTTATTCAGTTAAGAAATTTTTACTTTAAGTTGTTTCAATATTATTACTATTGAGACTTTAAATTTATGCATATAACCAGGTTATTTTTTACAGTTACCCATTTGCAATAATTCAAATGTATTCTTTTTTTTATTTATTTAAATCAACTATTATAAGTACATTGTTAATCTGGAGTTTTCACAACATGGGGATCTAAAACCTACAGTAAAAATGAACATATATATTGCACATTACATACTAGCCAGGAATTTAAATATATAGACTTAAAATTTTTTAAATGCCTTCTTGTGAATCAGGAACTCTATATTGGAATGACCTAAAACTGCCTATAATAAAAAGGAACATACATGTATTGCACATATGCTTAAATCGTAAGGAATTATTAAACACCTTCTAGTTAATCAGCATTGCACTATGATCTAAAAACACCTACAGTTGAAAATTTCATATATTGCATATGGATACTTGAAAATTCTAAAATTATTATTAGATTAACACCTCTTTTAATTTCCAGTCATTTTATCTGAAATTAATCATGTTAAAACCAAAAATTAATTTTTATACAGATTTTGCTGTCAAAACCAGACTCGTTGATACACGACATTCTTCTTGGGTAGGTTTTCTCAATGTAGTTGAAGTTTTCTGAGAAGTCTTCCTTTGTGCTCATCTGTTTCGTTTTAATTTAGTGACTTCACCTATCTGCGTTTTGTGTGACACTGGACAAGACATGACTGCCGCTCATTTGGACGAGTGCTCTGCACTGAATGATCTTAACTGCATTGTAAAAAGGTATTGGAGAGCCCGTTGCCTAATGACCTGATGGTCAATGGCCTGGCATTTGTAAAATAAATAAATAAATGTTGAAACATATCTCTGTGTCTTTATCTTTTTATTTGGCGGCTCCATATTCAAAGATCTTGATACAATTTCTTGATTAGCTTCAGGGAATAAATGCGATGAATTGACATTATTTTTTAAAAAAAGTTAAAATGTTATCATATTGTTCTGGGGATACTTTATTTAATAATTGCATGCCTCCTTTCAGGAATTCTTCCTTGGAAATTTCTGCCCGTGTAGATGTGGCCCTCAAATTATCCACATGTGCTTCTTTTTCCAACCCCCCTTTTCGATCTTCACAAATAATCATTTCTTCATCTGTTACATGTGAATCTAAGGATGGTCTTTCCTCTAATATGGTACTATTGATTTTATTCAAATTTTTGCTGCAAATAAAATGAATATGTTTGCACATATTCCACTGAACTGCATTATCAATGCATGTACATGTAAAATTATGCAAACAGTGGTTACATTCCCTACACATCAAAGTGCATTCTTTGGAGCACGTAAAATTTCTTTTAACAATATATATGTCCTTACCTCTTGTGGAGCTAACTGACCATTCATCTTCATTAAATTAAATGCATAAGCTGGTTAAACTTTGACCAACTTTATGTCTTTTCCTCAGCTGAGATATTTTTGAAGAAACCTTACCTTTCTCCAAAGAAATAAGTCGATCGAATACTCTGTCTCTTACGAATTTCATTAGACTAAACAATGCCTTATCTAGTCGCTTGACTTTTTTTCCTTGGAGATACACGTGCTTTATCGTCCTATGCATACTTTCAATATGCATGTTGGTATTTATTCCATACCACTTCCTGTGACAATATGCTCATACTTCACTTCTCTTACTGTAGGTTTGTTCAAAATATAATTTAAATTCTTTCGTTTCCTCCTTTTCATCAAACATCTTCAGTGCTTCTTTTAACATTATATCGAAGGCTGCTTCATCTGTTTCTACTAAAAGACTTCGGACAATCTTGTAAGCTTCAACTTGCATTTCTTTCTTCGTTATCAACCTGGCAATACTACGTCTCCAACTTCTATCTACATGCCATGTACACAACAGTCTTTTCTCAGGAATGCCAAAAACTGTCTTCCATGCATTAAAAAAAGATTCAGAATCATCTGTCGTCAAAACTCTCGGAGAAATACAAGTATGTTCCTTAAAAGCTGCAAATGCCAGAGTTAACGCTGTAGAATCTTGTCGATTGCTTAAAATGAATGCTGCTGGAAATCCTTCTCTCTTATCATCCAAAACTAATAGTGTCGCTAAATCAAATCCATATGCATTCATTCCATGCGTAAAATCCAAGCATATAGTATCGTTTCCATAAAATTTTAACATATCTTTTTTTTTGCGAAGCATTCATAATTACAAGAAGAAAATCTTCAGCTTTCATACCAGGGTATAAATTTCGTCAAAAATGTTCTGGTCCTTGAAGAGAACTATAGGAGAATCTTCTCTGTTTTTCAGGCCTTCAACCTAATTGTTAACACTTACCACAACATTTGAATTCAAAATACCATCAGAGCTTATATTGTATTCTTCTTTAATATTTTTTATATCTTGCCGTGTTATTAAATGAATTCTTTCTAGTTTCTGATTAATAGAATTTCTAATATCATCCAAGATAGCTTCGACAGGGATTTTATTTTCTAGTTTTTTCGCTATATCTTCTTTTTCTTCTCTAGTTATTTTCATCTGTCCCAAATCTATCCCATGTCCTACATGGGTTTTTGTGAATTCCACAGTCACTTTGCTTTCAATGTCTTCATATACTTTCATCTTTGAAGGGCAATTTCCATTAATTTTGTTGTTACCAGGTATTTTCGTATTTCTCTTCATATCACCCCTTGCATTATAAAAACTATTGCGATGACAGTAAAAGTAGGTCATTTTTCCACCAGTTTTCCCTGATTTACTTCCAGTATTCTTCACATACAAGGAACTAGTTTGCTTCTCAATGCTTTCTTTCCACAACTTGAAATCTTGAAAAGTGTCAAATGTACGAGTATCCTTTTCTATTGTAATATTATGTACCAAATCAATGTGATTCTCCAAGGTCTTTTTAGAAATGAGTTCTACATTGCAAAGAATACATCTTACCTGTTTAATTGTACTTATTTTATTATGAATCAATTTTGCATGTTGATTTAAGTTCGAAACTGTAGAGAAGGTCTTATCACATTCAACACATTTGAAGCTATCCATTACTAAATTTTACAAGTAATATATATTTTTTAAAAAATAAAGAACAATCGATAATGAAAACACACAAATTTAAGTAGTAAGTATTCTCGATACCCATAAAGAATTCCTTCAACTATTCTTTGATACTGAAAAAAGATAAAATAGAATTAATATTAGAATGGATTAAATTTTCTTGATTAAAAATTACTGCATGTTTAAAACTAAAATCTATCTGAATTCATCCATACCCCTAAACAAAACGTGGTTTTTACTTTACAAAAAAAAAAAAAAAAAAAAAAAAAAAAAATCATTATTCTGAAAAAAGCAATACGGAATTAATTTTTTAAACAATGTTGATGTAAAATAATAATCGTTAAATAATGAAAAACAAATTACTTACCGCTAACCAAAGAAAATTTGCTTTTCGAATAAAAAATGGACACACTACTGACCTGAAATACAAAATTATTATTACTATGGATTGTATCTCCTTGATAGTAGATTGCTACATGTTTGACACTAAATTCAATTAGTTCCTGTTGAAATACATATTGAATTGCTTTCGATTTGCAGAAGAAAATAAATCAATCTGAATTCATCCATAAGTTCTAAGAAAATACGCGTTTTTTTTTATTTAAATTATTCATTAATATTTTGTAAAAATCAATATGAAATTAGTTTTTAAAACAATGTTGATGTTCATTAATAATCGTTAAATAATGAAAAATTACTTACAGCTAAATACAAAGGAAATATCCTTTTTAAAAAATAAAATGTCACACGGACACACTCGCTATGCTAAACTGGAAAACAATTTACAAAATTTTTCCCTTTTGGTAACGAAGGAAATTTTCCCTTTCCTTCACGATGCCAGCGCCCCCTGGTGATTTAGGTTATTTTTAACATTAAGATTTTACTTTCCTATGGGCTTCGGCAGTTTCGCCGCCCCGGGCAAAAAGGTAAAATGCCGCCCTTTATAAAAAAAATTAAAAGAAATAACCTAAACCCTTTCAATACTTAGTGGTAAAATAAAACAAGATAAAAAAAATTGCTATCAATAATGTTGAAGTGTTGGTTAGCAAAAAATAGTAATTTATGTTTTTGGCACTAAATTAAAATTAGGGTTGCACACAAAAAAAGTCATTTCTAGTGTATAATTATAAAATACAGATATTAAAAGATACTAAAACAAATTATAGAACCACTAAGTATTAAAACTTAATTACATACTAAAAATACACTTAAACCAAGAGTTAAACTTAAAAGTGTTTCTTTTTCACTTTTAACCCTCTAACCGGATAGCACGGAAAATTCCATCAGTGTAAAGATGCTTCGAAAATGGACTGCACGGATTTTTCTGCCTTCAAGTAAAGTTTTCAAAAGCGGATTAGCCGCACTTTTCTGAAATCCTTTCCCCCTTTTAAAAGATTTAACATCTTAAAAGATAATTGAGGACGGTAGAAGCAACACAGCAGGACACTAATAGGAAGTTTTATGGCTCGCAGGAAACCCCGTGTTTTGACCCTGGGGCAATCGTAAAAAATCGAGGCGAAATTTCTTTAGACCCCAGGAAGTGTTTATTTGTTACCTCGTTTTTTTAAAGTTTTGTAAAGTCCCAACGCATAAGTAAAATATGTTACAATTCCCTTTTGGTTTCATATTAATTTGAAACTGTAACAAGTTGGAGCGTGTCAGTGCAATCTGCTATTTTATATAGTTAGACAAATTATCTTTTTTTAAGTATATTCTTTCGCTTCATTTTTCTTATTTTAATCAAAGCTTTCAGTTTTAGAAACATGATTGTTTTATTATAAGATACCGAAAAAAAATTAATAAAACACCAAACTCTTTAAAATTTGAACCCTTTTCAATTTTCCAACCACTAAAAATGAATAAATTTAAACTTCATCAAATCATTTGAAACATTTTCTTACACTTTGATAAAAATAATAACGAAAAGAAACTAATTAAGATTTATTAGTTTTTTTTTTAACATTTGAAAGCCTAAGTGTTCAGGGAAGTTTAAGTACAGTGTGTGTGTGTGCCTAGTTATATATTTTTAAAATACACCGAATTATATTTGAATTTTAAGTGCTTGAACTTCAGTTTACATCAAAGACAACATGAATGAAGATTTTCACACATTTTTTTTATAACTTGAATGTTTGAATAAATCGTAATCAAAATATACGAAAACATTTACAGTAGACATTTATGCATATAAATAAACATAAAAATCAATTTTAAATTCGAGCTATTCAAAAACATTCGAATTATTGTTCAAAAAAATCCATTTATACAAAATACCTCAACATTTATCTTTTTTAAAGGCTAACTGAATAAGTAATTAAAATCTGGATATGTTTTGAAATCTCGACCGTATAAAGCTAGAAATTTTATGTTAGAAATTCCATTGAAAATTTCGAAAAAAAATGCATCGCGCAGTTAAAAATTATTTACCATAAGTTTTAGCAATGTTTGAGTATAATAAAAATTTCAAATTTTATTATATAGCTTTGGTATATTTTAATATATTTCGAAGATTTCATACAATTCAGTAGAAAACTGCATGCTAAGAGCAAAAAATATACGAAAACAATTGATGAATATACAATTACAATAAATTCTTACATAGAAGCAAAACTGAGAAGCTAAACGTAGGAATGAAAAATTTTGAGTATATCTGAAGTAGTTTTCGAAATATTTATTTTAAAAAGTTCAGAAAATTTGTGTGCATTATGTTATTCTTAATATTAATTAAATGGTTAAAATAATATGTTAATATTAGTCATGTAATCGTTTGATGACACATTCATATACTAATAAAAATTATCATGGTCATTGATGCGAATGTCAAGAATTTCGTGTAATTGTAAATTCAGACATTAAGATAATGATGTAGAAAATATAAAACGACCATCTAAAATACATGAAAAATGCAGTCTGCTATAAAATGACCTTGACAAACAAAATCCGGCATTTTCACTTACTATGACAGAGCCAGCTTAGTCAGGGGCGATCTGGAAAAACCGAGAGAGAACCGTGGTTTTGGTAGATGCCGCTCTAGCTTTTAAAGCTCCCAGGAAAAATTATATATATATAAATTACAAATGCAAAAATAAATCTTGTAATTTTCCATACATTTTTATAACAACGAATTGTGGAATTGGCTTCCAATACATTGTTGTTTTTGACAATATGTAAGGTAACCAACCCTACTTTAGATAGATTTGTACTACTTTTTCGTAACCGTATTCCTTTTAAAATTAATTCGTGCAGCCGAAATACACCTTTTGCACCCTTAAAAATTTATGTAAACTATAACGGTTAATTTTAATTTATGCAACTTGTAAAATGTTCATAATTAACCATTTCCGTCTAAGCAGTTTACATGAAAAAAAAAGTTTGGACTCCCTCATTCATTAGGGATTCATATAAGATTCTAACATTAAATTTTATTTTTCACCGAATAGGATCGAGTGGTAGTGTATAGTGCTTCTACATCACAGGTCTGGGGTTCTATTAACGGGCTGCGCAAGGTCGACTCTGCCTTTCATCCCCGCTACATTGGGTCGATAAATGAGTACCAAGCTTGCTTAGGGTCTTATACACTGAAGGTCTCTCTTCAGACAGACCACCAAATCGGGACATCTGTTCCTGCACCTCAGCGTCCAATGGTCACGTGTAAAAGCTTTTAGAATTTTACAACTGATCTTTTATAGTAGTATATTTAAAAATGATAGAGACATTTTTACGACTGTGTGAGCTGTTATGCCTCGTTTATAAATATAAAAAATTGCATTCAGCTACAGTTTTTAAAATGTACAGAAATAAGTGGAGAAATAGGATACTTACATATTATGAATATTTTTGACTGCAGTAAGATATATTTATATTTCAGTTTCTTTACAATTTCAATAGAAGTTGTAAGCCATTTTGCGAATAGTTTGATATTGAGTATAAACCATAGGCTGTTTAATATTGTAAAGTGTTTTACTTTGATACCGGCACACATTCAAATAAGGATCATTTGCAGTTACATGATCAGATTCAGTGATATTTAAATTTTCAAAAATATTCTACACGTACGAAAACATTCTTTCACAACCGCACACCACATCTCATACTATATCTTCCCTACAGCAGGAAATATTTGTGTATACTGAAAAATTTAAGACAGGATACATTTCCAAGTGTTAAATTTGTTTTTAAAATTTGGTATGAATACATTGTGAAACTGTCGGTTAACTTCACTGAACAAAATTGTTTTAAGTGTACTGTTTTGAAAGACAAAATTTATTAGGGAGAACTTTTCTCACAATAGAATTTGTAATGACTGAATTGTGTGAAAATGTAGTTATCGATGTGTGACATTTTTCCTTGTAATAAAAGAAACATAAAGATAAGAAATTTAACTTGAGTAGAAAATGGTTAGAAGTACTGTCATGCGCATTTGAAGAAGTATATCCCCCATTAAAAATTAAAATTATTGACTGAATGTGTGTTATGTCCATCACAAATGCCGATGTAGAAAAGGAATTTTTATTTAATACAAGAAGTTCGAAAAAGAGAACACTAGGAAGGAAAATTTAAATTTTTTCCGAAAAATATTCAGTTAACATAAAAATATCTTTTATATGATTTTATTAAAAATAAATTAAAGTATTGAAATCCTTTTTATGCTATTTTAAATTAAAAGTATAACTGAATAGAGAAAGATCGGTTTTATTTCATAAATATAATCATTGTATGTAATATTTATTGTGTAATTGTTTAAAAATGAGATAGGGCCTTTGCTCTTTTTACCTCATTACTTTTTAAAAAACAGGAAAGTGAGCGCGTTTTCTTACTCTCATATTCAAAAATGAATACAGGATGCTTTTTATTGGTTCAAATCGCAATACCAAAATATATTTTTTTAATATTTAAAAAATGACAGAAAAATAAATTTTGTTTGAAGAAAATATAACTATTTTTCAACTTTTAACACGCCATTTATTTCATGTTTTTTTTACCCTGCATTTTGTTTTAATTTTACTGTGACTGAATCTATGGGGAAACGACAGAGTAGTACTACGGTTTTCATACAAGATTGCCCAAGGCAACTTAACAGCTAGCTGTAAAGGATTGATCTCTTGGTTCTTACTTGACAATTTTATGAACTAGGTCATAAAATTGTCCCCATTCGACCTCCCAAGTTCTAAAAGGGGAAAAGAATTGAAGTCTGTTGCATTTTTGAATGCAATAGCAAAATAAGAGTAAAACGCTTTCGGAATAACTTTTCAGGAGGAAGGTATCCACTTAGAGGGTTAATTCTGAGAATTTTTTTATAATTTCTTCAGCCAGTTCTTGTTCAATGGCTATTGTTGTCAAGCCGTTTAGCCGATCCTCGGTAGTTGTAGAGCGTAAAAACTTTTTAATTAATTTTAATTTGGAGAAACTCATTTCTCCCCTTTCCACACTTATTCGGCGATTAAGCAATATCCTTATGACTATACAGAGATTTGGAGCTAAATCCATGTTCAATATGAATTTTAAAATCTCGATTGGGCATTCATTTTTATTTAGCAAAGCCTAAACTGCTACTATCTCGTCTGCCAGGTCCAGCACGTTTATATCCGATGAATTCCCATCAGTTAACACAATTTCTAGATTTTTACAATACTTTAGTTCGTCGTTTTGAGGAGTATCTTTTAAATCACAAATATTGTATAAAAATTGGAAATAGTTGATGTGGGTACTGATCAAATCAAACCTGGATTCAAGTGCTTTCATAGCTTTATCTAATGTGAAAAAATAAAACTCTGTCTTATATTTCAAAGTAGGATCTTCTATCGGATCTTCTCGTTACTCATAGTCGAAATTAATATTCCTTCTTCGAACTCTATGACGTGACTGGGTGAGCTCAAAATTAGCCGGTCTATCAATTTTTTCAGCGAATTCTCGAGCGTCTCAAAGCATTTCATTTAAGGCTGTGTCCAATCTAAGATCCTTGAAAAAATCTTTACGATTTTCAAGAACTCCATAGCAGATGCCAAATCATAGTCTTCTGTCTGCAAGAGCTTACTTATAGGATTGATACAATTTAAGATTTTGTACCAAATTACAATGCAGCATAAGAACTTAAATTGTTAAACACAACTTAATAGTCCAGAAGCCTCAACTCATAGAGTTTTCAATCCTCGAATTATTGCAAAAAGCAAATAAAGCATCGTATATCCCTCCTACTTGATACCTTAGTGGTTTTAATGCATCTATTCGGCTTTCTCAACGAATTTTGATTGAAATCATTTATCTACTTTATAGAGGTTTTTACTGTATCATATTTTTATTTCTGTAATGCACATTTTGCTTCCACTTTAATTAAATAGTTTTATACTGGAAACACGCACACAACAAAAAAATAGTACTTAAATTATTCCACTTTAATAAATGTTCTGTAACAATAAAATTTTAATTAAATCCTTTTCCTGTTGTTTTTTATAAGGAACTTCATAATTTTGACATTCTTATTGTTGCCTTTTCTAGAGGTTTTAAATATTGCTATAGATTGGAACCTATTATTACTAGAATTTTTTCTTAAATATACATACTAACGCTTTTAAACCTTTTCATAATCAGGAAAAATACATTTTAAAGGATTTTTGAGAAATATAATAGTAAAATGAAATAGTAAATAAAAACTATAGCACACTGAAAACCTCGATTTTTTAACTTTTACTGCACCAATTCTACGGGACACTGATTAAGAGCCTCTCGTTTATGTCTTGGATGAGTGGTTATGTTCTGAAGTATTTTATATTTGTATTCATTGCAATTAAATGATTGAGTATAAAAGCGTTTATGTATCAATCGCAAATAAAACATAGTTTAATAAGATTGAAACTTAATTTTAAAAATGCTTTGGAAGTTATTCAGGATTCAAGTCATTGTTGTCTGCTTATTAGGGCTGCTAATTCTATATTATTTAGATATCACTATGTATTCAAATTAATTATCAATTTAATAATCGTCCTTCGAAATTTGAAATTCACGTCTGAAATTTTGCAATTTATTTTTTAAAGGATGTTTTTGCATTGAATTTGTATTCTTTAAAATATTTGTATTTTTTGGTTTAAAATCTTATAAAGACTTTTAAATGTTTCCTTAAATTTCTTCCATATTAAACTGCAGATAATTTATTAACTCAATTTTTAAATTTTTCGAAATATGCATTTTGATGAACTTTATTAGTAGCATACAGAACTGTTTTACAATATTTCAAAGGTATTTTATACATTTTTTTATGTATTTTTATAATTAATTATACACATAATATATATAATTAAGTATACACATAACATATATAATTAAGTATACACATAACATATATAACTAAGCATACACGTAATTAATTATATACGTAATATATATAATTAATTATACACGTTATATAATTAATTATACACATAATATATATAATTAATTATACACATAATTAATTATTAGACTGCATTAAATATTCTTTGAAATTGTCCGTGTAAAACAGAGGTTCCAAACTTTTTTGTCTCAGACGCATTGCCATGTTTTTCGGTATGGGGTAGACCCCTAATTAATTAATGTTGAATTTTTGCAAATTTATCAACTTAATGTCTTTTTGAATGCTAGTACTACTACTACTTTAAATAATTAAATTTATAACTGATGAAGTATAGAGTTACAAGTTTAAAAAGCATATGTTAATTAATTAAATTAAAAGTTAATTAATATATAAAATAACTGTTAAAACAACTAAGCAACATACAATTGATTTTAATGAGAGGGTTGAATCTGGCGTTACAATAACAAATTTTCTACATTTAGTATCAATCTTGTCGGGTTTAACCTTAAATCTCCTCTGTTAGAAGTGTCCAGTTTCTTTTTTTGTTTTGGAGATAGGTAACTGCCCAAAACTTCTTCTTTCTAGGAAAAATAATTAAAAACTTTCTCACGATATTCCATAATTCTGGACAAATAACAGGTTTGCTTTTTTAAAGCCAAAATTGCAGGAATCCGTTTCTTAACTTTAAAATCTTCATTGGTGCATATCACAATCAGTTCCCGTTGTCATGTGACATTTTTTTTCCCAATGTGACCATGTAAATTCATTGCCTACTGTGGTATTACCATAGTCAACACATTCTCAAAATTGGTTTCAAAATCTCAATAAAAGGCAGTTAAATGTTGAATGTAGGTTAAAACGTACTGACATATTGTCTGGATTAATTTGAGAAAATTCCGGACCTCCAGTATTATATTTCGTCATTAAATACATCTGCTAAATAAGTAAAATTTGGTTTCCAATTGATTAAATTTTCTTTGAAAAGTGAACTCAAGATCTAGTTTAATGAGAGCCAATATCACTTAGACCCCCTCCCCCACTTACACCTCATTGACCCCCAAATTATTTTTTTGCTGACGTGGTCCCCATTGCAGGTCGTTATAGACCACTTTGGGAATCACTGGTGTAAAATATCTTAATTAAAAAGGTATCTTATAAATTCCTCTTAAAATGGCAATAGCATGCAATATATATATATATATATATATATATATATATATATATATATATATATAAATACATATATAAACGAAAATATAAAAATATACATATATATATATATATTGTTCCAGTTTTAATAATTTAATGTTACAAAAGAATATGGCCAACTTAATAGTCTTAGAATAGATTAGAGAAAAATTATGTATTTATTTCACATGTTACATTCAATAAAAAAAAGTGTCTATATAAGTAAAATTAATTTTTTTTCCCTTTGAAAATTCTTTTAACAGTTTCAAGCAATATAAATTAAATATGTAGCATTTACAGACTAGTTTATTTATTATTAAACAAAATTATCACAATATATTACGATTACAAAACAAAATCATCATAATAAATATAACTACGTTGTATTTCAATTTCGAGCTATTGCTGTTAGGATCCTTTATGCATGGTAAATAATTAATGAAAGTACTCAAAAGCTCATTAATATTTTGCATTTTAAATGACCTACTATCGTCCTTTATAAGCGACTAAGCAAGTTATTTTTATACGAGAGGCAAATAATAATTTTTTCATTTGAATAACAAT
Organism: Trichonephila clavipes; assembly: GCA_019973935.1. Classification (NCBI taxonomy): domain Eukaryota; kingdom Metazoa; phylum Arthropoda; class Arachnida; order Araneae; family Nephilidae; genus Trichonephila; species Trichonephila clavipes. Next base: position 690,199 of record BMAU01021352.1, on the reverse strand, counting down.
GTCAATCGAAAATGTTTTAAGAAGATTACGGTACATTCAAGCTACGAAAACACACATACTTAAAAATGTTAATCAACATGAAAATATTCTATGAAACTGATGACATTAATATTTATGTATAAATTAATAAATAAAATAGAAAAAGCGCATATGTAGCAAAATAATTTTTTTATTTTCACTTTTTTCTTACACGATGATCAAAATTCCTGGGCATTAAATATCTAAAAAAAAAAGAATTTGAAAATAAAAATATTGTTACCTTTTTTGTTGTCCTACTTTATTTGCATATATTTTTCGGGGGTGCCTATTTACAAAATTTTAGTACTGTACTTCGTAATAGGGAGTGCGCTAGTATTTTGCAAAAAAAAACATATACTTCAGTATAACATGCTAATATGCATAAGAACCCTAAGTACAATAACTAATCATTGTTTTATTTTCTGGGAATTAATGAGCTCATTTTAAATCAAAGTTTCTTATTAACAAATATAAAATTCATTTTCTAAAAAAAAATTCTGTTTACTTTGAAGATAAACTTTACTGAAAAATTCATCAATACAGTATGATGAAAATAAAATACATCAACTGAATTTTTGTTTCTCTGACTTCTTTTTAAAGAAATATCCTACGTAGAACATAGCTATTTTAGCTAAAAACGAATAAGAAATTTAAAAAATTATTCTGTTCAAAATACAAATTATTAATCCTTACCCAAGGATGCACCGATGTTCATCTGTTTTCTTTATATCTACAAATGAATCTACATATACTGTTGCAAAAGGCATCGCCTCTCCAACCAATCAGCATCAAGCAAATGACGCAATAATGTTGCTGCTCTGTTCTTTCTCGAGACAGGGAGCTTTCGTCATATCGCACTTCTCTCAGTTCTCGGCAAAGTTGCCGAGAAAATAATATATTAATAAGAATTTACCACCACGTGGACTCAATCAATCTAATCATCCCAGAACAACATGGCTTCCGACCTTACCTTTCGACGACACACCAACTCCTAAGAGTGGTGGAGACGATAAGATCTGGATTCAGGAAGCAAAAATCGACTGGTGCGGTTTTCCTTGACATACAAAAAGCTTTTGACCGAGTTTGGAGAGACGGACTAATTTTCAAATTAATTAAATATAACTTCCCACTCTCCATGATTAAACTAATTTCCTCGTATCTATTCGACAGAAATTTATCTGTGCGAATAAATGATATTTATTCCAGCCACAGACCCACGGTAGCGGGAGTGGCTCAGGGGACTTTAATTTCCCCCCTTCTATTTAATATATATGTGAACGACATTCCGAAGCACGACAACACAATTTTGTGCATGTTTGCCGACGACACAGAAATTTTGGCGACTCGTAAAGAACCCAAACTTATTGCCAGAGCCCTCAACAGACACATCCTAGACCTAGAAGACTGGTTTACCAAATGGAAAATTGCGCTTAATGTTGCGAAAAAGGAAGCAGTCTTCTTCACTAGGAAACACTCACTGACAAATCCATGAATTTACCTACATAATGAACAAATCCCTTGGTCTCAGTACACCAAATATCTTCGTGTTACGTTAGATAATAAACTCGCGTTCAAACAACACATTACACGCATACGTGGGAACTTCATTAAAAAAGCTCACATGTTATCCCATTTAATTAATAGAAGATCTAAATTATTTATATATATATATATATATATATATAAGCAGATCTAATAAACTCTACTTATTTATACTTTACTTCTAAGACCAATAATAGTATACGCCTCACCTGTATGGGGTCATGCAGCTAAGACACACAAACAAAAACTAGAAATTCTACAAAACATAACACTGCGGCAAATCTTATGTGCCAAATGGTACATGAGAAATGCCTCACTCAGAAGAGCTATAAATTTTAAAACCATTCGACAGTTTATCCCAAAACTGTCGAAATTTTTTTTTTCACGAAAATCGATAATTCTGATAACGCCTCGATTTAAAAAATCGAGAAGTACACACCATCGCGATACATTTTCACAGACTAAGAAACATCTTAATAAATTAACTTCTTTAATATTTCTACCACACCCCAACACATGACGCACAATTAATTCCCTCTTTGATTAAATAACACCACTTTTCAAAATTATGCATTCCAAATTTTTTTCAAGCTCCATCGAAACCCAAAAACACTACATACTACTCCAGCCAATAGGAGAGCTCCGATGGCCGTACGGACACGGACAGTCTCCGATCCCGAGCACGGCGACGGTACCCCTCCGGGAACCGAAGTTATTCTATTATCGCAACATCCAATCAGAGAGCTCCCTCTCGCAACGCCAGAAAGGAGTGAGTTTCACTGAACTTTACACCCACACAACATGCCACGACTAGCTGCTACCCCATTGGTCAGGCAGCCAACCATCCCAAGGCCCCCATTGGCCGAAGGTTTCTGCAAGTAAAACCTAAAAAATCCTTTTCCAATAATCATGATTATTAGATTTGAAAAAACCAGCTTCCCCCTGCGGGGGGAATGATTTCAGATATTGGCCTTTCTTTTCATCCTTTCTCCGCGATTCTGGGTATAAGCGATTTATTTCGCTGGCACCCGCCTCATCTAATTTTCGTTTCGTTTTTCGTTGCTTTGAAAAAAGTTGTTTTTCTCCTTATTAAATTATTAGCAAGCTCTTTATTAGAACTCACTGAAAGTATTTCTTAAATTTTTATCAAGCTCCTTTTATTCATTTATCAAAACTATATTATTAAAATAAGCAAGTTATCTAAGTTTATCTCAAGTTTAAATCTCAGATAGGAGATAAAAGCCCTCACGGGCGAAGTCCTCCACAACCATTTCCCAGCAAAGGGGGGGAGAAGCCGGGCCACTGCCCGGGGCGGCTACCTTAGGAGGCGGCAAACTGGCTGTAAAATTAACTAGTTTATGAGGAAAATAAACGAGTCAGAATAAAAATTCGAAGGAAAAAAAAATTAAAAATGTGTATGCAAAATATTCACGTTTTCTGTTGAGTCCTAAAGTTTTTTTTTAAACAAGTATTCATTAGTATTTAAAGCCGTGTTTCTCCCAACGCTGGTCCCAAGGGGGAAGGGAGAGGGGGTGATAAAGAATAATTTTGGCATCCGGTTCCTTCTCTTTCAACTAATTTTCTATAACTGTTACTGTTTTGTATACGTGAATTCGGGTACTATTGAAAGAGATAGATTTTTTGGCAGAGATTAGTCTTAACCAAAGTGATGAAAAGCATGGTCAAGTTTTATGAATGAAAAGAAAGGGCCAGGATAACCTTGAGAAAAAGACCCTTTTTCGAATAAAACTGAGGGAATCCTGTTTCAATTTGACTTCCGAACTAATTCTTTTAGTTTCCAGTGCTTAAACAGACAAGACAAAGTAGGACAACAAAAAAGGTAACAATATTTTTATTTTCAAATTCTTTTTTAGATATTTAATGCCCAGGAATTTTGATCATCGTGTAAGAAAAAGTGAAAATAAAAAATTATTTTGCTACATATGCGCTTTTTCTATTTTATTTATTAATTTATACATAAATATTAATGTCATCAGTTTCATAGAATATTTTCATGTTGATTAACATTTTTAGGTATGCGTGTTTTCGTAGCTTGAATGTACCGTAATCTTCTTAAAACATTTTCGATTGACATTGTTATTCAAATGAAAAAATTATTATTTGCCTCTCGTATAAAAATAACTTGCTTAGTCGCTTATAAAGGACGATAGTAGGTCATTTAAAATGCAAAATATTAATGAGCTTTTGAGTACTTTCATTAATTATTTACCATGCATAAAGGATCCTAACAGCAATAGCTCGAAATTGAAATACAACGTAGTTATATTTATTATGATGATTTTGTTTTGTAACCGTAATATATTGTGATAATTTTGTTTAATAATAAATAAACTAGTCTGTATATGCTACATATTTAATTTATATTGCTTGAAACTGTTAAAAGAATTTTCAAAGGGAAAAAAATTAATTTTACTTATATAGACACTTTTTTTTATTGAATGTAACATGTGAAATAAATACATAATTTTTCTTATCTATTCTAAGACTATTAAGTTGGCCATATATATATATTCTTTTGTAACATTAAATTATTAAAACTGGAACAATATATATATATATATATGTATATTTTTATATTTTCGTTTATATATGTATATATATATATATATATATATTGCATGCTATTGCCATTTTAAGAGGAATTTATAAGATACCTTTTTAATTAAGATATTTTACACCAGTGATTCCCAAAGTGGTCTATAACGACCTGCAATGGGGACCACGTCAGCAAAAAAATAATTTGGGGGTCAATGAGGTGTAAGTGGGGGAGGGGGGTCTAAGTGATATTGGCTCTCATTAAACTAGATCTTGAGTTCACTTTTCAAAGAAAATTTAATCAATTGGAAACCAAATTTTACTTATTTAGCAGATGTATTTAATGACGAAATATAATACTGGAGGTCCAGAATTTTCTCAAATTAATCCAGACAATATGTCAGTACGTTTTAACCTACATTCAACATTTAACTGCCTTTTATTGAGATTTTGAAACCAATTTTGAGAATGTGTTGACTATGGTAATACCACAGTAGGCAATGAATTTACATGGTCACATTGGGAAAAAAAATGTCACATGACAACGGGAACTGATTGTGATATGCACCAATGAAGATTTTAAAGTTAAGAAACGGATTCCTGCAATTTTGGCTTTAAAAAAGCAAACCTGTTATTTGCCCAGAATTATGGAATATCGTGAGAAAGTTTTTAATTATTTTTCCTAGAAAGAAGAAGTTTTAGGCAGTTACCTATCTCCAAAACAAAAAAAGAAACTGGACACTACTAACAGAGGAGATTTAAGGTTAAACCCGACAAGATTGATACTAAATGTAGAAAATTTGTTATTGTAACGCCAGATTCAACCCTCTCATTAAAATCAATTGTATGTTGCTTAGTTGTTTTAACAGTTATTTTATATATTAATTAACTTTTAATTTAATTAATTAACATATGCTTTTTAAACTTGTAACTCTATTCTTCATCAGTTATAAATTTAATTCTTTTAAAGTAGTAGTAGTACTAGCATTCAAAAAGACATTAAGTTGATAAATTTGCAAAAATTCAACATTAATTAATTAGGGGTCTACCCCATACCGAAAAACATGGCAATGCGTCTGAGACAAAAAAGTTTGGAACCTCTGTTTTACACGGACAATTTCAAAGAATATTTAATGCAGTCTAATAATTAATTATGTGTATAATTAATTATATAACGTGTATAATTAATTATATATATTACTTATATAATTAATTACGTGTATGCTTAGTTATATATGTTATGTGTATACTTAATTATATATGTTATGTGTATACTTAATTATATATATTATGTGTATAATTAATTATAAAAATACATAAAAAAATGTATAAAATACCTTTGAAATATTGTAAAACAGTTCTGTATGCTACTAATAAAGTTCATCAAAATGCATATTTCGAAAAATTTAAAAATTGAGTTAATAAATTATCTGCATTTTAATATGGAAGAAATTTAAGGAAACATTTAAAAGTCTTTATAAGATTTTAAACCAAAAAATACAAATATTTTAAAGAATACAAATTCAATGCAAAAACATCCTTTAAAAAAATAAATTGCAAAATTTCAGACGTGAATTTCAAATTTCGAAGGACGATTATTAAATTGATAATTAATTTGAATACATAGTGATATCTAAATAATATAGAATTAGCAGCCCTAATAAGCAGACAACAATGACTTGAATCCTGAATAACTTCCAAAGCATTTTTTAAAATTAAGTTTCAATCTTATTAAACTATGTTTTATTTGCGATTGATACATAAACGCTTTTATACTCAATCATTTAATTGCAATGAATACAAATATAAAATACTTCAGAACATAACCACTCATCCAAGACATAAACGAGAGGCTCTTAATCAGTGTCCCGTAGAATTGGTGCAGTAAAAATTAAAAAATCGATGTTTTCAGTGTGCTATAGTTTTTATTTACTATTTCATTTTACTATTATATTTCTCAAAAATCCTTTAAAATGTATTTTTCCTGATTATGAAAAGGTTTAAAAGCGTTAGTATGTATATTTAAGAAAAAATTCTAGTAATAATAGGTTCCAATCTATAGCAATATTTAAAATCTCTAGAAAAGGCAACAATAAGAATGTCAAAATTATGAAGTTCCTTATAAAAAACAACAGGAAAAGGATTTAATTAAAATTTTATTGTTACAGAACATTTATTAAAGTGGAATAATTTAAGTACTATTTTTTTGTTGTGTGCGTGTTTCCAGTATAAACTATTTAATTAAAGTGGAAGCAAAATGTGCATTACAGAAATAAAAATATGATACAGTAAAAACCTCTATAAAATAGATAAATGATTTCAATCAAAATTCGTTGAGAAAGCCGAATAGATGCATTAAAACCACTAAGGTATCAAGTAGGAGGGATATACGATGCTTTATTTGCTTTTTGCAATAATTCGAGGATTGAAAACTCTATGAGTTGAGGCTTCTGGACTATTAAGTTGTGTTTAACAATTTAAGTTCTTATGCTGCATTGTAATTTGGTACAAAATCTTAAATTGTATCAATCCTATAAGTAAGCTCTTGCAGACAGAAGACTATGATTTGGCATCTGCTATGGAGTTCTTGAAAATCGTAAAGATTTTTTCAAGGATCTTAGATTGGACACAGCCTTAAATGAAATGCTTTGAGACGCTCGAGAATTCGCTGAAAAATTGATAGACCGGCTAATTTTGAGCTCACCCAGTCACGTCATAGAGTTCGAAGAAGGAATATTAATTTCGACTATGAGTAACGAGAAGATCCGATAGAAGATCCTACTTTGAAATATAAGACAGAGTTTTATTTTTTCACATTAGATAAAGCTATGAAAGCACTTGAATCCAGGTTTGATTTGATCAGTACCCACATCAACTATTTCCAATTTTTATACAATATTTGTGATTTAAAAGATACTCCTCAAAACGACGAACTAAATTATTGTAAAAATCTAGAAATTGTGTTAACTGATGGGAATTCATCGGATATAAACGTGATGGACCTGGCAGACGAGATAGTAGCAGTTTAGGCTTTGCTAAATAAAAATGAATGCCCAATCGAGATTTTAAAATTCATATTGAACATGGATTTTGCTCCAGATCTCGGTATAGTCATAAGGATATTGCTTACTCGCCGAATAAGTGTGGAAAGGGGAGAAATGAGTTTCTCCAAATTAAAATTAATTAAAAAGTTTTTACGCTCCACAACTACTGAGGATCGGCTAAACGGCTTGACAACAATAGCCTTTGAACAAGAACTGGCTGAAGAAATTAGTGTTAAAGAAATTATAAAAAAGTTCTCAGAATTAAAAGTGAAAAAGAAACACTTTTAAGAGTAATTCTTGGTTTAAGTGTATTTTTAATATGTAATTAAGTTTTAATACTTAGTGGTTCTATAATCTGTTTTAGTATTTTTTTAATATCTGTGTTTTATAATTATACACTAGAAATGACTTTTTTTGTGTGCAACCCTAATTTTAATTTAGTGCCAAAAACATAAATTAATATTTTTTGCTAACCAAAACTTCAACATTATTGATAGCAATTTTTTTTTATCTCGTTTTATTTTACCACTAAGTATTGAAAGGGTTTAGGTTATTTATTTTATTTTATTTTTATAAAGGGCGGCATTTTACCTCTTTGCCCGGTGCGGCGAAACTGCTAGCGCCGGCCCAGCTTGAGATGTACAAAATACTTCGCTATGTAATGTTGTGTTTTGTGTTAGTGCGATTAAATGCTTTATGTGTCACATCCTAGTCTATTCAGTATTTTTAGAATAGTTACACCCAAACCAGACATCGAATAGATGTCAGCCTTGCAATAAGAAATAACGAATCGTGTAGCGGTGAGTTCACGTTTTATTTTTTGGCGCCCGAACGTGGGGTGCGGTTTTTGTTCGTAGTTTATTTTTGTGCGCCTGAAAGAAAATATGGATGTGACACAGTTAAAAACACAACGAAAATCGCTGCGTACGTCGTTTACGCTGAGTGCTGAAGTTATAGAAGAGGAACTTATGAAAGAAGTTCCTGATGAGGATGAACTTTCGATTTTAAAAATGCACATTAGCGACAAATTTTTGCGTTTAGAAAAATTCCAAGGAGATACTTCGAATATAATCCCGAAAGAGGAAACTGACGAACTAGCTTATGAAGAGAACTTTATGAAAGCCGAAATATACAGAGATAGATTTTCGGAACTTTGTGGAAAAATAGAAAGACTATCTGCAAAGAAAACATAAAAAAAAGAAGTCCCTGAGAAAAGAAAATTTAAACTGCCGAAAATTGAGCTGAAAAAATTTGATGGCAATGCCAAGGAATACCTGATGTTTTAGAGTCAATTTTAAAAAAAATCATGAAGATGAAAGTCTGCGAAATGAAGACAAGTTTCAATACTTGCTACAGCCCGTCGTGTCAAATTCAAAGACGGCACGAATTGTCGAGAATTTTCCCGCAACAGCGGACTACTATCCAAAAGCAATAGCCTAAGTGCAAGAACGTTTCGAGAGGGAAGATCTACTTGTGCAGATCTATGTAAGAGACTTACTGTCGATGGTAATGAGAGACGCAGCCACCGGACGTTCTAAAACAGATCTCCCAGCGTTGTATGACGAATTGGAAGCGAAGATTCGAGCTCTGGAGAGCCTAGGGTGGACAAAGGACAAGTATGGCGAGTTTTTGAGTCCTTTGGTTGAGTCCTGTCTTCTAGAAGACATCTTATTAGAATTTGAAAGAAGCAAAAATTTCAAAGAGGATACTCCTGGTGAAGGTCGGACTTTGAAATTATTAATGAACTTCCTTAAACAAGAAGTTAAAAATGACGAAATGGTTGAACTCGCTAGGAATAATTTTTCACCTCCTGTCAATCAAACCAGTCAACAAACTGGATAAGTTCCCCTCGGCAGCTACGTTGGTAAGCACACATGATAGAAATGGCACAGATCAGCGAAATTTATTATGTATATTTTACAATAAAAAACACTCCTCCAAGGACTGTTTAGAAGCTAGAAAAATGACTTTAGATGAAAAGAAAAATGTGTATTAAGAAACAGAGCCTGCTTTGGCTGTTTTTCATTTTTTTAAGTACTGTAAGGTTAAGAGTTCGTGATTATATTGTGCCAAACCACGCCATTATTTAATGTGTGATCTAGTAAAAAGCAACGTTAATCAAAGATCCGATAGTATTGAAACTAATTCATTATATAACAGTTGTAATGAAAATAATGTGTTTTTAATGACTTTAATTGTTTAAGTTTGTGCTAATAATACAATAATAAAATGTAGAGCTTTGATCTCTCTCGACAGTGGATCTCAATACTCATATATTTCAAAACATGTTATTCAGAAATTAGGTATTAAATCAAATAATAAGATTAAAATGCAGCATCAGCTTTTCGCGGGGAGAGAAACATCCTTTCAATTAGATGATGTTTATGAATTATTAATATGTTCGCTGGATGAATCATACTCGCTTCCCGTCGAGATGTTTTCGGAAAAAAAGATTTGTGGCAAAGTGCCAAAGGCTAGTAGCCCTGTTATGATTAATGAGTTGAATAGAAGGGGATTATTTTGTCTAATCTTGCAAATGATGATTGCGAAATAGATATTTTGATCGGCGCGAATGTAGCTGGCTTGTTATTTATGGATGGTTGTATTGAATTGCAATCGGGTCTGTTTTTATTAAAAACTCGTTTGGGTTATGTTTTGACTGGAAAGCAGGAAGAATTTGAAAAATGTAACGAAGAGCGTGATACTGTTTTAAATGTTATTTCTTTATTGGTTAAAGAATTGTCTGTTAGTGAATTGTGGAATCTCGAGAGCATTGGAATTTTTGACCCAGTTCAAAAGTTAAATGAAAAAAAATGAACATTTAAAGGTGATTGAAGTATTTAAAAACAGTATGAAAATTCTACCGGACGGTAGATACGAACTTTGTTTGCCCTTTAAATCGGAAGCAATAGATTTGTCTTCCAGTAAAGATCTGACATGGAAGCGGGGCATAAAAAGATGTGCGAACGCGCACAACAAAATGGTATTCTAGATAATTATAAAGCTGTATTTAAAGAATGGGAAGAATTTTAGAAGTTATAGAAAAAATTGAAGAGAAAGGCGAAAATTCGTATTTTTTACCGCATCGACTAATTGTGAAAAACGATAGCATTACAACCAAAATATGACCAGTTTTTCACGCCAGAGTCGCTAAATGACTTATTGTATAAAGGTCTAAATTTAATTGAGCAGATACCAGCTATTTTAGAGAGGTTTTGTAGGTATCCGATCGGACTTTCTGCCGATATAAAGAAAGCATTCCTTCAGCTGGGAATTACCCCCAAGCATAGAGATTTCTTAAGATTCTTTTACCCTGACGAGGGTGATGAAATTGTTTACTGTCACTGACGAGTGGTTATTGGCATATCGTCTAGTCCCATCTTGTTAGCTGTAGTGCTTGCGCACTTACTGGAAAATGTGCTATCAGATGATACTCAACTAGAGGCTCTAAGTTAAAACTTTTGTTTTATGTAGATAATTGCATTACAGGGGTGAATGATATTGTGCAAGAAGAATTTATTTTAAGGTCTAAGGAAATTTTTTCACGTGGGTGTTTTAATTTACGTAATTGGGAAAGTAATGTAGAAAGTAAGTACATATCCAAAAGTACAGGCACAACGAAATTATTAGGGATAATTTGGGATCTTTATAAGGACACTCTAAAATGTAAAATTGATTTTGAAAGTTTATCAGGGGAAACTCTAAAATAACTAAAAGACTTATTTTAGCAACTGTCCAAAATTTTTTTGATCCAATTGGTGTGTTGCGTTCTGTGACTCTTAACACCCAAAATATTGTTGAAAAATAGATGGAAATTAAATTATCTTGGGACTCATCTTTGCCAGATGAGATCGTGAAGCCCTTTTTTAAATGGTGGAATGAAATCAAGATACTTTCAGATGTGGAAATTCCTCATTATTTTGAAATTAATGAAAGCACACAAATGCATGTTTTTGTTGATGCATGTAAAGAGGCCTATGCTACTTGCATATTTTTTAGATCTAACACTTCCCAGGGTATGAAAGTTGCCCTTGTTAGGGCAAAGGCGAGAGTAGCTCAATTAATGAAGGTAACAATCTTAAGATTAGTTGCATAGGTTCTTAGATTTCTTAATAATGTTAAAAGCAGAATCAGTGATAGGAAAAAGGGACAATTATCGTTAGATGAGTTAGAGGGTTCTGAAATCCTGCTGATTCGATCTTTTCAAGCTAAGTACTTCACAGATGAAAGGTTAATTTCAAACTATAGTGCATTCAGAGATGATAACAACATCATTCGTATGAAAACGCGAATCACTGAACGCATAGATGCACCTAACTTTCTTTCGCCAATCTTACTGCCTAACAATTGTATATTTACGCAAATACTTGTAGAGCATTTTAATTGAAAGAATCATCATGTAGGGACGTAGTTGCTGTTAAGCATAATACGTGAAAAATATTGGATGCTAGGTGGTAGAAGAACTGTTTGAAAAATATGGAATGCCTGTGTTAAATGTCGAGTATTTAAAGGTAAATTTCCAGTGACTCGTTCTGTTTCTCTACCATCTGACAGAGTAAAAGATGCTGCAGTGTTTGAAGAGGTAGGTGTAGATTTGGCTGGTCTCCTGTACGTCAAACGGGGTGATAAGTTTTCGATTGTCCTCTATACCTATGCCATCTATCGTGCGTTGCACATCGAATTAGTTTCCTCTCTTTCGGCTGATGCCTTCCTATTGTATTTTCGTCGTTTTGTGGCCAGACGAGGAAGACCTCGAACAATATATTCTGACAATAGCACCAATTTCAGAGGTGCCTACAACGAATTAGCTGATATCGATTGGAACGAAGTATTTCGATATGCAGAGATACAACGTATAGCATGGAAATTTATACCTCCCACAGCTGCCTGGTGGGGAGGCTTTTGGGAGAGGCTTGGGAGAACGATGAAAGAGCTTCTCAGGAGAACCTTAGGAGAGGCCATATTTACGTATGAAGAATTGATAACTTTTTATGCCAATGTGAAAAGTGTTATATTCACGTTCATTGACATATCTGTCTTAAGATATGCAGGATGTAACTCCAATTACGCCCGCAAGGTTCCTGTTTGAAATACAAACTGCCGATACTAAAGATTTAGATGTCCGGGATGCTAATCACTTCCGGAAAAGATTGATATTTAGAGCCAAAGTGATCGAGGAGCTAAAAAGGAGATTCAGAAATGAATACCTTGGTCAATTGATTCAACGACAAAAACAACATCCTTAGTCGTCGAACATTCAAGTGGATGATATAGTTCTGATCGGGGACGATTGGAAAAAACGTCTTCAGTGGCATTTAGCTTCTGTGATAAAATTGATTCCAGGGAAGGATGGACTGGTGAGAACTGTTAAACTAAAGACTCAAACTTGTTCTTTAACTCGTCCAATTTAACGTGTGTTTCCACTTAAGGTGAGTGGGAATGATACAACAAATCCACCGCTCCAAAAGGTTCAACAGACTGATTCATCCGTGAACTATCCAAATCCTGATGCTTTGAAAGCTAATGAGAAACCTCAGGTGACCAGATGTGGTCGTCCAGTGAAGAAACCCGACAAGCTGAACATGTTGACTTAAACTGATGTCTTTGACTAAGCTATCCAACTTATCAAAAAAGGGGGGGGGAGGATGTTGCGAATGACATTGCCTCTCGAACCAATCAGCGTCAAGCTAATGACGCAATAATCATGCTGCTCTGTTCTTTCTCGAGATGTACAAAAAACTTCGCTATGTAATGTTGTGTTTGTGCGATTAAATGCTTTATGTGTCACATCCTACTCTATTCAGTATTTTTAGAATAGTTACACCAAAACCAGACATCGGGTAGATGTCAGCCCTGCAATAAGAAATAACGAATCGTGTTGCGGTGAGTTCACGTTTTATATACCAAGAACTAAAATTTACTTCAGCGGTTAATCCTAACTAAAGCTCATAGGGACAGGAAAATCCTATTGTTAAAATTAACCTAAATCACCAAGGGGCGCTGACATCGTGAGGGAAAGGGAAAAATTCCTTCAGTACCAAAAGGGAATAATTTAAAAAATTGTTTTCCAGTTTAGTATAGCGAGTGTGCGTGTGTGTGGTATATTGTTTTTTGAAAAGCAAATTTTCTTTATGTCTAGCTGTAATTTTTCATTATTTAACGATTATAATTGAACATTAACATTGTTTCAAAAACAAATTTCATATTGCTTTTTACAAAGTATTACTGTATAATTTAAATAAATAAATAAAAAAAAAACCGCGTATTTTTCTTTGGGGTTATGGATGAATTCAGATTGATTTATTTTCTTTTGCAAATCGAAGACAATTTAAAATGTATTTAATTCAATAGGTGCTAATTGAATTTAGTGTCAAACATGTAGTAATCTACTATCAAGGAGATATAATCCATAGTAATAATAATTTTGTATTTCAGGTTAGTAGTGTGTCCGTTTTGTATTATTTGAAAAGCAAATTTTCTTTGGTTAGCGGTAAGTAGTTTGTTTTTCATTATTTAACGATTATTCTACATCAACGTTGTTTTAAAAATTAATTCCGTATTGCTTTTTGCAGAATAATGAATCATTTTTTTTAAAAATAAAAGCCACGTGTTTTGTTTGGGGCTACACTGCGAAAAACCGGTATTCAGAACTAAGTACAAAATACTCACTTTTAAATACGTCACATACTCAAAATAGCTCCGATGCAAACATACTTAAATTTGAGAATAGCCCATTCTCATCTTTGGCAACGACTACATACTCAAAACTGTAAACATCACATACTCATTTATGAACCTGTTACTAGATCAAACTTGAGAATATGACAGCTAAATGAGTATGTAATGCACTCATTTATGAGTATTTATGGGTCAAATATTACCACTTAACTTCGAAAATCTAAAGTGGTCCGTCGCCAAAAGCCCTCGTGCAGCTGAACAGTGCGACGTTAATCTTCACTCACTCACTCACTCGAAAATCTAAATTCTTTATGCTTTTATGGTGTTAGAAAAAGGTACTTGCGTATCATCGCAAAAGAGCCAACGTTCAAGATAATTCGCCATGTCTCGTACGCGCTGAATTAACAACCATGTACTTCGTTTTATATAATGTCGCCAATATTTATTAGGTGATACGCAAGTTCCAACAAAAGTATAATTTTTCGTTTTAAAAATGTTGCTGCCATGTGATCATAAACTATATTATTTTTGAACTTATACCTCAAATTTAAATCTTTGAAAATAACAAAAAAGATTCGATGCAGTAGTTAAACAAATGTGTAAGTAATTTGGCTCATTAAAAGTTATATTTCTAGAAGCAATATATTCTGTTTAAAATCCTATACAAACAGAAAATTAGCTTTTATTTAAAATCAGTCTTTCAATAAGTATCTTGGAAACATTACGATGAATAACAGACTTTTCATATTAAAAATTTTTTAAACACAAAGTAAGAAAGGAATAGTTTCTTTACATATTATGTAACATGAAAAGAAAAAAAATTCTAAAACTTAGAAACCCGACTAAAATAAGTCATTAGGCCCCCAGGTGAGTAAGTATTTTTTAATCAATTGTTTTGTTTAAATCGATACATACACAACCTCTGCATTGTAATATATGTTACAAATCAAGCTCAATTTTTATATTAACTGATTTTATACTCTATCACCAAAGAAAACAAATATTGTAGTTTTTAATTCAAAAATTAAAATATTTAAAAATTTTAGTCCTTAGAAGAATGTAAAAACAACTAAAACAGTAGATTTTTACATTTACAAAACATTTAAAATGCACAAATTTTTAACCAACTGGAAAGAGTTTAGAGAAGTTTTCAGCACCCATTTAGAAGAAAAAATTAACATATAAGGACCAGTCGAACCATAATCTAGCCATTTTACTAGTGTACAACATTTTTTTAATGATTCACTGTAAGCAAGAAAAATAAAACAAATTATATCTTTGAAATATTTATTCTGGAAATTGTACACATACATATCAGACATTGAAAAAAAACCCAAGGATATAAGTGTGATTTTTAAAACAACATGGCTTCATCCATAAGAGTTATTTTTTATTGATTTTTTTTTATAAAAACTATCTCTCTATGTATAATCCATATTATAGTCAACTCCATTCTTATTTGTATAGCATAGCTTAGCTTATGTTTTAATGTAATATACATCAAATTATCATTTTAAATATAGAAATTTCTAATGTATAAAGAAACAAATAACTAAACAGATTTTTTATATTTTTATCAAACCAATAGCATGTCTTACTAAATATAAGGGAAAATACCTTTCAAACAGTGTTTCAAATAAATTACACGTTGGATACACGAGTCATCTAAATTATATACTGAAAAATTTATAAATAGCTGGTTCTGAGAGGAATCTTAAAAGTTTCCTCGTTAGAGTAAAATCTCCGCAAATGTTGTTCTTAATTATATAGTATTCTAAACGACAATATTTACAAAATTTAGCATAACAAATTTAGTACCATGCTCCCCTCATATGACTGTTTTGAATATGAGGACTGAAAAAAAGTTTTAAAAAAAACAATTTTTTGACTAGTACACATGAAGGCATGTCTTGCTGAGTGAGAGAGTATTAACGTATATAGCACTGTTCAGCCACACAAGGGCTTTTGGCGATAGACCTCGTAATCTTGAACCATGGTCAAGTGATGAGGACGACACCCGTGCTGCCACCCCTCCTCTCCTAACTACCACACCAGCAGGAGGACGTTTGAGCTCTCGACAGATTCAAACTCATGACATACCAGCCACGAGTCTTGTTACCTTGACCACGAAGCTACCATGGGCACCACGACTTGCTGAAGTTAACGTTCATAAAAACTACTGTTAAAAAAATACCCCTCGTTGGAACAATGTATGCATATAGGGAACTAATTTATCATTTCTTTAAGCACAAAACGTCTTTTAGGCGCATTTTTGAAATCACTGCAAATAACATTTTGGAATCTAATAGTTTTCAATCCAAGAAGGTGGTTTCACACTAAGAACTCAACATGTAAGTAATTTAAAAGAATAGCCTATTCCTGACAAAAGAGGAATTACATTAATTTTAAAAAAAGCAAAAATGTAAGTGCTATTATTGTAGAAAAATATGAGTACCAGGATTTAATGAAATAGAACACAAAAGGCATTTAGAAATGCCGGGAAAAGAAACAGAAGAAAAATGGAAAAATAATAATTGTTAAAAACTAAAAAAAATTTAAACCAAATAAAGAAATCAACATCAGAATGTGAAAAGATTAATAGTGAAATGTTATAAATCCAATTCCTTAAATGTTTTTTTTATATATTCATCGGATTTGAATATATTGAAAATAATTCGAATAATTTTCAATAAATCCAAAAATTCCAAGTTTTATTTGTGAATTTTGATAGAGGAACATCTAAAAATGCATTAATTAAAAATAAAGTTGAAGTAAAATTACAATTTGCTGCCGGTGAAAAAAGAATTATTTCCGATAAATTTACTATCAGGACCATGGAAATTTACATTGTAAACATCTGCAATAAAATATACAGCTTTCAAATTATTTAACCTGTCTGTAAACTATTTTCATTTTGCTGTCTTGCGTATCATATTTCATAATGACCAAAATAAGCAATATCTCAATCTAGAATAAGAATTTTCTTTTGAAAAAAAAAGAAAAGATTATTAGAAAATAAAGTGCAAGTTTAGTAATCCGTTTAGTCCATAAAAATTGAAAGTGCAACCCTCATATTCTTTTAATAAAATATATAGTAAACACCAATAATATTCGAAATGTCCACTTATGAATAAATGACAGAAGACTAAAACTGCAATCTAGAAAGCGGAAAGCATGGAAATGATTGTTTGTGAAAAAAATCTACTTAAAATTGTATGAAATTAATAAGGATACTGCCATAAGTATAAATCAGTAAAAATTCATTTTAATATACTACATATTTTAATATACATAATAAAATAATATTACAAAATAGAATGAAATTAAAAAATATAATAAAAGAAAAAACAATGGATGGCAACCACAAACCAAATTTAAAGGTATTGGTAACCATATTTTAATGTTATCGCCTACCTTGACAATTGTCAACAACAACACTTGGTACGTAGTGTACCGATATCAAATAAGAACATTAATTTCAATACTCAAAAACGACAAGCTGTCTCCTTTCCCCTCCAATCTGATATGTAAAAAAAATGTCTTTTAAGAATGCTTTCTACTACCTATCTTGTTTTTCAGCTTTTGTAATTCGATGGAAGAAATTTGATATTAATAGCGGACAAGTATAATTGAATATGAATATAAATATTATGATAATTTTCTGAGATATACAAGTCTTTCACTTTTTCCCCCACTGAAACAATCAAGGGCCAGCTTTACGAATTAGTTTTCAACGTCCCATTATCTAAAAAGAAGAAACTTGTTTCATCTATGCTTTAATCTGTTAAAAAATATTTATGTCAATAAGTATATTTTTCCAACTAATGTAGTATTAATAAAAACACAGAAATCTCTTGGTCTACCTGAAAAAATGCAATATTTATAAAAGAATTACTTGTTTTATTGTTATGGTGCTTCCGGTATGTAAATTCTTTTAAAATCTTTGCAGTAATAAAATACAGGGAACACCAGTATGATCACAGGACTCAGAAAGGGGGAAAAGTAATCTCACAAATAATACCGTGTTCCTTGAAGAGATCACATATATGTAATCATGATCCTGAACAAATAAATAAATAAAAGCGTAAAATGTACTTAATAGGGTTAAATATCAAAAATCGGATGTATATCTCACATTCATTTTCATCCAAATAAACAAAACACTATGATCACATTAAAGGTGTGTTATAAACCAGACGATCAATATGTTGTAAATTAAAACTTACTTTAACTGGGTTTGCGTGTTTATTATATATACAGTGGGCCACAAAAGCGTTCATACACTTGCAATTTCTTATAAAATTTAATGTTTTTGACTAATAAAAATTATAATATTGTAATTGTGATTTTTTTGTGAAACCTGCAACTTGTTCTTAATGGAATGACATAATTAAAAAATTTTGAAAATAGTGTGTGTAACTATTTTTTAAAAAAATTAATAATCAAAAAGCTACTGAAAAATTACGCTACAAAAGTCTTCGTACACTTAACAAAAATCTCAACTTAGCTTTAAATATTGTATTTCTTTCTCACTTTAGTACTTAGTAGGATATCTTTTGGTGTCCACAGCAACATTTAAGTATCTTGGTATAGATTTAATCAGTTTTATGTAATTTCTGCATCGATTTTCCTCCATTCTTCTGTGATTATTGTTTTTACTTCACATTTTGTATTTATCTGTCATGTTTTCTCTTTTTTGACGTCAAAATCTCGCCAAATATGTTCTACTGGGCTAAATAAAGTATATGAGGAGGTGTTTTCATAATTTGGGGACAGTTATAGTCAGTGACGTACATTGAGAACATTGCGCTTGGCGTCATTACCCTGTTAAAAAATTAAGTCGTCTCCAATATCCAAATTTCGGGCAGATAATTTAAAATTCCTCTTTAAAACATTTAAATAGAGCTCATGATTCACAATACCATCAAAAAATACCAAAGGACCTAATTCTGAGGCCAATTTGCACCCCCACGCCAGAACACCTTCACTTCCATAGTGAAATATGGAGGTGGAGGAGTTTTGTTCACATAAATTCATGGGATTAAACTCCTTATTTTTCATTTACAAGCTATTATAGGCCTATCGGAACCAAAAATGTTAACTTTTCTGCCATTTCAATCAATTTGCTGTAATTTTGAATGACGACCCAATTTTCAATCATAATTTTTGTCGGCCCCCCCTGTACAACAATAATGTATTTACTGCAATAAAATGCACTTTGACGCTAAAGCTACAATGCGATCTCAATTATAAACTGTATAAGTATTAAATTTTGTATATGTTACTTTTAAGTAATATATATATATATTTTAAGAAAATTACTTAATATATATATATATATATATATATATATATATATATATATATATATATATTTCTTACTTATAATTATGTTATTTTTCTTTCTCTAATTTTTAAATTGGAACAGATCACAAAATGATATATTTAATTAAAGATTTATTTCCTTCAGAATCCATTTCTCAAAGTACAAATGTCATTAGAAAAATAGTCTCGTCTATATTGCTCTCTACATATCCATCATATCTGACATTATCGGGTACGTTTGCGTGAGTCTGGGCAACCTATAGGACGTCTGCGCAAAATGTGTAAAAATGCTTTTCCTCGTACAATTCCAGCCAGTTTTGGTTGACTCGATACTTCTATAGCTACCGAATCTAGCTTGAATGTACATTTTTTAATTTGCACGTTAATTGTAACTCACGATAATTAAGTACTTACGGCAGTAGATTAAAAAAAATCATGCATTCATTTTTAAGTCGTAAGCAAACATTCAATGATAATAAAGGACCAACAAGTACACAGACGAGCATGGTTCCGAAAATTAAATCAATTAAATATTCTCAAAAATACTTAAATTTTGGATTTACCTCTACTGAAGTAAATGATATAGGGAAAAAAGCCCCAGCTCGTTATGTGTTAAAACTTACAAATCTGAAGAACAACATGTGAAAGTTGTTTTTAAAACTATGTAAAATCATTTAGCCATGCTGGCAAAGAATTTTAAAAAGTATTTTCTTAATGAGGACAACTTGGTAGCAAGTTACGAGTGGATTAGGGATATATTTCAAGATACTCCAGAAGGGCTCTCAACTTCCAAAGAAGAAATCTTCATAGATTTCACATCCAGTGAAAAATTAAAAGGCAATTTTGTAATAAATCGCTCTTTGAATTATGGGTAGAGGTGGATGATGAATTTTCTGCACTGAAAACAAAAGCACTTCATTACCATTTTCAACATCCTACCTTTGTTAAACTGGATTTTCTGCGGTGGCTGCTTTGAAGACAAAATATAGATCTCAGCTAAATATAGAAAAATAACTGAGAGTGTCAATCTCTGATATTAAACCTTCCTTTGTAAAAATTTGCTCTACAAAACAAGCCAATGGAAGTCACTAATAATTATTAAACTTGTTCTTAATTTAGTATTAAGAAATTATTTATAAAATAAATTCTTCAGTACTGATATATTAAACGTATAATGGCTGAAACACCGGCTCTTCGCACGAGTTCATTTTTTAAAAAAATAAAGCATTATTCTTGATATAATAGCTGAACTGTAAGGAGAGTAAAACTGCGTGCACGACATTGTATACAAAAATGTAAAATGATTTTTTTTGATAAATGCTATAATTCTAAATAACTGTTTAAAAGAACTGTAATTTTAAACCTCACAGAATTAGCATTTAGAATTACTGTTAAATAATGAAAAAGATTATACAATTCCGATGAAGAATAATTGTGTTACTTTTTAATATTTAAAGCGAGAAGACTTCAAAATGTTTTAACCCGGGAGCAGGCACGCACTCGATACTGACGGTAATGGTAGTGCGGGGGAACTCAGTCACCCCAATCATGTGTTTATAATTATTTTTATTGTACACGATACAAATCAGAATTCCAGTGAATAATTTAATTAAGAGAAAGTATACTTACCGGATTTCAAGGACTATTCCATTTTTCTTTGATGATTTGAGAAAAAAAAATCCTATAAAACTGAACTAAAATGTTTCAAAAGTGCAAGACCTTAATAGAGGACGCAAATCAGAGACACTTTTCACTAATATTTTAGAAATGTTATTTGCTGGAAAAGCAGTCATGTTTTGTTCAAGTTATTGTAGTTTTAATGAGCTTTCATGATCCAGTGAGTGAATATTAACGTCGCACTGTTCAGCTACACAAGGGCTTTTGGAGATGGACCTCGTAATTTTGAGCCATGGTCAAGTGAGGAGGACGATACTTGAGCTGGCATCTTTTAACTACCACACCACTCCAACAAGAGGACGTTTGAGCTCTCGACAGATTTAACGTGAATCTCTCCACTACTCGGCGAGTCTTTAGTGGTACTGGTCTCGAACTCATGACACCTTTGGTGATCAACAAATAGCAAGTTGAATTTCTTCTTTCTTGTGTCTTATTGACAAGGCGAACTAAACCTTGTGGTACACTTATGGTTTCATATTTTAGTTGATGGATTTCTTTAGGAAGCATTTGAAAATTTTCCTTTCGTTTCATGTTCATCGCATTTCTCAGTGATGAATAAAATGCATTCTTTCAGCAGGTGCTTCTTTTGCTTCAATGCTTATGGTAGTATCAATTTCAACTTCTTTCAATAGAGATCACAGATGCCTCGCGCCACCGCTCCTGGGTTAAAAGTGTATTCAGGAAAAAATACGGATGTTCTAAAAAGGATTATGACGTTTTTCACTATGCTTTAAATGTTTGAGATTACTCATAAAAAATCTTGGCCAAATAATCCTTCAAATCGATCAATTCTTTTCCAAATATCGTAAAACTTTATTATTTACAATTTCCCTAAGCGAAAAACAAACACATAAAAGATGAGATGGAACTAATGTAGAACTAACCATACCAGTAAGTTTGAAGGTCAATCAAATGATAAGCAAATGTATTATACTGCCTGGCTGAAAAGTGAATCATGTCTTCCTTTTCTTTCTACAACTAATGTACAGTATTTCAATAATAATTACAGTGATGAATAGTTTATCTTAGAATATTTTTTTCAGGGTCTGGGTTTTGTTTTTTCTTTTAACCAGTAATATTTTATGTTAAAACGTAATAAAAAAAATCTCTCATTGTGGAAGTACAGCAAACTAAACAAAATGTTTTTTTCTTTAATTTGTTTTTGGGATCAAAGATAGCTATTTGATGACGGAAAAACGCCAGGTTATAAACATAAATTATTAGTGTTGTTGTGTATTTTTTTTATTATGGAAGAAAGTATTTTTTTTACTTCTTTCCAGTTATTTTTTTTTAAATCTTTAAATTTTCGATATCTTCGCGCCCCCCTTGTAGGGTTATCGCGCCCCCCAGGGGGCCGTGCCCCACACTTTGAGAAACACTGAATTAATCCCAAGAATCTAGTTGGATCAATAAAATATGAAGGTGGAAGCATTCTTGTATGTGTGTGTGTGTGTGGGTAAATATTTTAAAGAGAAATTTTAAATTATCCGCCCAAAATTTGAATATTGGAAACGATTTCATTTTTTAATAGGATAATGATGCCAAACGCACTGCTCTCAATTTACGTCACTGATGTCACTATAACTGCCCCCAAATTATGAAAACACCTCCTCATACACTTTATTTAGCCCAGTAGAACATATTTGGTGAGATTTTGATGTAAAAAAAAAGAAACCATGACAAATAAACACAAAATGTGAAGTAAAAACAATAATCACAGAAGAATGGAGGAAAATCGATGCAGAAATTACAAAAAACTGATTAAATCTATACCAAGACGCTTGAAAGTTGTTGTGGACACTAAAAGGTATCCTACTAAGTACTAAATTAAGAAAGAAATACAATATTTAAAGCCAAGTTGATATTTTTGTTAAGTGTACGAAGACTTTTGTGGCGTAATTTTTTAGTAAGCTTTTGATTAATTTTTTAAAAAAATTAATTGTCATTCCAACAAGAACAAGTTGCAGGTTTCATTTAAAAATTATAATATGTTAATTTTTATTAGTCGAAAACATTAAATTTTATAAGAAATTGCAAGTGTGCGAACACTTTTGTGGCCCCACTGTATACAATAATAATATATATAATATCAGATTAATAAGATTTTTTAGAAATATCCCAATAGTTTTCAATCAAAGCAAAGTATTATGCTCATGAAAGTATAGTGTTTCTGCAGTGGCGTAACGTACACCCCCATATTGTGGGGTGCCCTAGGTCCTAGGGGGCCCAAAACCTACATTCACCGATTACCTACCTTTTGTAAAATCCAACTTGGGGGCCCAAAACCTAACTTTGCAGAGGGGACCCCCACGTCTTCCGTTACACCATTGCCTTTCTGCACTATGTTATAAGATAAATCAGTACTTACATATTATAGCACATTTTTTTGCGTGTTTCAGTTCATGTACAATATATCTGCATACAGAAGTTTTTGTACCAAAGCTGGATTAATTTTTGGTACTTACATATCATCGCAGCTGTTTTGGTGAGATTGTATGAATTGAAGCACATGGTCGTGTCAATTGAGCACAAACAACACATGAAAAAACAGTGTTACCAACTATCTTGAATGTTGGCATTGTTGCAATAATATGTAAGTACCTAAATTCTTTCGTCATTTAATCCGTTCAGAACCAGATGATTTTCGCTGTTAAGCCTAACTCCCCATTTCAAAATTGCTTTAAATTCTTTGCCAAAAAATTTATGGTTTATAATCATTCCAAATCCAGATAACACCAGTATGATCACAGGACTCAGAAAGAGGAAAACGTAATCTCGCACATGATACCGTGTTCCTTGAAGTGACCACATATACGTAATCACGGATAAATAAATAAAAGCGTAAAATATACTTAATCAGGTTAAATATCTAAAATCTGATATATATCTCATTTATTTTCACGCAAATAAACAAAACACTATGGTCACATTAAAGGTGTGTTATAAACCAGAAGATCAATATGTTGTGAATTAGAACTTACTTTGACTGAGCTTGTAAGTTTATTATAAAAATATCAGATTAATAAGATTTTTTAGAAAAATATCACAATAGTTTTTAATCAAAGCAAAGTTTTATAGTCATGAAAGTATAACCTTTCTGCAGTGGCTTAACATACACCCTCATATTGCGGGGTGTCCTGGATCCTTGGGGGTCCAAAGCCTGACAGTTGCCAAGTATACCTACCCTTCGTAAAATCCAACTTGGGGGTCCAAAACCTGACTTTTCAGGGGGCCCAAATGTTCTCTGTCATGCCGTTGCCTTTCTGCACTATGTTATAAGATAAATCGGTGCTTACATATTATGGTGACAACGTTCAAGATAACTCGCCAAGTTGGCAATACCAATTTTGCATGTGTTGTTTGCGCTGAATTGGCAATTTCAAGTGTTTCGTTTCATATAATGTTACCAAAAGGCTGTGATAACGTGTAAGTACTGTGATAAATCTAATTTAAACAATGCAGATCAATTATTAATAAGACAAAATATCCATTAAATATTAGTAGTTAAGTAGATTTAATTTTTATATATACTTTATGTCTAATACCGAAAAGCACAAATCATTCTTGAAATATATTATGTTCAATTTTACTAATTTAACTCATTCTGTAATTTCTGTTCCGTTAATTTTGATTCTTTCAATATTGGAAATTGAAAGGAATCATAAAATAAGTGCATTGAAATTGTTGAAACTCTTAAATAATTTCTGTATGGGAACTTTTCAGACATTTTCCATAACTTAATTAATAAGTTAAAAAAGAACTTTAAAAGTTTCAAGAAATTAGTCTCCTCAAAAGATTAATAATTGTCAAAAAAAAAACTTATTTTGTAAACTTGCCTTTTTCAAGACAGTCACTCACAATATGCAAGCCATTTTAGAGTTCAGCATGAAAATAAAACTAAAATTATTCCAAACTAGAAAATGAATACTTCAATTATTTGCCTATAAATAAATGTACGAAGAAATAAAGTAATTTTTGTGGGTTTTGAAAATGTAGTAAAATTTAAATAAATCCTGAATCATTTTTAGTATTGATTTGGATTCAATGTGGGTTGTCTAAAATTGTTTTATTCCCACATTCATGGCACCTTCTACTAACAGTGTTAATTGATTAAAAACTTAATACTATGTTCAGTCCATAAAACCATATTGCATATTCAAACATGTTAATGCTACAACTCACACAAGCATATTCTACTGCAAAACAATAGTACTATTTCTGCAAACTTCATGCGGCATAATGATCATTTTATGACCACCTTTCAAAGCAGATCAAAAATGGGGTTTTAGTTGCTGGCTATGTGTAATGACATAGATAAAAGTTTCTCCAATTTTGGGTTAAAGTGTAAAATTGTGGCCGTTTGGATTTGGTGACCGGAATTGATCACCAAACGTATTACTGGTAACTTTTACAATTTTTTTATTTCTCATTAACATTTATTTATTTTCATTGGAAAATTCCGCTTCGTAACACCCATCGCTAAATTAAGCCAATTATCGCCAATTTTGGTTGCTAAAAATTAACTTTGCCAAGCCCTCCTCTCTCTATTCTACACTTGAACCCAGGATGGGTTTTATAAGAATGTTGCTTACAGTTGTTTAGTTTTGATCTGAATAAATCAAACTTTGACTAATGAATCAAGTAAATTGCATTAAATTAATAACACTAGTCTTTTTTGAATAATCTGCTAATATAAAGTAAATATTTATCACATAGCTAAATTGGCTGTCAATCATACAGAGAGTGTAATTAATAATTTTACCAGCATATTAAACTTGTATTAAAAACACAAGTCACGTACTTTTCGATTTACAAACAACAGAAAATCAGAAATAACAACAAATAATCTATACTCATTTTAATACTCATGTGTTCCTCCGCGTGTAGCATGGTAGATATACGAAATATAGTTCGGTAGATTTAAGAGAATTAAGATTGTTGTTGAACCCCAATTTTTAAAATATCTAGCCAGAATATTAAAAGAGCTTCTGTAATTCTGAATATCTTATAAATTTGTCTAAGAGTGTTTTTAGGGGGTTTTGAGTACATGTACTGTATCAAATACGAGAAAGGCCTGCGTTCAATAGCTAATCAGATAGCTTCAGATGCTAATCGAAAATGCAATTTAAAATATGTTTGATTTAATAGGAACTATATAATAGATTTTAGTGTCAAACATGCAGTAATCTATAATCAAGAAAATTTAATCCATAGTAATAATAATTTTATTTTATCTGTTTTTCAGTGTTAAAGGATAGATGAAGGAATGCTTTGTGGGTATCGAGGATAAACACTTATTTTTAATACATATTGATTGTAAAATTTAACTATGGATAGCTTTAGATGTGTTGAATGTGATAAGACCTTCTCTACAGTTTCGAATATATATCGACACGCAAAATAGATTCATAATAAGGTAAGTACAATGAAAAAAGTAAGATGTAATATTTGTAGTGCAGAACTCATTTCTAAAAAGGTCTTGGACGATCACGTTGATTTGGTACATACTATTGCAATAGAAAAGGATACTCTTACATTTGACACTTTTGAAGATTTCAGGTTATGGGGAATGAAAGCATTGAGAAGAAAACTAGTTCCTTGTATGTGAAGAATACTGGAAATAAATCAGAGAAAACGGGTGGAAAAATAACCTACTTTTACTGGCATCGCAATGGCTATTATAATTCAAGGGGTGATAAGAAGAGAAATACGAAAATACCTGGTAACAACAAATTAATGGAAATTGCCCTTCAAAGATGAAAGTGTACGAAGACATTGAAAGCAAAGAGACTGTGGAGTTCACAAAAACCCATGTTGGACATGGGATAGATTTGGGTCGGATGAAAATAACTAGAGAAGAAAAAGAAGATAGAGCAAGAAAACTAGAAAATAAAATCCCGGTCGAAGCTGTCTTGGATGAGAATAGAAACTCTATGAATGAGAAACTGAAAGAATTCATTTAATAACACAGCAAAATATAAAAAACATAAAAGAGGAATACAATATAAGCTTTGATGGTATTTTGGATTCAAGTGATGTGGTGAGTGTGTAAAGAAGTGGGTTGAAGGCCTTGAAAACAGAAGATTCTCCGGTAGTTCTCTTCAAGTACCAGAACATTTTTGTAATTATGAATTTCTACTTGTAATTATGAATGCTGCTTCGCAGAAAGATATGTTTAGATTTTATGGAAATGATACTATATTCTTGGATTTTATGCATGGAATGAATGCATATGAGTTTGATTTAGCCACATTATTAGTTTTGGATGATAAGAGAGAAGGATTTCCAGCGGCATTCATTTTACGCAATTAACAAGATTCTACAGCGTTAACACTGGCATTTGCAGCTATTAAGGAACACTAGCTGCATGGCCCAGCGTTGCACGGGCTATCTTTACTTTTATAAATTTCCCTTTCTTTCACAAAATCAGAACTTCTAATATTCATTTTCAAAATGACTTCCCACCCCTCCACTGCTTAGCCCGGCGTTGCTTGGGCTTTCTCTTTTCCTCGTGACACCAGCATTTCTGTGTGTGTGTTTGTACGCGCACAATGTGAGTGATTTCTAAAATTATGTCAATAAATTTCCCTTTTTCGAAATTTGCTCCATTCCACTTATTTTTGATTTAAGACAGGTTTCTTTCCCCTCTCTATAGCCCGAACACGGTTCTTTTTAGTGTAAAGTTATTGTTCTATCTTCCCCTTCTTCTCACAGATAAGATAAAGCTTCAAATTTCGATGTATGACTTATAAAAAAATATTGCATTAGAATTAAAAAAAATTATTAATGTGAAACAATAATAAAAAGAAAACGATTCTGATGCTAAGAGTAAATCTTTAAAAAGTAGCGTAATTCGAAATTTAAAGTTTTTCTGCCTCCTCAGTTTCGAACCTGGGAACTTCCGTTTCATAAAGCGCAGCCGATTTAACAATCGCGCCGTCGGTTCCTTCGGGGAGAGGTATTGAATTGAGCTTTAAAATAAAGGTAGATTTTTTTTGAATATATCATTTCGTTATTCGTTAAAGTAAAAGATTTTTTCGGGCATGTACTTTTTAATTAACAAAGAATTCCTTTAGTAATGAAATAATAGAAATAATCCTTTTGAAAAAAAACATATATATATATTTATTAAAATCAAATTTCTATAAGTAATTAATAAAAGAAAAATTTACAGATGGCTATTGAAACTATTGCTTTTGTAATCAAAAAGTATGAAACAAAAATAAAGAATGTAATTATAATTAATTAATTGCTACTGACATTTTAGGCAATTTTTTTCGTTTAATTTTGCAGCCACTGGAAACTCAAAAGTACATTTTTTTTAAAAAAAGAATAGTTTATGCATGGAACAGAAATTTTCAGAATTACAAAACTATTAGATCGCGTTTTAAAAACCTCTGAAAAAAAAGAAGCTCCGAAAATATTTAAAAAAATTTGTAAGATAATTAAATTGAAAGAAAGATACTGTTTTTTTAACCGTAATTTTTAAGATATTTTATCAATCTTTGTACAGATTACGTATAATATTTTTCTACACGCGGAAAAAAAGAAAAGCATTAACTTTTTTTTAGTGTAAGATATTTTTTCAAACGGAACAACTTATAATTCGTTTTCAAAAAAAGGAACCGATTTCGACTCATTTTTTATTTAAAAAAATTGTAAAATAATTAAATTGAAAGAAAGATATATAGATAATTTTATTATATTAATTTTTAAATAAATTTATTTATAAGCAAAGTTTCGGTGTTTTGTAAAAACAGAATTTTTTCCGATATTCTCTGCAGATGGCGCCACGAGGCACTTTAATGCGTTTTAAGATTTTTAATTAATATCTTTTTAACTAATTGGAATATCGGAATATAAATGGTCGAAACGGATTTCTCGGATCATTCCCGAAGTTTTGATACCTTCTGCTAGTTTCTGCGTCTTGTGGTTTTTGAGAAAATTGGGATATATACCTACATAGATATGTTTGTTTACCTACAAATTTTAATATATATGATACTTGTATTTCTCCAAGAGTTTTGATGACAGATGATACAGAATCTTTTTTTAATGCATGGAAGACAGGTTTTGGCATTTCTGAGAAAATACTATTCTGCACATGGCATGTGGATAGAATTTGGAGACTTAGTATTTCCAGGTTAATTACAAAGAAGGAAATCCAAGTTGAAGCTTACAAGATTGTCAGAAGTCTTTTAGAAGAAACAGATGAAGTAGCCTTCGATATAATTTTAAAAGAAGCACTGAAGTTGTTTGATGAAAAGGATGATATGAAAGAATTTAAAGGATATTTTGAACAATCCTACAGTAAGCAAAGGGAAGTATAGGCATGTTGTCACTGGAAGTGGTATGGAATAAATACCAATATATGCATATTGAAAGTATGCATAGGGCGATAAAGTATGTGTATTAGCAAGGAAAAAAAGTCAAGCGACTTGATAAAGCATTATTTAGTCCAATGAAATTTTTTTAAGAGATAAGAGTATTTGATCGACTTATTTCTTTGGAGAAAGGCAAGGTATCTTCAAAAAGAGCTCAGCCGAGGAAAAGGCATAAAGTTGGCCAAAATTTAATCAGCTCATGCATTCAAAATAACGAAGAAGAATGGTCAATTAGTTCCACAAAACGTAAGGACATATATATTGTTAAAAAATGTTACATGCTCTAAATAATGCATTTTGATGTATAGGGAATGCAACCACTGTTTACATAATTTAACATGTAAATGCATTGATAATGTAGTTCAGTGCAATATGTGCAAACACATCCATTTTATTTGCAGCAAAAATTTGAATGAAATCAATAGTACTATGCAAGAGGAAAGACTGTCCTTAGATTCACGTATAATAGATGATGAGATGGTTATTTGTGAAGATCGAAAAGTTTTGGAAAAAGAAGCACATGTGGATAATTTGAGGGCCACATCTGCATGGACAGAAATTTGCAAGAAAGAATTCCAGAAAAATGCATACAACTAATAAGTAAAGCATCTCCAGAAAAATATAATAACATTTTAACTTTTTTAAGAAATAATGTCGATTCATCACATTTATTTCCTGAAGCTAACCAAGAAATTGTATCGAGAACTTTGAATATGGAGCTGCCAAATAAAAAGATAAAGACACAGAGATATGTTTCAACAAAAAAAAAGAAGACTTCTCAGAAAACTTCAACTACATTGAGAAAACCTACCCAAATAGAATTTCAAAGTATATCAACGAGCATGTTTTTCACAGCAAAATTGGTATAAAAATGAATTTTCGATTTAACATTATTAATTTTGGATAAAATGACTGGACACTAAAAGATTAGTTAATCTAATATTGTAACACACGGTTTAATACTAAGACCGAAATGTAGATGGCGATATTTGTAACGGAAGTGTTACCGACCGAAGCTCTGTATTACCGCCAGAGAGAGTTGGGAACTGAATGAGTAAACGTTACTCGTCTCGCTGTCCAATCCTGGACTATGTAATATATTTAATTTCCCCTTATTTACTCTGAATGTTTAACCTGTATTGTGTCTAAATGTCTGTCCATTGTAACTGTGTTATCTTATGTCATTAAAATATTTTAATTACCCCGAGATTCTGTCAAATACTTTGGTTTACCCAGTAATGACGTAAGAGAACCATTAAAATATTTATTTAAAATAATTTTAGAATTTTCAGGTATACATGTGCAATATATGTAATTTTTTATTGTAGGTGTTTTTAGATAATAGTACAATGCTGATTAACTAGAAGGCATTTAATAACTCCTAATGATTTATGAGTATGCGCAATACATGTATGTTCCTTTTTACCATAGGCTGTTTCAGGTCATTCCAATATAGAGTTCTTGATTCCCAAGAAGGCATTTAAAAAATTTTAAGTCTATGTATTTAAATTCCTGGCAAGTATGTAATGTGCAATACATATGTTCTTTTTTACTGTAGATTTTAGATCCAAATGCTGTGAAAACTCCAGATTAACATTGTATTTGTAATAGTTGATTTAAATTTTAAAAAATAATACAAATGGGTAACTATTAAAATTACCTGGTTATATACATAAATTTAAAGTCTCAATAGTAATAATATTGAAACAACTTAAAGCAAAGATTTCAGAAAGGAATAAACTCTTATCTTATTTGCAATCACTTCCCCATCAAAATAGTTATCATTATAAAGTTCAGTCATGTCAATTCTAAATATTGCAAGTGATTTACAAACAAAAACTTATATTTTTTGAGAAGTCGGTTTTGTTCCCTATCCTTAAGATACCTATTTGTATAGGTTCAACTGTATTTACTTCTCTGTGGCTGGTATCTTAACGTGGTAGAGAAGTTTAAATATCATTTGGAATTTCAAATTGTATAACCAAGAGAAGTCTTATTCTAAATTATTCCTAATAAAATTTAATTTTATGAAATCTTATTTAAATACACATTCTGTATTTTAATGTATTGCTCTTTATTTCTAGAAGGAAAATATTTTTTTTAAAACTTAGATACACTTATAATTCAAATATCTTACATATGGTCTGTCAAAAAAGGAACTTTAAATAAAATTTCTATAGTTATTCTAAGTTCATTTTTGGTCTCAAACTACTTGATCATTATTACATAATTCTGAGTTTAGCATCTTTCTGAATTATATAAATATGTCAAATTATCTGAGGCCTTCCACAAAATGTAAACATAGTTCTATAATGACATTAGAAGTAGAGTAAATTTTCTCTCAAAAAGTTTAATTAATGTTGTGGTTTACACTTACTTCTAAATTCCATAAAACAGTGTTTCTCAAACTGTGGGCGCGCCCCCTGGGGGGGGCGACAACCTTACGAGGGGGCCGCGAGCATATCGAAAGTAAAAGATTTAAAAATAATTAATTTACTGGAATGAATTAAAACAAAATAATTTCAGACATGATAAAAAATGCACTTTTACTCTGATATAATTTATAGGCACGCGATATAAAGTCATCAAAAATAAAAACTTCTTCAATACCTAATTAGCTATCTTTGATCCTATAACCAAATAAAAAAAACTTTTATTTGATTTGCTGTAATCCCATGATGAGAGATTTTTTTACTACGCTTTCTTTTTAAGCCTAACATACAACTCTTTCAGAGAAAAAACAGATCCCAGACCCAGAATCGAAGAAATTTAGGAGGATAAAAAATTCATCACTGTCATTATTTTTGAAATACTGCACATTATAGCTGTAATTTGCATGACCTTCTAAGTTATTGGTACATTTAGTTATGACCCCTCTCTTACGTGTTTGTTTCTCATTTAGGGAAGTTGCGAGTAATGTATTTCTCTGTTGCACTTTTTTCCATGCAGAAAACTTTTTACACAATTTTTTAGCAGTAACATACATATTATCATAATGAATACAATTTTTACCCGGAAGTGGTCGCGTGGGACACACAGATTAGGAAATCGTTAATTCTGGCAAAACTGTTTATTTGTTACCAAAGAAAAATTGAAAAGTTCTTGAAAGTAGGTAAGTAAACTTTCTCTTAGCTAAATTATTCACTGTATCGTGTACAATAAAATAATTATAAAAAAAAGGGTTGGGGTGACTCAATAAAAACGCTCGACCATATCGAGTGCGCGCCTGCTCCCGGGTTAAAACATGTTGAAGTCTTTTCGCTCTAAATATTAAAAATAATACAATTATTCTTCATCGGAAATTTATATTATTGTTCATTATTTAATATCAATTATAAATGCTAATTCTGCGAGGCTTAAAATTACAATTCGCTTAAAACTAATTATAATTTGAGCAACCATTTTAAAAAAATCATTTTACATTTTTGTAAGCATTGTCGAGCACTTGGCTTTGCTCTCCTTACAATTCAGCTATTATATGCATGTTTTATTTTCTTATAAATGAACTCGAGCAAAGAGCGGGCACTTCAGCCGGTATACTTTTAATGTATCAGTGCTGCACAGAGTATTTTATAACTAATTAATTAATACTAAATTAAGAACAAGTTTAATAAGTAATAACGATTTCCATGGGCTTGTCTTGCAAAGCAAAGTTTTTATAAGGAATACTTATGATTAGAAATTGACCCTCTGAGTTCTTTTTCCATATTTAGCAGATATCTATATTTTGTCTTCTAAGCAGCCACCGGATTTTGCAATAAGTTCAATTTAAAAATTAGAGAAAGGAAAATTAACATAATAATTATCCTATTATTTTATTTATTTATTTTTGCTTAAAAGTAGTATACAAAATTTAATACTTATGTTACTAATTTGTATGGTTTATAATTAAGATCGCCTATTGTAGCTTTAACGTCAAAGTGCATTATTATTGCATTTAGTACATTATTAATGTATAAGGGGGGCGCGATAAAAATTGTGATTGAAAAGGGGGGCGCCAGTATTGAAAGTTTGAGATGCACTGTCATAAAAGCAAGAACCGAATCAAAAGAATGCATGTAAATAAAAATTTTGAATAAAACTACAGTTACCAAAAGCTCTCTTCAAACCTAGTTTATACACAAAATGTTTTCAGCAACCATTGATTATTTTTATAAGTTATTTTTTACTCTTTTTAATAATACTTGACTTGTATTGTGACTTAAAAGGAAAAAAAAAATTAAAATAACTTATTAAAGAGAAGTATAACATTTTTCAGATGTAAAAAAAATGCTGTTGCATTATCATTTATAACATTTTGTTGGTGACAATCACTTACAATTTCCAATTTTTAGAGTAATAAAAATAGAATCTGTTGTTCTTTGTGAAATTACTTCCACTCAGATATCTCTGGATAGCACATTTATTTATATACAAATACGAAAAAACGATTACGGATACTGCACACAGCAAGTTTCACTAAAAGCACACAGCAACTGATTAGCCAGCGAACCCCGTAGAAGGAATACATGGAAGTGAAGCGGGAAACCCGCGCTTGGGCCGGTCACACAGTTATCCTTCCGCCAGAACAAAATAGTTCACTCGCTTCACCCCAACATACCCTTCCTGCGAGTGATACATTTTTTTCAAACAATTCTAATATTATAAACACATACACAATACGCATAAAATATAACAATAATCACAGTGACATAAATTCAAGAGAGTAATGAAATTTTTTGCATTGAATATTCTAACTTTTCTACATTCATGGCTTTCGTAAGAAAATATACAACTAAAATTCTGTTTGGACGTATTCTTATTTATAATTACAGTATCTTCAATTAAATCCCTTATAAAATGAAAACGTAAGTTTATGTGCCTTGATTTATTTGAAGAACGGGTACCCTTAATCTACTGAATTGCTGCTTGACTATCTGAATTTAAAGTTACAGCATTATTTATAAATTGTTCAAATTTAATTCAATTAACAAATTTACAGTCCAAATTATATCTTTACAAATTTCAGAAATAGAAAATAACTCTGCTTCACATGTTGACAAACTAACACTTTCTGTTTACGACATTTCCATAAAATTAATGAATTACCAAGTAAAACTACACCTCCAGAAAATGATTTTCCATTTTCTGCATTTCCTCAACTAGCATCTGAACCTGCATTTAAAATATCACACAAATTCTTTTTCATAAAACAATTTTTTATCTTTTGAGCCCATCAAATACCTTAACACTCTTTTAGCCAAATTGTAATGTCTCTTCTCTGGATTATGAGTAAATTGGGATAAATAAGACGTTACAAAGGAAATATCAGGCCGAGTTCTATTAGTTAAATATAAAAGTTCACCAATTAATTCCTGATGCAAAGTAATATCAATAAATTCATTTGTAGTGGGAAAATGTTTGTCTTCCCCCTTCACAATTGAAGTTTTGATACTTTTACAATTTTCTAAATTATGTTTGACTAATAATGAATTAAAGTAGTCATACTGGGATAAATAATTACCATTTTCACATTTTTCAATTTCCATGCCTAAAAACCTTATTAGTTTTGTTTTCAACCACTTCAAATACATTTTTAATCTTACTAACAATATCTTCATACATTTTATCATTGTTACAAAAAATAGCTAAATCATCTACATACATACATAATACACTCAGGAACATTGAAAATAGCGACCCAAGAAGAAAGCATCGGATTAAAATGAAATTTAATACACATAATGACACAGATGAGAGATTCACTTGATCTCAAAAACAAGACAATTAAAATAATACAGGGTGTGCAACGACACAAATACTGGGCAACTTCAGTAGCGCGTTGGACCACCTCCAGCTGCAATACATGCCGTCACACGGTCCGGCATTGAGTTGATTAGACACCTTATGTTGTCCTGATGCAGATGGGCCCACAAATCTTGAACAGCCAACTCTAAAACATGTACAGAGTGACACGATGGCATCTGCCATTTTAGCTGATCCCACACGTGCTCTACAGGGGACAAATCGGGGGAGCAGGCCGGCCATGGAAGAGTCTGAAAATGACGTAGGAAGTCTTGAGCAAATCTTGCTGTATGCGGACGAGCATTATCTTGCTGGAAAATTGCCCCTGGGAGACCATTTAGGAAAGGTCCTGCATGGGGTCGAGGAATATCATCAACGTAACGTTGGCCCGTTAAGGATCCACGCATCACAATTAAAGGGGACCGGCTATCATACGCTATGGCCCCCCAGACCATTACACCAGCTGTGCGGGCAGTATGACGTAGAACAGTGTGGGGGGGGGAATTGAACCACTCACCAGGGCGCCTCCACACTCTTACACGGTTATCATCTGTCCCCAAAACAAACCGGGATTCATCACTAAACACAACCTTTTGCCAATCTGTGACATTCCAAATTGATCTGGCTTGGCACCACTGTAGACGCAGTTGTCGATGTTCTGGTGTTAAAGGGAGTGCACGGAAAGGGCGCTTGGATTTAAGATTTGCTTCTGCAAGGTGTCAGGAAATTGTTTGTGGAACAATTGCTACGCCTACGTCTGCTCCTATCGTTGAACGAGTCACTGTGGGGTCCACAAGTGCTTGCCGCATGATCCTTCGATTTTCTCTCCTCGTGGTCTTCCTGGTCGCTCCAGACCCGGTTTTCCACGCGTTGGTACCTTCTCGTGTCCACTGCTCCCAACAATTTCTAACGGCACACTCCGAACGATCCACCTGGCCCGCAACACGGCACGTCGACCAGCCTTCAGTTTTCATCCCGATGATCAGGCCTCTCTCAAACTCACTTAACTGTGAGAAATGTCTTCTAGCACGTTTACCTGACATCTTTCGCGTACCAAAGTCTTCCTACAATCGGCGGGTAATCGTCACGTTTATGAATCTTCGAATTTGCGCTGGCTTATATAGCACCCTCTTCCTAATTGTAGCGCCACCTCTGCGTGTATGAGCATGCGTATTGGCACAAAACTTGGATCATTTGCATATCACATTACGCTGTACTTATTTGCAAAGTTTCGCGATTGTACTTAGCTTCCTTCTTGGGTCGCTATTTTCTATGTCCCTGAGTGTATAAGAACACTTTGGTTATCAGTTTTAATAAAAACGCAATTATCAGAAGCTAATTGTTTTAAGCCAAATTTTTCTAATTCACACACACCCTTTATTTTCATATACCAGTTTCTACCAGACTGTGGCAAACCATAAATACTCTTTTTCAGTTTACAAACTTTGTCATCTCCAATCAATTTCTCATAACCAGGAGAGGAGATAACACATACACAGTCTCCTCTAAATCACCATATAAGTATGCTTTTTTTACATCAAAGAAATTAACATTTAATTTTAATTTAGCTGCAAGTACAATTAACAATCGAAAAGATTCAATATTTACAACTGGTGAATACGACTCTGAATAATCTATGTTTTTAATTTGATTATAACCAGCTGCTACAAGCCTTGCTTTGTATTTTATATTTTTACCAGCATCATCTTGTTTTAAACTATATACACACTTATAGTTTTTATTAATTTTGATTTCGCAGGCTTTTGTACGATTTCCCAAACTTTATGTTTATCTAACGAATCTAATTCATTCTCCATTGCCAATTTCAAATTTTGCCAATTAGCACTATTTTTTGCCTCAAAATAAGAGTTTGGTACATTGTCCGTTGAATGAACGGACATCTGCTTAGATTTCAGTCTTTCCGATATTCTAACAGGGATTTGATTTTGTATATCATTCAATTCAAGTACCGAGAGTTGGATTCTGCCTGTCTGAGGCGATGACGTGATCTGAAGGGGAATTGAGTTATCATTCTCAATTGCTACAGGCCCATTATTTATTTCAAAATTAGACGATACTCCATCCTCTGTATTTTGATTAATTTCGTTTCTTTCGGGAGAGACTTCAAAAAACGAGTCAATATCCCATGTTTCAGTTTCACCTAAATAACTACTACCTTTCCCTAGCATATCCTAGCATAATTCCACTTTTTCCTGGAACTTCAAATTTATTTCTCAATACTTTCGGAACGTGAAAATAGGCCACACAGTCAAATTTTTTGAGATAATTTAATTTCGGTTTATTACCTGTCCAAATTTCCAATGGGATTTTTTCTTTCCCTTTTCGTGGTGTAATATTAGATTCTTGAGTACTACAATTAATAGCTTCAGCCCAAAATTTTAAAGGAAGCTTACTTTCATATAATAAGGATCTAGCTCTTTCTAGAAGAACGCGGTTGGCTCTTTCTCCCTTGCCATTTGATTCACTATTGTATGGAATAATTTTTCATGAAATATTCCTGAATTAGCCAGGTAAGTATCTAATTGTTCATTTACAAATTCTAACCCATTATCAGTTCTCATCTTTTTAGTCCTTGTTTTCAGTTAAATTTTCATATTTAGCTTTAAATTGAGAAAATATATCAAACACTTCATACTTATTTTTAAGAAATAAGTAAAGTACATGCCCCAGAAAAATGATCTACTATTATCATAAAATATTTTTCACCACCATACGATTCGATATTAATTGGATCACACAAGTCGGCATGGAGCAACTCAAGTATTTGTGAGCTTTGACTTACATCAATACTATGATGAGTTTTTATGGTTACCCTACTTATATGACATGTGAAATTATTTATATTATCAATATCAATATAATCTTTCATTTTAAGCATATAGTTACAATTTAAATGACATGACCAGTTATGCCAAATTTCATAATTATTAGTTGATTGGTCAGAAATATAAAACTCAGAATTATACATAGGTTCTAATTTAATTTCTAATCTACCATTGTTTTTAAATGATTTAGTTATTAACTTATTATTTTTATCATATATCAATACACAATTATTTTCTGATTCAATCTTACAAACTTTATCCTTTATACATGTTACAGACAGTAAATTACAGCTTAATAGAGGAACATAACTGACATTTGTAATTGTTAGATTAATAGAATTACAATGTTTTGTACTCATAGTTTTAGCTAAAACGTTTCCAATTCTTTGGCTCACCATTGTAGAATTTTTATCGGCTAAATAAATGTCCATAACTTCTGGACTAATATTTTCGAACCACACAGATTCTTCAGCCATATGACAGGATGCACCACTATCCAAGATCCAGGTATTGTCACAAAGTTTTTCTTCTCGATGGGAAGCTGTAAATACATGTCCATTTCTAGACGAATTGTTTCTTTGGGTTGTATTCCTTTTGGCTTGTACTTGGAGAGTTCTTGTTTCTATAGTAAAAATTCTTTGCCTGGTGATTTGGTTCTCTACAAATATAGCAAATTCTTGTTTATTTTCCATTTTTTCTCCTGGAATAAAATGCTTCAGCATTAATCCCATCCATACGAGTTTATAATTGGAAAGTTGAAAGTTGCTTCGTCTTCCCTTAGAATTTGAAGAATTCCATCCATAGTTTTTTTCCTCTGAGTTTTTAAAATATCGCGCACTTTGGAGAATGTTTCCTTCAATCCTCTAACAGTATGGTAGACCAATTCTCTCGGCGACACGTCCGACGTCCACACGTCCTTAGTCGTACACTTAGCCGTGCTCTTGCAATATAATCAGCTACACTTTCGCCGTTTTTCATGATAATGTTCTTGAGTTCACTGCCCGCGTCAATTTTTCTGTCTTCGCCTCAGCCGATGAAAGTCGCTTTAATTTTATCCCACAGCACTCTCGTTTTGTCTTCCGCAGCGAACAGAAATGCCTGTTCATCGGCGAGTGATAGCTTTATGTACAGTACAACATCTAAATTTTTTGTCTGCCACTCGATCTCATCCTTGCGGCTAAGATATCCAGGTTTTTCGTTTATGGTTAAAGAGTCTAATCTCTTTAAGCTAAGGGAAGCTTTCATCTTAAGCTCCCATATAAAATAGATCGTTCTACTTAAATCGGGAATTGTTATTTTATCCATTATAGGTAAAAAGGTTTAAACGTTCACAAAGTCAACTAACACATCACTCAAATTAACCATGTTCTGGTACCACTTGTTGTTCTTTGTGAAACTACTTCCACTCAGGTATCTCTGAACAGCACATTTATTTATATACAAATACGAAAAAATGATCACGGATACTGCACGCAGCAAGTCTGACCCAGAAGCACACAGCAACAGGTCAGCTAATGACCCCCGTAGAAGGAATGCGCGGGAGTGAAGCGGGAAAACCACGCGTGGGCGGGTCACACAGTTATTCTTCCGCCTGAAAAAAATAGTTCACTCACTTCATCCCAACAGAATCAATAAACTTAATCTTAATATGTTTTTCTCTTTTCAGGAGATCATTGGTTAACCTTTTTTTTCTGTAGTAATTTATTTTATATTGATCTTGCATTCCTCTGTCTTTATAAAGGGTCATTAATTCTCTCATGCATTACTGATTAAAACAGTAATAGTACAGATTAAGACAGTCTTAATCGTATCTGTAATTTAATAAATAGAATCTTTTTATTATAACCTTGAATTTTTCATCAAACCTAATGATCTTAAATGAGCAAAACGTTTGATCTCCAAAGAGAATTTATGTTACCCCGAAATTTTGATTCTAGTTATAGTTAAATTTGGATAAAAATTATATCTATACCTTTGAAGCAAAACATTTCTCTTTGTTCTGTCTACATTGGCACCAGCCAGCGCATCGCTTATAATTTATTGCTGATCAGTGTAATAACTATTTTTTATTAGGTAGAATAAAACTAGATTTTGAAGGGAGAGGTTGAGTGGCAATGTCTCTCTATTTGAATAGATATTGATAAATAATTTCGTTTTACATTTATGTGCTGCAATTGATAATATTTCACTTTTCGTGTACATGTGTGTTGCTTTTTTATCCTGGTTTTCACCATTTCATATTTACACCTTGGAAGTTCAGAAACCTGCCTTGCATTTTTAAGTATATAAATGAAAGGAGAATAAATACTGCAAGGTAATGCATTTGATATATATATATATATATATATATATATATATATATTAAAAAATAAGTAATATTACTCAAATGTATGTAAATATCTGGTTTAGAGCTTTAAAATGAGAAAATGTATTAATTTTACTATTTACAAGATGAGTGTCACAATTTATAAAAGGTATGTTTGGAAAACTAGTGACAGAAGCAAAAAACTGTTATCTTGTACAACTTTATAACAAATTGAAAGGTTAGTAATTATATATATATATATATATATATATATATAAGAATAACTGAATGCAATTTTTTTGTACATTAGATATTAATTTGAAAATAAGAATATGTGTGTGAAAATATAAATTGTTGCATTTGTGTGTTGGAAATTTCAAACCAAACAAAAATATGGATTATAAACATTCCCGACTTATTTTTTCAGGGAACTCTTTTTATTTATTTTTATTTGTGTTTTATAAGAATTTTGCTTGATTGAGATACTAGCTGATGTTTTTTATTAGGCTAAATGTATTTATAATTTTAGTCTTTTAAAGAATATTTGTTAGTGACTATTCAATGCACATCATTGCATTTGTATAATTGTTTTAATTAATATTCATTTTAACTGTACTGATATTGTGGATGCTAATTATGTATAGTGTTGAAATTTTGTTTGAAATAAACATTTTCTTTTGTACATTAAATTTTTTCATTTGACTGAATTAACGTTACACAAATAATTATATTTAATACATTGGAATCAGGGCCGGGCCCTTACCCGGGGCGACAACCTTAGGAGATGGCAAATTATCTGCAAAATTAACTAGTTTATGAAGAAAATAAACAAAGATTACCTAGAGGTTTCATGAGTCAAAATAAAAA
Organism: Trichonephila clavipes; assembly: GCA_019973935.1. Classification (NCBI taxonomy): domain Eukaryota; kingdom Metazoa; phylum Arthropoda; class Arachnida; order Araneae; family Nephilidae; genus Trichonephila; species Trichonephila clavipes. Next base: position 649,173 of record BMAU01021352.1, on the reverse strand, counting down.
TTCAAAGAAAAAAAATTAAAATGTGTATGCAAAATTTTCATGCTTTTTATGGAGTCCTAGATTTTTTTAACGAGTATTAATTAGTATTTAAAGCTTTGTTTCCCAACACTGGTTCCATGGTGGAAGGGGTGATAAAGAAGACTTTCGGCATCCGGTTCCTTCTCTTTCATCTAATTTCCTACAACTGTTACTGCTTTGTACGCGTGAATTTGGGAAATATTGAAAGAGATAGATTTTGGCAGAACAAAAATAAAAAACCACGTTCAAGTTTTATGAATTTAAAGAAAGGAGCAGAATAACCCTGAGGAAAAAACCCTTTTTCAAAGAAAACTGAGGGAATCTTGTGTCAATTTGACTTCCTAACTAATTCTTTTAGCTTTCTGTGCTTATGCAGACAAGACAAAGTCGGACAACAAAAAAGGTAACAATATTTTCATTTTCAAATTCTTTTTTAGATTTTTAAGGTTTAATGTCCATGAATTTTAATCCTTGCGTAAGATAAAGTGAAAAGAAAAAATTATTTTGCTGCATTTGTGCTTTTTCTATTATATTTATTTATTTTTCATTTTACGTACATAAATATAAATGTCATCAGTTTTGTAGAATATTTACAAGTTGATTAACATTTTTTAAGTATGTGTGTTTTCTCTCGTAGCTTGAATGTACCGTAATCAAATCACCTTAAGGCTGTTTTTGTTCAATGTTAAAGAATAGGGATCAAACAAGAAGCACATTGGTGGGCAGGAAAAAGCTCCAATAATAATAAAATTTTTTAGGGATAAGAAGAAAATAATTGTTTAAAGGATAGTGTTCTTTGAATTTTGATTTTTCAAAAAATACGTAGTTTTCAGCATTATTGCAAAATGAAATTTGAGTTTTCTATGTTAAAGTACAGGAGGAAAAATGCAAAGCACATTTTAACTCAAATTTTTATTTTTATTTTTTACAGTAGAATTAAATAGTATATAAGAAAGCCTGCTTCCCTCTTTTGACTGGTGTAGCCAGGATTAAGTTTTTTTATTAATTAACTTTTTTTTTAATTTTAAGTTCATTCTGAATTATTTGGGCGTATTTCGGAATATCTCAAACGGATGACGTCACCACGGTTTGAAAGGAGAATTTATTCTTGGCTACGAATACTTATTTTTGGCGATATCTTACTGAAATATAGTTGCCAGCTGAAATTATGGTAAATGGCAAATTGTGACAAATAGTGGACAATGGAAAAGATATACGATGTACAGAGGTTTACCACCTTAAATCTAATGAACTTTCCTATTTAGGAATGTTTAAAATATTTTCTGCATGTGTGCATTAAAAAAATTCATTTATATAGATAATTTATAATTATGCTGCTTAGATTTTTTTATTTGTTATGGTAGAAATGTCTATATATAAAAATATTTAAATTCTGTGAAGCGACTGAATGCAGAATTGAAAATATACTTATTTTATACTTGACCAAAAGTTGTGAATTAATTAAAGAACACAACTTACTACTCCTTGAAGCTCACAAATTAAAATTTTAATCTAATTATTGTAATGCAATTGTTATTATTATTATTATCATCTTCATTTTCACCAACAAAGAGTTTTTTTCCATCGAATAGATTTTATATTTGACGTAAAACTTTACCATAAACCATTGGAACAATTATTAACCAAATCGTGTTTTCTATTTAATTAGCAGGAACTTATTTTTGAATTAATTATGCTCAGATTCTAAGCCGCACCCAAATTCTAAGCACGTTTTTGTGAAAAAAAATTAAAAATAGTGTAATATATGTTATTAATATATGATATATTTACAAAAAGTAAAAATTGTCCACGGTAGCCTAGTGGTCAAGGTATCGGATCCGTGACTGGCGTGTCATGAGTTCGAGCCTATTACCGCTGAAGACCGGTTGTGTTGGGGCGCGATGCACGTTAAATCTGTCGAGAGCTCAAATATCCTCTCGTTGGTGTGGTAGTTAGAAGAGGGAGGTGCCAGCTCAGATATCATCCTCGTTACTTGACCATGGTTCACAATTACGAGATCTGTTGTCAAAAGTCCTCGAGCAGCTGATCAGTACGACTTTAATATTCTCTCACTCACTTTACGAAGTAAAAAAAATAAACAAAGATGAAATAATAAGTGAATAATCTATTTATATTTTACAAGTATTCTAAACTTTTTCCGTCTTCGATTATAAGCTGCACCCGATTTTTCGTAGCATAAGCATCGGGAACAAAAGTGCGGCTTAGATTCGAATAAATATGGCAATATCGCGATTTTAATGCCTCTGAATCTCTTTGTTTGCCTTTTTTTCTATTAAAAAGTACTGTCTTTCATTTTCTATTATTGAAATTTGAGAAAATAATATTGAATATGAAAAAATTTAATTTTTAAAAGTTTTTGTCTATCTTTTTTATTTATTACAAGCTGTATAATTTATACATTTTTTATATATTACTATTTTTATGTAATATTTTTACAATAAAACTATTTTCGATACATTTATATAATCATTTTTAAGGTAAAAATCAATATTTGATTTGTACAAATATGCAAAAAAAAAAAAAAAAAAATACCAACCTATATAAATAAAAATGTAATGTGTGTTTGTTCAAAGCCGGTAATCTCCAAAACTGCTGGACCATTTCCACTGAAATTTTGACATAACGTTACATTTCAATCCGGACGGGTTCTTACGTACTTATTATTTCGTAATTCTGTCTAAATTTTTAAATATTTAATTTTTAAGTGATTTTTCAGTGTTAGGACGTCATATGGTGTCACGTTTCTCACTTAGTTGAAAATTTATACTTTAGACGCAGTTTTTCAAGATTATTACACATATATTATAGCTACGTTTATCGGTTAGAAAATTTATGCAATTTTTCTATTCTTTGATATTTGATTAGGATTATTTTTCGAATAAATAATTTTTTTAATGATTAATCTTTTAACAACTAAATTTTTTTCTTTTGTGGTTTTGGCAACATTTAGATAGTGTTATCGTAGCGGGATGTTTATGTGTGTGATTTTGCTTACAAATTACATTTTCAGTATTTTCTCAAGAGAATTTATTTATTTATTTAGAATGAGAAGATAATAATTTTTATAAACCAAACATTCTTATTGATAAGGGTATTTCAGTTCTTATTATCGCAATTAACGTTAGTATAGTATTTCCGTTATCTTTTTTAGATAATATGAAATTAATGAGAATATTAGTAGCGATCTTTTTCTCCCGTAATCCATTTTTAATTCAATATATAATTTTTTTTTTTTTTTTTTACGCTTTAGTACTTAGGTTTTTTTTTTTTTTTTTTTGCTTTCCCTTTGCGATGTTTTAATTTGTCGAAATTACTTGACGGTATTGTTCTTAAATACGTTTTTTTTATCTGTTTTTGACCTGTTTTATGTTCCTCTGAAATATAAAATAAAGATTTTCTTATAAATATTTTGTGTTTGTACGAATATTACGTTTCCCGTTGCATCAGAATTGAGCTATGTTGATTGATTTTCATTTGAAGTTAAATATTTTGTTAGTACTTTTCTTTTTTAATGTTTTGAAATTTTATATGTTTTAAAATTAACCTTCGTATTTTTAAGTCAATCAGCTTCCAGTGTCTATTACATTTTGAATGTAGGCAGTCACCTTAATTATTTTTTGATAAATTGCATTGCTATTGTGTGAGCAATGGCGTTGATTTTGTGTGGGTATATCATAAAAGTACACGTGTCCCAATTTTTCTGTGGATCATGCAAAATTTCTTACGTACCATCAATTTGTGACTGTTGCTCTAGAACACACAAAGGTATTTGTATATTAGCATCGCCGTAACAAAATTGGTGCCACGCAAATCGCACCTGGATATCGAAGCAACAAAGATTCTAACATTTTTTTTTATATGACAAAGGACCAATCAGTCAGATTTAGGTGGAAAATAGTAGAATTCTTATGGTGGCAATTTGGCTGCGGTGATGCTAATACGCAAGTACCCACACAACAAATAATCGTCCATGTGAAAAGCAGTCTGTGTCTAGATATAAGCCTCTCTGTTATAAAAATACACCCTTACATTTGTTGATAAGAATTGCTAATGCTAATTGAATGATGAATCGCAAGAATTATCAATCATTATCAACATTTTATCATACATTTTTTGCTAAGAAATCCAAGTTAATATTTGAAGTTTCCCTGCGTATTCTACTGAAAACATCTTCAGCCTCACACGCATGTATGGTTTATATTCCTCCCCTAACTTTGTTGGAGATGAAGGAAAGCAGGCACATTCAATATATGATTGCAAACAATACACAAATTTGATTTTGTTGTCAGATGTTGCTCATGTCATTGATGATACTTCCCAGTGTTAGTGACATTTTTAACATAGGCAGCCCCCTTAATTATAATTTTTTTTCTACATTGCACTGGATTTAGCTGTCTTTTACTATAGAGTTGATTTTATATGAGTATAGTTAATTTTTTCCCATTGTTTTTCATTTATTTTTTCCTCTTCATTTGTCATAGCCGTTGGCAGGAATTGAACTCTGCCTATTAATTTGTATTTGAATTTAAATTATATAGTAAAATTGACCTCTTCAGAGTGATTTGTTGGAGTGGAATGAAATATTCTGTTTCTCATTGTGTTAGAATTGAGCTGTGTTGATTGATGTACATTTGAAGTTAAATATTTCATTAGAGAGAGTATTTTTAAAATTTGTTCTTTCTCTTTGTTCCTGATTTTTTTTCAATATTTTGAAATTTTATGTTTTCGTTCTAACATTTTTTTTCTTTTTAAGTGCAGTCAATTGGCTTCAGTACATAAAAAAAGGCTTTGTAAGAAATCAAATTTAGGTTGTTGTATTCGCTAGACAAAAGTAGTGCAACAAGTAATTACATAGCAAGTGAGAGAAACAGACGAAGACATGTGCTGAGGACGCAGCAGTGCAATATGAAACAAAAAATATATAAAGATGCATGTTTGCGAGCACAGCATTTGCTTTTTACAACATCAGGTCTGCTCTGTTCTTGACAAAAGGAATACAATAGGTTACGAATGGCTGAAAGATATCAACGAGAAACAGTGTTTCATCGTCAAACATGACTTGGTGGCGAGTAATCACACGATAACAGTCACATTGAATTTTAATGCAACCCAGCAGAAGATTATTGGTTGAGCCAGCATGTTCTCATCAGCGCAACTACTGAAAGGTGTCATTATTGCAAGACTCTGAAATTTAAGGGAGAAACAAAATGAATGTTTTGCACCACTGCAAAAATTAAACTGCCATAACTTGGAGAACCACCAGAGCCATTAAAAACTTTGCTTGCCAGATATAATGCAGAATCAAAACATTTCCTACATCATTGAGAAATACAATTCATGTTTCTAAACTAACCCTTTGCCCTGGAGGAATCTAGAGTAGATTCATTTAAAAATTATCCTCGAGCTTGAGGTCTCCACTATGAAGACAATATAAATAATTTTAGGCTCATAACATAAGGAAGAAAATAAGCAATATTTGTATTCAAGTATTTGGTTAACAAGTTACAAAGGAAATCAGTTAAGGAAACTTTTATGTACATATATTTTGCTGCCCATCTGATATAGTAGTTAGTGACGCTGACTGCTGTGTCGTAGGGCATGGGTTCAAATTCTGGAGCAAGCATGGATGTTTGTAAATGTATAGTGCCTTTGTGGCATGGGGGTACTCTGAATAGCCATCGAGCTGCAAGTTCTCTCATGAGGTTGGTGGAAGGGGAAGAGAGTTGGGAGGCCTCTGACCACCTCCGGATGTTCTCCCTTAAAATTGGGGTGGAACCAAGCCAAGTTGTATTGTCATCTGCATGATGCTCAAAGCTACAGCTAACAACAGGCATACATCTAACCCCTATGCCACGATGGATTTCTTGGGTCTCGATCTGACACTGTCAGGCAAGGGGCATTAGAAACAACAAGAACATTTATAATTTTTTTATTATAAAAAAATCATACCTCAAATGCAAATGTTTAAATATACTGAAAGTATGTGCTTTCTCTTTTCTTTCTTTTTAACCACACTGAGCCACAGCAACGCGCGGCAGGGTGCAGCTAGTAATATATATATTTACTGAAAATTTTATTTCAGTGAAAAAGTTTATAAACTTTTCTTCATTTTTTTAATTTGGGGGCTTTTTTGGGAAAGATTAATATAATTTTTTACCTTCTTAGTTAGTTTTCCTTCAATAATTCACTTGAATTGAATTATGTATGGATTGTCGATTTTTATAGCAGGTTTTGATTATTCTGAAGACATGTTTTATAAAAAAAAAGAAAGAATATTTTTTTATTACTCTGACACTCAATTTTTCTTAAATAGTTTTTTTTTTCTTTAAGATTAGTCGGTACTCCCAATACCGACAATGTTAAATTGAGCCATTTTAAGAACCTGTTTCTCAGAAACTGTTAAATATAAAAACTTCAAATTTGTTTGTATATTAATTAGGCTTTTTTATTTAAGTAATGGTAAAATATTTAAAATATATTGTTTATTATTTCAAAAAAAATTCATCTTAAAAGTATCGCTTTGAAATTTTTGAAAATTGTCGTTTTTTTACGATATCTGCTTTTCAGCAAAATATTTTGGGAAAATCTCCAAAAAAGTAGCTCCATTATCTATAGTCACATACTATTTATGTGCAGTAAAAATTGCATGTACTTTCATTCAGTAGATTCTGTGAAAAAGGCACACGCGGTTTGAAAACAATCATTTTAAGAAAATTGCATTTTTAGTGTAAAAAGGCACTTCATCAAAAAATAATGAATTACAACATGTATTTGCCCTATTTTATTAAAAATTAGTATCTTCTTAATTTTTTTTAAGCATAAAATAGGAAACAAAAATGTCTAATGTTCAGAAAATATATATATAGTATTTTTCAATTTTTCTTCAACGAGATTTTTTTTAGCATTTTGCATCAATTTTCATAAATTATGTAGCAATCTGTGAAGAATGTTTAACTTCGATGCATTACAAATATCAAATTTGACCTTATAACATCATAAATATAACGTAAACATGTATCAATATGTAAAAGTAATGATTTGGAAACATGTGATTTTACGACATTGCGAAAGGTTTTTATATGGATTCGTATAATCACACATGCAAAAAGAATTTCTAAAAGTTTCAAAATTCAAAATTTTCTCTAAACTGTACAAGAGATTTCTGAAAAAGTCAAAAATAAAATTATTTTTATGTTTTTAAACATGAAATTTGTGTATTTTTATGCATGTAACAAGTTTCTCGGAACGACAAAAAGCGTTACACATCTGAGTTATAATTAGTTACCATTGTAATACCTTTGAATATTAAAGCTTAAAAACTTGTCTGAACAATAAATAAACATTAATATTTGCAATAAATTGAAATATTTAAAATATATTGTTTAGTTTTCTCAAAAACATGTAACATAAAAATATCACTATGAATTTTAAAAAAATTAACATTTTTTGTCACGATATATGGATTTCAGTCAAATATTTTGGGAAAATCCCAAAAAACCTCACATGAATATATATAGTTACAAATCAGTAACACGAGGAAAAAAATTTCATGTGCAAACATACATTATTTTCTGAGAAAAAAGATGCATTCAGTTTTAAAAGCATCATTTTTGAGAAAATTGAATTTTTACTATAAAGTGTGACTTCATCAGAAAAATAATGAATTACAACATGTATTTGTTCAATTTTATTAAACATTAGCATCTTTGAAATTTATTTTGCATAAATAGTAAACAAAAAAAGTGTTAAATTGCCCAGAATAGCATTTTTCAGTTTTTTTAACGAGATAATTTCTAGTATTACATCAATTTTCTCAATTCTGTATCAATTTTTGAAGAATTAGTAGCTTTCATGCTTTACAGGTATCAAATATGAACATTTAGCATCATAAATATAATGTGAAAATGTATCAATATGGTTTTGGTATGAATTTGAGATGATATTTAAAAATACCTGATTATATATATATATATATATATATATATATATATATATATATATATATATATATATATATACGACATTTTGAAAGTTTTCGCTGGATTTTTGTAAAATTATCATTAGGTTTTATTGTTGCAGACAGCTCCGAAGTTTTAAACTTCAAAAGTTACTCTAAACTGGACAAATGATTTCTAAAACAGCCAAAATAAAACTGTTTTTATGTTTTTAAATATGAAATTTATGTATTTTTAAGTATATATAACAAGCTTCTCGCTAAGACAACAAACAACACATTTGATGCATCATTTCATATCTTTATTTCAGGAACTATTAAACATAAAGTCTTAAGATTTTGACTATATGTATTAATTATACACTTATATTTATACTGAACTGAAATTTTTAATTATATTAATTAGTTTTTTCAAAAACAAACTTTTAGTTGAGCGAGAAAATATGATTATTACGAATTTATTGAAAATTTTCATTTTTTGTTATATCTGCTTAAAAATATTTCAAAAATGTCACTTCAGTATATACAATTGCATTTATGAAACAGAGTACATGCATACATTAAATTTACACAATTTAAAAAAAACCATTTAGAAAACAATTTTTATAAAAAAAAATCTTACCTTGTAAAAAGTATCATCCTATTTATTTTCCATCACATATTATCTTCACCATGCGCTATGCAGTTAGTAAATTAAGATTCATTGCGTATATATTTCCCGCACGATCGTGCGGGTTGAGTGTAATCTATGAAACAGGTCACCTATGAAATTTTACGAGTTACACATTTTTAGCTCTAAGTTGATAGAAAAAACAATCATAATTCAACTAAAATTGTTACAAATAAGGAAGTTATTGAGGAGAATAATTAACTCTTTTATTAATTCATTATTTATTTACTGTAAAAATCATTTGTTTTGTTTTTGACAAGTTTAAATAATCATTGCATTTTTCACAACATGTTTTCGAACTGCTTTCGTAGTTTTAAAATCTGCACTTGCGAGGCCTTGAAATGTCATCAACACATCAAAAATGGCTACACGTCAAGCCTTTTATCCTGGAATGGCCAGGATAAAGGCCATAACATGAATAGCAGGTGAATTATAACTCTTCGATCTTTTTGCGAGTGGAATTACAACACTGTTATCTTCATCATAATTTAAAATACTTTTGTTAGTAGGTGGAGAAGCTGCTAACGCTTCAACTATCTCTAACTTAAATTTTAAGCCATCCATTTTGATTTTTAGAGGAATTTTATCTCATGTTGCATCTTGTTTACACGGAAACCAAGAATTAGCAACAGCTAAATCAATGTAATGAATGGGTTCGAGAGACTCTTATGGTAAAAAATGATCCAAAATGGTCTTTCCATTTCAAATATCCCCATGTGTTTCTTCATCGCTCTCATCTGAACTTGATTCTCCTTCCAGTATACGTTATTCATATGCTTTGTTCGCAGCATTGTCATCATCCGAGGGATCACTAAGTTCTGATTAAAGTTTAATGTGATTTATTCATCAATCGCAAAATTTCTTCTTGTGCGAGAATTCTTATCCTTTTAGAAGCCTGAAAAAGTTAGCACAGTATTCAATGAAAATTAATAAAATGTACCAGAAAATTTTATTATTAAAAAAATAAAACATTTAAACAACACCATACTAACTCCCACCGGAAAAACCCAGTTTTTTTTAGGGGGGGCTTGATGCAGATATCTGTGTAAAGGATGAAAGTGCCATACCCCTCATCAAATGTGTGAATGAGAAAATAAATTGCAAAAGAGAGCCAGAGAGAAAGAAGAAAGGGCTTTGTCCACCACATACCCAAATAAATATGGTTTAAATTATATAACCATATGTTTCGTTTTTATTTAGACTTCTACCAACATTATTGAAACAGAAAAGAAAACTCACAAAGCAAGAACTTACCTTTATGAAATAATAGACTCAAGTGACGCAGTGACTCAAGTAACGCCCAACCCGCACGATCGTCTGGGTAACGAAATTCCGAATCCTACAAACAACATTAATAGAATATAATTAATATATTTTTCTTTTTCAGAATTATTTAAACATTAATACAAAAATTTGTATCCAAGCAATTAGAAGTACATTGATAATTATCTTTTTACCACAGATGAAAAGAAGACGTGTTTTCGTTGTATTTGAAAACAAAGCTAGATTTGCCTTCTGAAAGTAAAACATGCACCACAGAACGATAGTCTGTTGATAAAAAGTGATACTTTAAACATACTGCAAACCCGTTCAAACGTTTGATTCGGGATTTTATTAAATACGACTATTCCAGAAGCAAAACGTATAAGAATATCTAACCGAACAATTATGCTAGTTGGGTCTTAACGGGATATATATATCAACAGAATATATATATATATATATATATATATATATATATATATATATATATAGACACATATAAAATAGTGGAGGTTTAAATCACACAAAAATAAAATTTATCATTAAAAATGTACTAGTAGTTCAAGTGCTTTTTTTAAAATTGAATTAACAAGTATCAAACACTAAATTCTGAGCCCTCTCCTGGGTATTCATCGCAACAGCTAAAAGGGGAAATGTGTTTTAGAATGTTTCTATCGAAAATATGCCGAACTAAAATACCCGTCAGTAAGATAAACTATTACTAAAATAAAAGGGGGAAATCGGCCTCGATCATCAATATTACCAAACAAACTAAATTTGTTACTCTAAATTTTTCAGAAAAAACATGAAAAAACAAATATTTTCGTAAATTATTTAGCTGAAATACTATCTGATAGGTAAAACACACTAACTAAGAAGTTCATTTGTTTAAAAAAAGCACAAGAATGCATGATCAAGCAAAAATAATTGATAAAAAATTAAGAATATTTTCAAGCATTATCACACAGTTCGAAAGTAAAAAAAAAAAAAAAATCTTTTAGAAAGAGAGAGGCTATTCACACTACCGTTGTTCTGGCAACTAAATGGCGATCGGGTTCCCTCTCAATGTTTCCGATAACCGTTCTGACAGATATCTTGCCTAACAGTCACCATCTCTAAGACTGAATTGGCGACTTAATAGGAAGTTACTCGAGGTGTTATCAAAAAGTTCTAAGTGTTCTCAATCATGCGATGTAGATGGATAAGGAAAAGGTTAGGTTGTCTAGGCCAGTGTTTCTCAAACTGTGGGGCGCGCCCCCCTGGGGGGGCGCGATAACCTCGAGGGGGGCGCGAGCATATTGAAATCATAAAAGGCTTAAAAAATTATTTTTGGCATGAAGTAAAACAAAAATGCTTTCTGACAAAATAAAAAATACACATTTTTACACTGATATAAATTATATATATCATCTGGTTTTCCACTTTCAAAAGATTCCACTTCAAACGCTCATTAGCTATCTTTGATCCTAAAACCAAATAAAAAAAGATATTTTGTTTGCTTTGCTGTAATCCTTCGATGAGAGATTTTTTTATTACGTTTCTTGTAACCTCTAAAATAGTACTTTTGATTATCATCTCTTTGACCTTCAAACTTACTGGTATGCTTAACTCCGTCTACTTTTCTTTTAGGAAAGTTGTAAATAATATTTTTCTGTTGCTTTTTCCCCCATGTAAATGAGTTTTATGATATATTGATAAGCATATTGAGCACTTTGAAGGATTAATTGACCAAGATGTATTTTTATGAGTAATCTGAAATATATAATGAATTATAAAAAACGTTTTACACAATTATTTTTTTAGAACTCACATCGATGTTTTTGTATCGAATACATTTTTTTCATGGGAGTGGTCGCATGAGGCGCTGAATCACTCCAAATTCTGGTAAAATTGTTTATTCGTTAACAGTTTCTTGACAGTATCCTCCGATATGACAGTCTTTATGGAAACTAAAATGAATTTGTCACATTTATGCCTCTTTTTTTAGAGTGGCAAACGGTTTTTTACAATCAAGGTACTTGTATTGATCGAGTTCCCTTCACGACCACTTTTGTTCAGAAATATTTTCTATAAATATGCTATACTTTCCCCTACGATTAACTTTGTGGTTTTAATTGCTGTGTTGTACAACTTATTATGGTTTATAAATGTAAATGAGCAGAATATAAAAAATGGGCATCTGTGATTTCTCTATTGAAGGAAGATGAAACTGATCAAGCAATTGAAGAACCTGATGAAATAATGCATATTAATCGTGATAGCGAAAGTAAATATGACAAAAGTGATAGACATGAAACGTTTGAGTTGAATTGTAATTTTCAAATGCTGCCTAAAGAACTCTATCAAGAAAACTAAGAAGCCATAAATGTAACACTTCGCCTTGTCAAAAAGACACAAGCAAGAAAAGGTTACGCATGCTATTTGTAGATCATCAAAGAAAAGCAAAATTACAATAACGTGAGCAAAATATGACAGTTTTGATTGCAAATAGCGTTCTTGTATTTTTAGTGAAAAGTGTCTGTGATTTATGTTCTTTATTTAGGTCACACACATTTGGAATGGTTTCTTTAGTTTTATTGGATTTTTTCTCAAATCATCAAAGAAAAATTAAAAAGTCCTTTAAAGTAGGTAAGTATATTTTCTCTTAGTTAAATTATTCACTGCAATTGTGATTTTTATCGAGCACAGAAAAAATAATTACAAAAAAAAAAGGATTGGGGTGACTTGGTGAAGTGATCGCGCGACAATTAACGTTAGTGTGGAGTAGGCGCCTGCTTCCGGGTTAAAACATTTTGAAGGTTTCTCGCTTTAAATATTAAAAATAACACAATTATTCTTCATTAGAATTTTTCATTCGTTTTCCTTATTTAATATTAATTCTAAATGCTAATTCTGTGAGGCTTAAAATTACAGTTCGTTTTATTTATAATAGGAGCATTCATTTAAAAAATCATTTTATATTTTTGTATGCATTGTTGTGCACTTGGTTTTACTCTCCTTACAATTAAGCTATTATATCAAGAATAATGTATTATTTTTTTAAAAAATAATCGCACAACGGGTACTTCAGCCAGTGTACTTATAAATGTATCAGTACTGCACGATGTATTTAATAACTAATGTATTAATACTAATTTAAGAGCAAGTTTAATTATTATTAGTGACTTCCATTGGCTTCTCTTGCAGAGCAAAGGTTTTCAAATGAAGGCTTAATATTAGAAATTGACACTCTGAGTTCTTATTCTATATTTAGCTGAGATCTATATTTTGTCTTCAAAGCAGCCACCGCATAAAATCCGGTTTCACAAAAGTACGATGTTGAAAACGGTAAAAGTATACGAAATGCTTTTCTTTTCAGTTCAGAAAATTCATCATCTACTTCTGCCCAAAATTGAAAGAGAGTTTTATTACAAAATTGTCTTTTAATTTAGCCACTAGATGTGAAATCTATGAAAATTTCTTCTTCGGTAGTGCAGAGCCCTTCTGAGATATTTTGAAATGGATCTCTCACCCATTCGTAACTTGCTATCAAGTTAGCCTCAGCATAAAAAATATTTTTTTAAATTTTTTACCAACATAGCTAAATGATATTCAATAGTTTTATAAACAACTTCCACATGTTGTTCTTTAGTTTTGTAAGTTTTTACACATTTATACGCATTTTCAAACATTTCTAGGCTTTTTTTGGCTTTAAATTTCGGCTCCATAATTCTAATTTTCTAAAAAAAGCATTAATTTTATCACTCGTGTCAAACATATGTACATTTGATCCTTGAAGTTGAAGATTCAATATATTTAATTTCTCAAATATATCGACTAAGTAGCTCAACTTCATCAGAAATAAACCATCTCGAAATTTCTCAGCTTCCGGTAGGTTTTCCTCTTCTAGAAAAATGGTAATTTCATTTCTTAATTCATAAACACGTTGCAAAAATTTCCCGCGTGATAATCGTCTTGCTTCGCAATAAAATAGCAACGATGAATGCACTGCGCCCATGTCTTTGCAAAGTCCAGAAAAGATTCTTGATTTTAGGGGTCTCATTGTTATGTAATTTACTACAGTAACAACTGTCATTAGCACAATATTCAGGCCACGACTAATTTCTTTGGAAGCCAGAACTTCTCTGTGGATCTTACAATGTGTCCAGATGCACAGTGGAGATTTTTGTTTCACAAGTGCTTGTATACTTTTAAATCTTCCTGACATTGTACGAGCACCATCGGTGCATATTCCGACACAATTTTTCCACTCTATATTTGTCTCGTTTATAAAATTATTTAAAATATCAAATAATGCTATTCCTGTTGCTTTAAGTTTTATTAGTTTGCAAAAAAGTAGTTCTTCTACCGCTGACATACCATCCCAAAATCGAACATACGCAATGAAATGAGCATCTTTATTGCTATCTGTTGCCTCGTCAAGCTGAATTGAAAACAATTTATCACGCAACTTACCGAAAAGCTGTTGCTCTACATCTTCAGCGATATCATCAATTCGACGGGAAACAGTATCATTTGATAGGGGTATGGACTGCAACTCTTTGGTAAAATTGTCTCCAAACATAGTTTGTACGATCTCAATTGCTGCAGGCAAAATAAGCTCTTCGGCAATAGTGTGAGGCTTTTTACATATGGCTATTTTATGTGATACTTTGTAAGAAGTAAGTAAAGATTTTCATTCACTGACAAAGTTTTTTATTAAAATGTTTTTGTTTTTCATATGATTTTAATTTTGATTCAAAGAACTCTCGATGTTTGTTAATGTACTCACCATGAAGCGTTTCGAAATGTCTTTTAAGTTTATTAGGTTTCACACTGTCTGCTGCCAATATTTTTGAGGAAATAACACACAGGGGCTTTTCTTCTCCATTTACTTCAGTAATGGTAAATCCAAAATTCAAATATTCATGAGAATATTTCCTTGATTTAATTTTCGGAACTGTGCTCGTCTGTGCACTTGTTGATGCTTTATTATCGTCGAATGTTCGCTTACGACTTAAAAATTTATCCATGATTTTTTTTGTTCCAATTTTCTGCAGTAATACTTAATAGTGTGAATTACAACTAACGCGCAAATTATAAAATGTACATTCAAGATAGATTTGGTAGCTATAGAAGCATCGAATCGACCAAGACTGATTGGAATTGTACGAGGTACAGCATTATTACATGTTTTGCG
Source organism: Trichonephila clavipes (assembly GCA_019973935.1). Classification (NCBI taxonomy): domain Eukaryota; kingdom Metazoa; phylum Arthropoda; class Arachnida; order Araneae; family Nephilidae; genus Trichonephila; species Trichonephila clavipes. The sequence continues at coordinate 634,068 of BMAU01021352.1, read as the reverse complement.
CAGACGTCCGATAGTTTGGCCAGACTCACGCAGACGCTCGCGAGAATACCAGATGTGATGGATATGAGAGAGCGCAACATAAAAATAGACTATTTTTCAATTTCTACTATAAGTTCACTCTCTCATATATATCTTGTTCAAATTTTCAATCGTTGATAAAATACTTTCTATTCATTCATTCAAGTTCAAATACATTTTTTAAAACTTGTAGTGGGTGACACTTCATGTTAATACAGTTCTTTCAAATTTTAATTCATTAATTAAATTTAAAAAATGAATAAATAGTAACAAACAAAAATTATAGTCCAAAAGCATTTATAGAAAGGAAACCTTTTCGTGCTGTCCCCTGTAACGCAATGGATAGCGTGCTGGGCTTCTAATCTGAAGGACGGTAGTTCGAATTCCATCCGAGATGGCCTAATTTCTGAGAATGTGTGTGATTTCTTCTTTACTTTACACACACACACACACAACACAACACACACACACAACACTATTTTCTTACACTAATTAAATTTAATTAATGAATAAATAGTAACGAAAAAAGAATAGTCCAATACCCCATATATAGAAAGGAAAAGGACAAATTGCAAGGAAAATCGCTTTCTCTTTTAACGCTTAACATTGTGATTCTGTCATATGTATTACATATTTGTATTAATTGTAACTATTTAATAGAAAGTAACTAAAATAAGTTTTTCTTTGTTGGGCTAAGTAGGAATTGACTTAAAATTTATTTTTTATATTACTTGTTCTAATGACATTTGTACTTTTAGAAATGCATGATGGACGAAATAAATCTTTAATTAAATGTCATTTTGCAATCTGTCCCAATTTAAAAAATGAGAAAGGAAAAATAACATAACATTATAATTATTACTTAAAAGTAATTAGCTTTAAATACATATTATTTAAAAGTAACGTATACAAAATTTAATACTCAAAGTGCATTATTATTGCATTCAATACATTATTATTGGGGGCGATGAAAATTATGATTGAAAATTGGGTCGCCAGTAGTGAAAGTTTGAGAAGCACTGTCTTACTTAATTAATTTATTTATTTTGTTTAAAAGTAGTATACAAAATGTAATACTTATGCTGTTAATTTGTATGGTTTATAATTAAGATTGCGTATAGTTGCTTTAGCGTCAAAAAGCATTATTATTACATTCAGTACATTATTAATGTATAAGGGGGGGGGCGCGATAAAAATTGTGATTGAAAAGGGGGGCGCCAGTATTGAAAGTTTGAGAAGCACTGGTCTAGGCAAATAGTGCTTTGAGCAGTCTGGCAATATCTTACCGAGAGCAACACAAAATTTATCATCATTAAATTGAAGACAAAACAATGTAGTCGGAGCTCATTTAATTCAATAATTATTAAGTGCAGAAACAAAAGAATTATTAACTACTATCTCACATTTTACCTAAACGCTTATACATAAGAATCTTCCCTCATATTAATAAATAATGGACAATAAACTGAAAACTGTGGTAAAAGTATTGGTCTATAATATTATCAGAAAAACGGTTGTAGATAGCAGAATTCGAAGAAAATTAACAAATAAAATAGAATTTTAACATTTTAAACACGTAAAAAATTATTCTGTCTGAAAGTAAAAAGTCTGCACAAGAAATTAAATGATTTCCATCAACAAAATAAACTTAAATATCTTTACACGCTGTTATTTTGTGTCGCGAACACTGTTATACCTTTATTTAGAATAGAGATATGCCCTCTAATGGATCTTTATTTGTATTCCCCATTCATTTCACAAGCTATTCATGGGGAGATAATTTGCACGTGACAAGAGGGTTCAATACCAATAAAGTTTTCATACTTTTCAATCGTGTTTCAGAAATTTTAAAGAAACATATAAAGGTACGAAAATAAAATAATTATGTTTCGTATAAGCAAATTATCATGTTTTTTTACATACTGTGGCAATCAGTACCCAATTTTGGATGAAAAATGGACAGAACTCTATTTATACTTAAAATATTGAAGATACTCTTTTAGGAAAGTAAAGATAAATAAATAATTACATAATTTGAATATACTTTTAGAAATTTCAAAGCAGTAGTGTGCAGTATATATTTTGCAGAATGAAGTATTTCTTAAATGTTTTACCATTACTATAAAAGAGCTTTAATAGCAGCATATTCGAAGTGGAATTTTGCTTCACGAATTATGTTCGCTAAGGAAGGTTCTACTGTACTTCATAATACATCACTCTTATCTTTCTACGTTTCAGTTTAAAGGAAAAGATATTGAGTTCAAATTCAGAAATACATTTGGGAAAAAATATATACTTAGAAATGAATAAATCCATAATTTTTCGTTTAAAATTTTTAAAATTTTCGAAGCTTAAGGTTTTTCTTAAAAATTTAAAAGCAAATTTGTAGTTATTCAGAAGTTAAGCAAATGTTTGCTTTTCGTGAAAAATATTACATAAAAAAAATTTCATTTATAAACTAATTTTTCGTAAATTTCCTGTTTATTTCATGAGCTATTCAGCTAGGCTTTCGTTTGTTATTTACCAGATTAATCCTTTTACTGTAATGATTTTAAAAACTCCTGTTAGATATATTTCAGAATTTTATAATTACTTACAGCAAAATGTTTTATCATTAAGTCACTTTATTTTTGATCCCTGATTGCATTTGCATATGGCAATGGATATTTTGATACTTTTCTAATATGTTTCAGGAATTTTAATGAAAGGTGAAAGGATACAAAAATATATTTACGACACCATCTATTGAATGAAAAGAGAAAGATGATAACGGAAAGTGAGTGAGTGAATGTTGTGTTTTACGGCGCAAGTGCCAATTTTGGCTTAACTGGAACAAACATTTTTTCACATATTTAATGTGTAAAATCGTTAAAAAGTTTTATGAAAACAGTTTTAATAATGAAATGTAAAATCACAAATTGTATGGAAAATGTCAGTTCTAAAAATAAGAGTAAATAGATTTTGGTGAGGATTTCCTCCACCAAATCCCTTAAGTATGATTGAAAAATGTCATTTCCGGTTTCTGGTCGGTACTAAAAAGCTTTAGTTCAATTCTTCCTCTTCAACGTCATGTACAAGTATGTCCTCTTCATCTGACGTGTCCTGTACAGGAGTAATTTTTCCTCGGTTTACATAGTGACATCCTTATTTCTATTTTTGGTTTTGTTGGTATTGCGTTAGATATGGTTTCAGGAGGACGCTTTTTTATGAGGTTTTAAAGGTTGTTTTAAATTTTGGGTTGTGTAATGGATGCAATTTTAGAAAGTCTATCTGGAAAGGTGAAGAAGAGAGGTACTTGCTTCAGTATATTTAGTTGGAAAATGCTTTCTTGATTTCTTAACGATTGCTTGATGTCTTAAGAATGAATGAGCATTTGTATTAAATGTAGGAAGAGGTTGCTGAGATTTCGACATTGTAGGTGCTATTATAGAAGTGGAAGGTAATAGTTGTGCTTGAGAGGATCAAGGCGATGTGGAAACTGTAGGAATAGAGGCAGATATATTTGGTTTCGAGAGGGATGAAGCTGGTTGAAGTAATATTAAAGGTAGATATATACTATTTACATAATGTGTGTGCGTAACGTCATCTATTTGTGTGCAAATGTTTACAGTTAAGAATTTTGCAGCCAGAGAGTAGGTTTGAAATAATTGTGAGCTTATGAATTTTCGGGTTTCTACATATGTGTCTTTTTGTTAGCTTCAATTGCTTGGATTTCTTTTTATAATTTTCATTTTGGACATAGTTTGAATCGACGGAATGAGGCTGTGAACAATTAACGCATATGTGCTCCAGATTGCAATCTGAAGAGGCATACCCAACAGATGCACATTTAGAGCACATTAATAGTCCAAGGCAAGCAGTTTGTGAGAGTCCCAACTTTTGAAAACAGCCCAAAAGATTCGGAATATACGGGCGGAGTTTACTGTTTAAATAACCAGCTTTTATAGTTTTGAGTAGTGTGGTGTTATTGAAAGTTAACATTAGATGTGTGTTTTGTCGGTATAACTGTTGCATTGTTTTTATTGTGATTTTTCAGAAAGGAATAACACCTAAATCAGAGAATCCCTCGAGAATTTCTGATTCAGGTGTGATCAACAGGTCAGGTTCAGATATGAAATCTCGGCAAGTATTGAGTGATTTAATGATGACTTGTTGTTACGGATGAATCCAGAAAAGTTTTCGCACGAAAAAAGGACTTTGTAGGGCAGACATAGTTCCAATAAGCAGATCACCGGGACACAAGCGTTTTTCGGATTTCGGATGTTTACCTTTCCCAACAAGGTCTTTAAAAAGAGTAAATGGAGATTTTTTGGACATTTCCTTATTTGACAAGGAAATCAATAAAAATCCTACATGCGCTGTGATATTGTCTATGTTGAAGTGGGTAAAACAAGGCCTTTACTCGGGCGGGACTGACTTGGATCTATAAGCGCGAACTGAACTTCTTCCTGGCGTGCCTTATTACACAAAAAGCAATAAATAAAAAATGTGACATAGAAGCATCACAGGAGGGTTTCCAAACTGTGGGCAATAGCTCATATGCACGCACAACACCACCACGATCCCCGCATTAGCAGACCTGTTCAAAAGTACTGGACGTTTTACGGATCGTAGCAGCAACGATATACATTCCTGCCACCAGATTCGAGTCAATTTCTGTTTGCTAGAATGTAGATGAGGTGAATAACCACACACTCAGCGTTCGTATAACGATGACAAATGAAACATGAAATATCTTAAGAACTGATAGTAAAATAAATTAACAAAGTGAAATTTTCTTTCTACCACATTTCAAGTATTAATTAGAGTTAAATGCAATGTCAGAAATTTATAATTTCAATATATTACTTAGTTTATAATGTTTTGCATATTAAGGTGAAAAACTAATTAAATCATTTCAATAGTCTTGATTAACAATTTAAACGTCGCTTACCATTGAATAAATTTTGAACAGAAAATAATCTGACAATTACTAAACATGGTTTGTAAATTTTAAACACAAATTAATGACAATTACAAACTATCAAAAGATAAATTAGTATGAGAGAGAAAATTTTATTAAAGAATGAATCATATTACATACCTCTTCTCTACATTAAACATGGAACAAATCAAATTCCTTTTATTTAGAAAAAAATGGCTGTATAATTTTTTGTAAAATAGTATGAGTTTATAACATAGTAAATCTGCCATATGTTATTAAATATTACATTTGGCAAAAATACTAGGTTGTCAAGCCACACTCTTGCCTCTGCCTTTTACAATAATTAGAAGGGACTCTTTTCTGACTATTTCACTCTCTAACAACTTACGGCATCCATACCACTAAGTATTTCTGAAAAAAAAATTGTTTTCTACCAGGAAAAAAAATTCAATGACTAATGAAGCAGCTTTGCAATTGATAGTTAAATAAATAAATAAATTGAGTTTTTCTTGGTTGTTCTACCACATACCACTTTTCTAACTATTAATTTCAATTAAATGCAATGCAATTAACTTATATTCTTTTTATATTATTTTATTAGTTCTAAAAATAATTATATTTGATAAAATGATTCTTTGTTTTTTGTGTTGGCTTTCATTTCAAACTTTCTCCTTTTAATATTTTTGGAGAGTAAAATAGAACACACAAAAATTAATTACTGCATTGGTTAACCGAAAAGATCATTTGATTTGAGTGGAGAAATATATTAAAGACCGAGACGAGAATAATTACAGAAAATTATACAAATCCCACCACGTGTAGAATAAAGTGTTTGAAATACTAAATTTAATCAAACTCTCTGAAAACTTATAATGCTTGAATTTTTTCAAATTTTGATAATATAAAAATACTATTTAATACTACACCTTTGATTTAATTTCTCGCACTTTGAGTGACAATTAGTTTATAATTGTTTACAATCAAGGGAAAATAATACGATGCATTAAATTTTTTGATAATGTATGTTATTCAGATATAACCAAATTGTGAATTATGAAACTTAAATTTAAAAAACAAATGGATTGAGCATTGCACGTTGAAAAACAAACATATGCATTCTAAAGAAACTCAAAAGATACATTAACATTAGATGGAAAGTTTTCAGTAGAAAACAAATCATATTATATACCTTTTCTCTCAATTAAAAGTGACACGAAACTGATTCTTCTTACTGAGAAAAAATTGACCTTTTCATGAAATCGTGTACCTTAACGTACTGAAAATTCTACTCAATGATATTAAAAATACAATTGAGTACAATTTTCAGTATATCATGATACACATGATGCCCTCACAGTAAGGAGGAGGGGTTTTTCGAATATTCCACTCAAGAGAGAGAGGACAGCTTTCGACATCCACACAAGTAAACACCCCTGAAATAAATAAGTGTTTCTACAAGGAAAAAGATTAAATGATACCTAACTGAAAAATCGTTGGAACTCATAGTGAAATAAATTGAGTTTTCATTTCTCCATTTCATTCATTTTATATTTCTAAGTATTAATTAGAGTTGATTCCAATGTAACAAATTTATATTCTCTCTTAATATTATTTAGTTCATACAGTTGAACAAATCAAGGTGAAAAAAAAGTAATTAAATCACTGAGAGAGAATGTAATCTTTTGTTAACAAATTATATATAAGACTGATGATTGAATAATATTCTGTAAAGCTATCGACAATAACTAGATACTTTTTGTGAAGTACAAAAATAAGTTGGAGAAAATACTTCTTCGATGTGATATTCATGTCTTGATTCGTTAAATATTGTCGAAAAAAATCCTAATAACTAGGCACATCTTATTCACTTTGTGACATTCCTTTAAATTACACTGTTATCGAAATTACTTCCCATTTTTTTTATAATTGAAAAAATATATATTATTGAAATGTGCTCAGTATGAATGAAATGTTATACTTTAAGAGACAAAAAAATTTAAAAATCAATTGATCTAATATACTTTTATTAAGTTACAGTGAATCAATAAATAAAGTTAAGAGCATTTGCATAATGGGCTTTAAGATGTTTTTATTGAACCTTCTTTTAAATAATTCCAGTCTAATTATTTTATGCTAAGCCGAAATAAACGATTTGATGGTTTGCATTACATAAGTATCTTTTTTTAAAGTTTGGATCGTTAATTTTGTTTAAAAAGTATTCAGAAAGTGATTTACGTTTACCAAAGTTAGGTTTTAAAATTAAGATACTTGTGTCATTTTATCGTCACTTTATTGTAATACCAAAGTTGGCAATTAATTCATGTGTCAGCAATTGTGGCTTTAAAGAGACATACCTGTTATTTGTGCTCCCTATTCATGGAATACTGTCAGAAAAATTTTAATTGCTTTTGCTACTGGGAAGGAGTTTCAAAAGGTAGTTAATCTGAAAAATAAAAAAAAAAGGGAAACACACACATGAAGAAAAATCATAAAAAAACAAAACAAAGGCGCATTACCATCAAATGAGATTTAGAGTTTAGCCTGACAAGAATAATACCAAATGTTGAAGTTTTTTTTTATTGAAAACCAAATTTATCCCTCCTGTTGAAAGCATTTGTTTATTATTCAATTATTTTATAATGCTTATTTTATGTATGAAATAAATTTTAAATTAAACTATCAACACATGCTTCCTAAGTTTAAAACACTATACTTCAATTTTGTGTATGAATTAATTTTTAAATTGATTTATCAACGCATGCTTTTTAAGTTTAAAACACTATACTTCATTACTACTTGAAATGTGATTCTCTTATAGTAATAAATAGTACCTGCTATATACATGAGAAAGACATTTCACAAATTTGAAAAAAAAAAATTAATATTAGGTTACCAAAAGTCCATCTAAATCCGAAAAAAAATGGCAAAGGGTCCATAAGACAAAACAATTTGTGAACCTCTGACCAAAGACGTATCGAAGAAAACACTTAAGAATCTCGTAGAAGACTCTTCCCCGCCTCTAGAAGGACAATGCAGCTAAGCAACACTGGAAGCTAAGCGTTACAAACTTTTATTGAGATCATACCATTTTGAGAGAAGACTGACTGCATGAATTGGTGCTGGTGTAAAGTTACGCATATTAATTAATTAAATTTTGAAGAAATTGCTGTGTAAGTACAAGAGTTCTTTATAAGTTACGATTTACTGCGATATGTATACACATAAATATATACTGTGTCTTGGTAGTTTTTTCTAAAATGTCATCTTTTTTATTATCCATAGAAGAAATGAGAAAATATTCCCCACTTAACAAGAAGATATTATGATTATTTTGTCAATGAGTAATATTCAAAGTTATTTTATTAATTTTAAAATGATAAAATGAGGAAACGCTAAAATAATGTAACACTTCATGTATACACACATATGTATATGTATAGACATAATTATATTGTTAAACTCTACTAAGAGAAATGTCCTAAAATACTCTGTAAACTATATTTCTTATATCAAAAGTTAAATGTATAAAACATAAATAGCAAAAATACCTTTTGAAGTTTCATTCTTGAAAAAATGTTTCTTTTGAGATTCATGATGATTTAGTTGAAGAATAGTGTTTGAAATACGGAAGAACGCTTGTCACATGAACTAATTTTTATTTTAAAACTAATTTCGTGATAAACATTTATCTTTACATCGAGTAATTTTGTTTTTCTTTATGTCTCCGGATGTACATCATTCCACCTCGTACCTAAACACATGTACTTATAATTTTCCCTATATCCCAGTCTAGAAAAATTACTGTTCCAGGAGACGGGAAATTAAATTAAAATTCTGATGGAAGAAGGAGAGAGATAAAGAAACAAAACCTTAAACCTTTAGATGCATGTTATATTAATAAATTATAATAAAATCCTCTGAATGAGCCGTAGATCTAACTAAAAAGAAATGTTTCAGTTAAGGAACATTAAATATGCAGTATTTCATGTAGATACATTTAAAAAAGTACTGAAGGATGTATCGATTATCTTTTATTTCGAATGATATAAAGCAAATTATCAAGCAAATTTTAGGATTATTTGGAGGAATTGATACCTTTTGAGTACAGAAAATGCGGTAAAGTGGAAAAGAAAGTAACAGAAGGAGATGTGTTCACATTGTTTTCCAAACTGAAATTCAGTTTTTTTTGTTGTGTTGTTCTTTTAGCAATTTTAAAATTCCGGAGGAAAACTAACACTAAATAAAGTTTCAAAGAAATTTACTTATCGATAATACACTATGAAAAAACAAAGACAAAGAAATGTTTATTGAGTAATTTTAGTTACAAATTGATAATATAAATACATTTAATGGGAAATTTGAGCTTGATGAATTTTGATGATTTCGTTTATATTTGGTTGTTGTAATAATAATTCCCCTAAAACTTCTTCATCTACATTTTAAAAAATCGATCTTTCTTTCTTTTTTTCTATTTGTTTTTGCTGAAAATCCGAACATTCTCTTAAATTAGAGATGTATTTCATAAATTTGTATTCATATTACATTATTTTTCATTCGTTTCTTATTCTACTATTTTAAACGGATATAACAATTCTTTTATAATCTTTTTCCATGAATAATTTATTAAATAAAAATATCTAAATCTTTATAATCAATTCTAAAAAAGTAGCTGAATTTCGAATTGGGCAGAACCAACTCCTCATTGCGCAGAAATTCAAGATCTAATGAGTTCGACTTCCGCGACGTGCCTCCATATATCCAAGAAATGATTTGCTATATATATCTCAAATTTACTTAGTTCATTTCCAAAAAACGGCCAAATAATTTGGTTCTGTATTTTATTATTTTCTCGAAAAATTATTAATAATTAATAAAAATGGTGGCGCACGAAAGTGCCGCCGCATAGTGGATGAGAATTATTATCGTAAAAAGAAAACCAGCTCTCGTTGATGAATGCAATATAGATTTTTGAAAGATCCGCTGTGCTCTCGATCCCATGTTAAAAGTTATGTGAAATAAAACTTTTTCTGAATTTATAAATTGGTAGCTATGAACTTTCAAAGGACATGTTTTAGTTATACCAACCATAATTTTCATAAAAGTAATACACATTTTGGTTGCTTGATGTTATACACAATTGAAATTATATTAAAGCAAAGTTTTCAATAACACCGTATTTTAAATTGCTTACTCTGAATTCACGTGTTTTCAAGTTTATAATGCAGGGTGCCTTGGGTCCTATTTACAAACTTGAAGTGCAGGTAGAGAACATCGTGAGGTACAATAATTACATAAGAAAGCAGGGGCGGAAAAGTAATCCTAACCAGATACAAAGACACAAAAAAGGGTTATCCCACAATGTGGTGTGAAGCTCTTTATTACACAAAAAGCAAAAAATAAAAAGTGTGACATAAAAGCATCACAGGAGGGTCTCCAAATTGCGGGCAATAGCACAACACCACCACGATCCCCGGATTAGCAGACCTGTTCCAAAGTACTGGGCGTTTAACGGATCGTAGCAGCAAAGATAGACATTCCTGGTCAATTTCCGTTTGCTAGAATGTAGATGAGGTGAATATGCACATACTCCTCGTTCGTATAACGATGACAAATGAAACATGAAATAGCTTAAGAAGGTATAGTAAAATAAATTAACACAAACTGAAATTTTCTTTATACCACATTTCAAGTATTAATAAGAGTTAAATGCAATGTCCGAAATTTATATTTTCGTTATATTACTTAGTTTATAATGTTTTGCATATTAAGGTGAAAAAACTAATTAAATCGTTTCTATAGTCTTGATTAACAATTTAAACGTCGCTTACCATTGAATAAATTTTGAACAGAAAATAATCTCACAATTACCAAACATAGTTTGTAAATTTTAAACACAAATTAATGACAATTACAAACTATCAAAAAATAAAATAATATGAGAGGAAAAATTTTATTAAAGCATAAATCATTTTACATACCTCTTCTCTACATTAAACATGGAACAAATCCAATTCCTTTCATTTAGAAAAAAATGGCCGCATAATTTCTTGTAAAATAGTATGAGTTAATAACGTATTAAATATGCCAAACGTTATTAAGTGTTACATTTGGCAAAATTACTAGGTTGTCAAGGCACACTTTTGCCTCTGCCTTTTACAATAATTAGAAGGGACACTTTTCTGACTATTTCACTCTCTAACAACTTGCGGCATCCATACCGCTAAGTATTTCTGAAATAAAAAATTTTTTCTAACAGGAAAACAAATTAAATGACTAATGAAGCAGCTTTGCAATTGATAGTTAAATAAATAAATAAATTGAGTTTTTCTTGGTTGTTCTACCACATGCCACGTTTCTAATAATTAATTTCAATTAAATGCAATGCAATTAACTTATATTCTTTTTATATTATTTTATTAGTTCTGAAAATAATTCTATTTGATAAAATGATTCTTTGTTTCTTGTGTTCACTTTCATTTCAAACTTTCTCATTTTAATATTACTGGAGAGTAAAATAGAACAAAAATTAATTACTGCATTGGTTAACCGAAAAGATCATTTGATTTGAGTGGAGAAATATATTAAAGACCGAGACGAGAATAATTACAGAAAATTATACAAATCCCACCACGTGTAGAATAAAGTGTTTGAAATACTAAATTTAATCAAACTCTCTGAAAACTTATAATGCTTGAATTTTTTCAAATTTTGATAATATAAAAATACTATTTAATACTACACCTTTGATTTAATTTCTTGCACTTTGAGTGACAATTAGTTTTTAATTGTTTACAATCAAGGGAAAATAATACGATGTATTAAATTTTTTGATAATGTATGTTATTCAGATATAACCAAATTGTGAATTATGAAACTTAAATTTAAAAAACAAATGGATTGAGCATTGCACGTTGAAAAACAAACATATGCATTCTAATGAAACTCAAAAGATACATTAACATTAGATGGAAAGTTTTCAGTAGAAAACAAATCATATTATATACCTTTTCTCTCAATTAAAAGTGACACGAAACTGATTCTTCTTACTGAGAAAAAATTGACCTTTTCATGAAATCGTGTACCTTAACGTACTGAAAATTCTACTCAATGATATTAAAAATACAATTGAGTACAATTTTCAGTATATCATGATACACATGATGCCCTCACAGTAAGGAGGAGGGGTTTTTCGAATATTCCACTCAAGAGAGAGAGGACAGCTTTCGACATCCACACAAGTAAACACCCCTGAAATAAATAAGTGTTTCTACAAGGAAAAAGATTAAATGATACCTAACTGAAAAATCGTTGGAACTCATAGTGAAATAAATTGAGTTTTCATTTCTCCATTTCATTCATTTTATATTTCTAAGTATTAATTAGAGTTGATTCCAATGTAACAAATTTATATTCTCTCTTAATATTATTTAGTTCATACAGTTGAACAAATCAAGGTGAAAAAAAAGTAATTAAATCACTGAGAGAGAATGTAATCTTTTGTTAACAAATTATATATAAGACTGATGATTGAATAATATTCTGTAAAGCTATCGACAATAACTAGATACTTTTTGTGAAGTACAAAAATAAGTTGGAGAAAATACTTCTTCGATGTGATATTCATGTCTTGATTCGTTAAATATTGTCGAAAAAAATCCTAATAACTAGGCACATCTTATTCACTTTGTGACATTCCTTTAAATTACACTGTTATCGAAATTACTTCCCATTTTTTTTATAATTGAAAAAATATATATTATTGAAATGTGCTCAGTATGAATGAAATGTTATACTTTAAGAGACAAAAAAATTTAAAAATCAATTGATCTAATATACTTTTATTAAGTTACAGTGAATCAATAAATAAAGTTAAGAGCATTTGCATAATGGGCTTTAAGATGTTTTTATTGAACCTTCTTTTAAATAATTCCAGTCTAATTATTTTATGCTAAGCCGAAATAAACGATTTGATGGTTTGCATTACATAAGTATCTTTTTTTAAAGTTTGGGTCGTTAATTTTGTTTAAAAAGTATTCAGAAAGTGATTTACGTTTACCAAAGTTAGGTTTTAAAATTAAGATACTTGTGTCATTTTATCGTCACTTTATTGTAATACCAAAGTTGGCAATTAATTCATGTGTCAGCAATTGTGGCTTTAAAGAGACATACCTGTTATTTGTGCTCCCTATTCATGGAATACTGTCAGAAAAATTTTAATTGCTTTTGCTACTGGGAAGGAGTTTCAAAAGGTAGTTAATCTGAAAAATAAAAAAAAAAGGGAAACACACACATGAAGAAAAATCATAAAAAAACAAAACAAAGGCGCATTACCATCAAATGAGATTTAGAGTTTAGCCTGACAAGAATAATACCAAATGTTGAAGTTTTTTTATTGAAAACCAAATTTATCCCTCCTGTTGAAAGCATTTGTTTATTATTCAATTATTTTATAATGCTTATTTTATGTATGAAATAAATTTTAAATTAAACTATCAACACATGCTTCCTAAGTTTAAAACACTATACTTCAATTTTGTGTATGAATTAATTTTTAAATTGATTAATCAACGCATGCTTTTTAAGTTTAAAACACTATACTTCATTACTACTTGAAATGTGATTCTCTTATAGTAATAAATAGTACCTGCTATATACATGAGAAAGACATTTCACAAATTTGAAAAAAAAATTAATATTAGGTTACCAAAAGTCCATCTAAATCCGAAAAAATATTGGCAAAGGGTCCATAAGACAAAACAATTTGTGAACCTCTGACCAAAGACGTATCGAAGAAAACACTTAAGAATCTCGTAGAAGACTCTTCCCCGCCTCTAGAAGGACAATGCAGCTAAGCAACACTGGAAGCTAAGCGTTACAAACTTTTATTGAGATCATACCATTTTGAGAGAAGACTGACTGCATGAATTGGTGCTGGTGTAAAGTTACGCATATTAATTAATTAAATTTTGAAGAAATTGCTGTGTAAGTACAAGAGTTCTTTATAAGTTACGATTTACTGCGATATGTATACACATAAATATATACTGTGTCTTGGTAGTTTTTTCTAAAATGTCATCTTTTTTTTATTATCCATAGAAGAAATGAGAAAATATTCCCCACTTAACAAGAAGATATTATGATTATTTTGTCAATGAGTAATATTCAAAGTTATTTTATTAATTTTAAAATGATAAAATGAGGAAACGCTAAAATAATGTAACACTTCATGTATACACACATATGTATATGTATAGACATAATTATATTGTTAAACTCTACTAAGAGAAATGTCCTAAAATACTCTGTAAACTATATTTCTTATATCAAAAGTTAAATGTATAAAACATAAATAGCAAAAAATACCTTTTGAAGTTTCATTCTTGAAAAAATGTTTCTTTTGAGATTCATGATGATTTAGTTGAAGAATAGTGTTTGAAATACGGAAGAACGCTTGTCACATGAACTAATTTTTATTTTAAAACTAATTTCGTGATAAACATTTATCTTTACATCGAGTAATTTTGTTTTTCTTTATGTCTCCGGATGTACATCATTCCACCTCGTACCTAAACACATGTACTTATAATTTTCCCTATATCCCAGTCTAGAAAAATTACTGTTCCAGGAGACGGGAAATTAAATTAAAATTCTGATGGAAGAAGGAGAGAGATAAAGAAACAAAACCTTAAACCTTTAGATGCATGTTATATTAATAAATTATAATAAAATCCTCTGAATGAGCCGTAGATCTAACTAAAAAGAAATGTTTCAGTTAAGGAACATTAAATATGCAGTATTTCATGTAGATACATTTAAAAAAGTACTGAAGGATGTATCGATTATCTTTTATTTCGAATGATATAAAGCAAATTATCAAGCAAATTTTAGGATTATTTGGAGGAATTGATACCTTTTGAGTACAGAAAATGCGGTAAAGTGGAAAAGAAAGTAACAGAAGGAGATGTGTTCACATTGTTTTCCAAACTGAAATTCAGTTTTTTTTGTTGTGTTGTTCTTTTTTTAGCAATTTTAAAATTCGGAGGAAAACTAACACTAAATAAAGTTTCAAAGAAATTTACTTATCGATAATACACTATGAAAAAACAAAAGACAAAGAAATGTTTATTGAGTAATTTTAGTTACAAATTGATAATATAAATACATTTAATGGGAAATTTGAGCTTGATGAATTTTGATGATTTCGTTTATATTTGGTTGTTGTAATAATAATTCCCCTAAAACTTCTTCATCTACATTTTAAAAAATCGATCTTTCTTTCTTTTTTCTATTTGTTTTTGCTGAAAATCCGAACATTCTCTTAAATTAGAGATGTATTTCATAAATTTGTATTCATATTACATTATTTTTTCATTCGTTTCTTATTCTACTATTTTAAATGGATATAACAATTCTTTTATAATCTTTTTCCATGAATAATTTATTAAATAAAAATATCTAAATCTTTATAATCAATTCTAAAAAAGTAGCTGAATTTCGAATTGGGCAGAACCAACTCCTCATTGCGCAGAAATTCAAGATCTAATGAGTTCGACTTCCGCGACGTGCCTCCATATATCCAAGAAATGATTTGCTATATATATCTCAAATTTACTTAGTTCATTTCCAAAAAACGGCCAAATAATTTGGTTCTGTATTTTATTATTTTGTCGAAAAATTATTAATAATTAAAAAAAATGGTGGCGCACGAAAGTGCCGCCGCATAGTGGATGAGAATTATTATCGTAAAAAGAAAACCAGCTCTCGTTGATGAATGCAATATAGATTTTTGAAAGATCCGCTGTGCTCTCGATCCCATGTTAAAAGTTATGTGAAATAAAACTTTTTCTGAATTTATAAATTGGTAGCTATGAACTTTCAAAGGACATGTTTTAGTTATACCAACCATAATTTTCATAAAAGTAATACACATTTTGGTTGCTTGATGTTATACACAATTGAAATTATATTAAAGCAAAGTTTTCAATAACACCGTATTTTAAATTGCTTACTCTGAATTCACGTGTTTTCAAGTTTATAATGCAGGGTGCCTTGGGTCCTATTTACAAACTTGAAGTGCAGGTAGAGAACATCGTGAGGTACAATAATTACATAAGAAAGCAGGGGCGGAAAAGTAATCCTAACCAGATACAAAGACACAAAAAAAGTTATCCCACAATGTGGTGTGAAGCTCTTTATTACACAAAAAGCAAAAAATAAAAAGTGTGACATAAAAGCATCACAGGAGGGTCTCCAAATTGCGGGCAATAGCACAACACCACCACGATCCCCGGATTAGCAGACCTGTTCCAAAGTACTGGGCGTTTAACGGATCGTAGCAGCAAAGATAGACATTCCTGGTCAATTTCCGTTTGCTAGAATGTAGATGAGGTGAATATGCACATACTCCTCGTTCGTATAACGATGACAAATGAAACATGAAATAGCTTAAGAAGGTATAGTAAAATAAATTAACACAAACTGAAATTTTCTTTATACCACATTTCAAGTATTAATAAGAGTTAAATGCAATGTCCGAAATTTATATTTTCGTTATATTACTTAGTTTATAATGTTTTGCATATTAAGGTGAAAAACTAATTAAATCGTTTCTATAGTCTTGATTAACAATTTAAACGTCGCTTACCATTGAATAAATTTTGAACAGAAAATAATCTCACAATTACTAAACATAGTTTGTAAATTTTAAACACAAATTAATGACAATTACAAACTATCAAAAAATAAAATAATATGAGAGGAAAAATTTTATTAAAGCATAAATCATTTTACATACCTCTTCTCTACATTAAACATGGAACAAATCCAATTCCTTTCATTTAGAAAAAATGGCCGCATAATTTCTTGTAAAATAGTATGAGTTAATAACGTATTAAATATGCCAAACGTTATTAAGTGTTACATTTGGCAAAATTACTAGGTTGTCAAGGCACACTTTGCCTCTGCCTTTTTACAATAATTAGAAGGGACACTTTTCTGACTATTTCACTCTCTAACAACTTGCGGCATCCATACCGCTAAGTATTTCTGAAATAAAAAATTTTTTTTCTAACAGGAAAACAAATTAAATGACTAATGAAGCAGCTTTGCAATTGATAGTTAAATAAATAAATAAATTGAGTTTTTCTTGGTTGTTCTACCACATGCCACGTTTCTAATAATTAATTTCAATTAAATGCAATGCAATTAACTTATATTCTTTTTATATTATTTTATTAGTTCTGAAAATAATTCTATTTGATAAAATGATTCTTTGTTTCTTGTGTTCACTTTCATTTCAAACTTTCTCATTTTAATATTACTGGAGAGTAAAATAGAACAAAAAATTAATTACTGCATTGGTTAACCGAAAAGATCATTTGATTTGAGTGGAGAAATATATTAAAGACCGAGACGAGAATAATTACAGAAAATTATACAAATCCCACCACGTGTAGAATAAAGTGTTTGAAATACTAAATTTAATCAAACTCTCTGAAAACTTATAATGCTTGAATTTTTTCAAATTTTGATAATATAAAAATACTATTTAATACTACACCTTTGATTTAATTTCTTGCACTTTGAGTTACAATTAGTTTTTAATTGTTTACAATCAAGGGAAAATAATACGATGCATTAAATTTTTTGATAATGTATGTTATTCAGATATAACCAAATTGTGAATTATGAAACTTAAATTTAAAAAACAAATGGATTGAGCATTGCACGTTGAAAAACAAACATATGCATTCTAAAGAAACTCAAAAGATACATTAACATTAGATGGAAAGTTTTCAGTAGAAAACAAATCATATTATGTACCTTTTCTCTCAATTAAAAGTGACACGAAACTGATTCTTCTTACTGAGAAAAAATTGACCTTTTCATGAAATCGTGTACCTTAACGTACTGAAAATTCTACTCAATGATATTAAAAATACAATTGAGTACAATTTTCAGTATATCATGATACACATGATGCCCTCACAGTAAGGAGGAGGGGGGTTTTCGAATATTCCACTCAAGAGAGAGGGACAGCTTTCGACATCCACACAAGTAAACACCCCTGAAATAAATAAGTGTTTCTACAAGGAAAAAGATTAAATGATACCTAACTGAAAAATCGTTGGAACTCATAGTGAAATAAATTGAGTTTTCATTTCTCCATTTCATTCATTTTATATTTCTAAGTATTAATTAGAGTTGATTCAATGTAACAAATTTATATTCTCTCTTAATATTATTTAGTTCATACAGTTGAACAAATCAAGGTGAAAAAAAAAAGTAATTAAATCACTGAGAGAGAATGTAATCTTTTGTTAACAAATTATATATAAGACTGATGATTGAATAATATTCTGTAAAGCTATCGACAATAACTAGATACTTTTTGTGAAGTACAAAAATAAGTTGGAGAAAATACTTCTTCGATGTGATATTCATGTCTTGATTCGTTAAATATTGTCGAAAAAATCCTAATAACTAGGCACATCTTATTCACTTTGTGACATTCCTTTAAATTACACTGTTATCGAAATTACTTCCCATTTTTTTATAATTGAAAAAATATATATTATTGAAATGTGCTCAGTATGAATGAAATGTTATACTTTAAGAGACAAAAAATTTAAAAATCACTTGATCTAATATACTTTTATTAAGTTACAGTGAATCAATAAATAAAGTTAAGAGCATTTGCATAATGGGCTTTAAGATGTTTTTATTGAACCTTCTTTTAAATAATTCCAGTCTAATTATTTTATGCTAAGCCGAAATAAACGATTTGATGGTTTGCATTACATAAGTATCTTTTTTTAAAGTTTGGGTCGTTAATTTTGTTTAAAAAGTATTCAGAAAGTGATTTACGTTTACCAAAATTAGGTTTTAAAATTAAGATACTTGTGTCATTTTATCGTCACTTTATTGTAATACCAAAGTTGGCAATTAATTCATGTGTCAGCAATTGTGGCTTTAAAGAGACATACCTGTTATTTGTGCTCCTATTCATGGAATACTGTCAGAAAAATTTTGATTGCTTTTGCTACTGGGAAGGAGTTTCAAAAGGTAGTTAATCTGAAAAATAAAAAAAAAGGGAAACACACACATGAAGAAAAATCATAAAAAAACAAAACAAAGGCGCATTACCATCAAATGAGATTTAGAGTTTAGCCTGACAAGAATAATACCAAATGTTGAAGTTTTTTTATTGAAAACCAAATTTATCCCTCCTGTTGAAAGCATTTGTTTATTATTCAATTATTTTATAATGCTTATTTTATGTATGAAATAAATTTTAAATTAAACTATCAACACATGCTTCCTAAGTTTAAAACACTATACTTCAATTTTGTGTATGAATTAATTTTTAAATTGATTAATCAACGCATGCTTTTTAAGTTTAAAACACTATACTTCATTACTACTTGAAATGTGATTCTCTTATAGTAATAAATAGTACCTGCTATATACATGAGAAAGACATTTCACAAATTTGAAAAAAAAATTAATATTAGGTTACCAAAAGTCCATCTAAATCCGAAAAAATATTGGCAAAGGGTCCATAAGACAAAACAATTTGTGAACCTCTGACCAAAGACGTATCGAAGAAAACACTTAAGAATCTCGTAGAAGACTCTTCCCCGCCTCTAGAAGGACAATGCAGCTAAGCAACACTGGAAGCTAAGCGTTACAAACTTTTATTGAGATCATACCATTTTGAGAGAAGACTGACTGCATGAATTGGTGCTGGTGTAAAGTTACGCATATTAATTAATTAAATTTTGAAGAAATTGCTGTGTAAGTACAAGAGTTCTTTATAAGTTACGATTTACTGCGATATGTATACACATAAATATATACTGTGTCTTGGTAGTTTTTTCTAAAATGTCATCTTTTTTTTATTATCCATAGAAGAAATGAGAAAATATTCCCCACTTAACAAGAAGATATTATGATTATTTTGTCAATGAGTAATATTCAAAGTTATTTTATTAATTTTAAAATGATAAAATGAGGAAACGCTAAAATAATGTAACACTTCATGTATACACACATATGTATATGTATAGACATAATTATATTGTTAAACTCTACTAAGAGAAATGTCCTAAAATACTCTGTAAACTATATTTCTTATATCAAAAGTTAAATGTATAAAACATAAATAGCAAAAAATACCTTTTGAAGTTTCATTCTTGAAAAAATGTTTCTTTTGAGATTCATGATGATTTAGTTGAAGAATAGTGTTTGAAATACGGAAGAACGCTTGTCACATGAACTAATTTTTATTTTAAAACTAATTTCGTGATAAACATTTATCTTTACATCGAGTAATTTTGTTTTTCTTTATGTCTCCGGATGTACATCATTCCACCTCGTACCTAAACACATGTACTTATAATTTTCCCTATATCCCAGTCTAGAAAAATTACTGTTCCAGGAGACGGGAAATTAAATTAAAATTCTGATGGAAGAAGGAGAGAGATAAAGAAACAAAACCTTAAACCTTTAGATGCATGTTATATTAATAAATTATAATAAAATCCTCTGAATGAGCCGTAGATCTAACTAAAAAGAAATGTTTCAGTTAAGGAACATTAAATATGCAGTATTTCATGTAGATACATTTAAAAAAGTACTGAAGGATGTATCGATTATCTTTTATTTCGAATGATATAAAGCAAATTATCAAGCAAATTTTAGGATTATTTGGAGGAATTGATACCTTTTGAGTACAGAAAATGCGGTAAAGTGGAAAAGAAAGTAACAGAAGGAGATGTGTTCACATTGTTTTCCAAACTGAAATTCAGTTTTTTTGTTGTGTTGTTCTTTTTTAGCAATTTTAAAATTCCGGAGGAAAACTAACACTAAATAAAGTTTCAAAGAAATTTACTTATCGATAATACACTATGAAAAAACAAAAGACAAAGAAATGTTTATTGAGTAATTTTAGTTACAAATTGATAATATAAATACATTTAATGGGAAATTTGAGCTTGATGAATTTTGATGATTTCGTTTATATTTGGTTGTTGTAATAATAATTCCCCTAAAACTTCTTCATCTACATTTTAAAAAATCGATCTTTCTTTCTTTTTTTTTTTTCTATTTGTTTTTGCTGAAAATCCGAACATTCTCTTAAATTAGAGATGTATTTCATAAATTTGTATTCATATTACATTATTTTTTCATTCGTTTCTTATTCTACTATTTTAAACGGATATAACAATTCTTTTATAATCTTTTTCCATGAATAATTTATTAAATAAAAATATCTAAATCTTTATAATCAATTCTAATAAAGTAGCTGAATTTCGAATTGGGCAGAACCAACTCCTCATTGCGCAGAAATTCAAGATCTAATGAGTTCGACTTCCGCGACGTGCCTCCATATATCCAAGAAATGATTTGCTATATATATCTCAAATTTACTTAGTTCATTTCAAAAAACGGCCAAATAATTTGGTTCTGTATTTTATTATTTTCTCGAAAAATTATTAATAATTAATAAAAATGGTGGCGCACGAAAGTGCCGCCGCATAGTGGATGAGAATTATTATCGTAAAAAAGAAAACCAGCTCTCGTTGATGAATGCAATATAGATTTTTGAAAGATCCGCTGTGCTCTCGATCCCATGTTAAAAGTTATGTGAAATAAAACTTTTTCTGAATTTATAAATTGGTAGCTATGAACTTTCAAAGGACATGTTTTAGTTATACCAACCATAATTTTCATAAAAGTAATACACATTTTGGTTGCTTGATGTTATACACAATTGAAATTATATTAAAGCAAAGTTTTCAATAACACCGTATTTTAAATTGCTTACTCTGAATTCACGTGTTTTCAAGTTTATAATGCAGGGTGCCTTGGGTCCTATTTACAAACTTGAAGTGCAGGTAGAGAACATCGTGAGGGACAATAATTACATAAGAAAGCAGGGGCGGAAAAGTAATCCTAACCAGATACAAAGACACAAAAGGGTTATCCCACAATGTGGTGTGAAGCTCTTTATTACACAAAAGCAAAAAATAAAAAGTGTGACATAAAAGCATCACAGGAGGGTCTCCAAATTGCGGGCAATAGCACAACACCACCACGATCCCCGGATTAGCAGACCTGTTCCAAAGTACTGGGCGTTTAACGGATCGTAGCAGCAAAGATAGACATTCCTGGTCAATTTCCGTTTGCTAGAATGTAGATGAGGTGAATATGCACATACTCCTCGTTCGTATAACGATGACAAATGAAACATGAAATAGCTTAAGAAGGTATAGTAAAATAAATTAACACAAACTGAAATTTTCTTTATACCACATTTCAAGTATTAATAAGAGTTAAATGCAATGTCCGAAATTTATATTTTCGTTATATTACTTAGTTTATAATGTTTTGCATATTAAGGTGAAAAACTAATTAAATCGTTTCTATAGTCTTGATTAACAATTTAAACGTCGCTTACCATTGAATAAATTTTGAACAGAAAATAATCTGACAATTACTAAACATGGTTTGTAAATTTTAAACACAAATTAATGACAATTACAAACTATCAAAAATAAAATAATATGAGAGGAAAAATTTTATTAAAGCATAAATCATTTTACATACCTCTTCTCTACATTAAACATGGAACAAATCAAATTCCTTTCATTTAGAAAAAATGGCTGTATAATTTTTTGTAAAATAGTATGAGTTTATAACATAGTAAATCTGCCAAACGTTATTAAATATTACATTTGGCAAAATTACTAGGTTGTCAAGGCACACTTTTGCCTCTGCCTTTTACAATAATTAGAAGGGACACTTTTCTGACTATTTCACTCTCTAACAACTTGCGGCATCCATACCACTAAGTATTTCTGAAATAAAAAATTTTTTCTAACAGGAAAAAAATTCAATGACTAATGAAGCAGCTTTGCAATTGATAGTTAAATAAATAAATAAATTGAGTTTTTCTTGGTTGTTCTACCACATACCACTTTTCTAACTATTAATTTCAATTAAATGCAATGCAATTAACTTATATTCTTTTTATATTATTTTATTAGTTCTAAAAATAATTATATTTGATAAAATGATTCTTTGTTTTTTGTGTTGGCTTTCATTTCAAACTTTCTCATTTTAATATTTTTGGAGAGTAAAATAGAACAAAAAAATTAATTACTGCATTGGTTAACCGAAAAGATCATTTGATTTGAGTGGAGAAATATATTAAAGACCGAGACGAGAATAATTACAGAAAATTATACAAATCCCACCACGTGTAGAATAAAGTGTTTGAAATACTAAATTTAATCAAACTCTCTGAAAACTTATAATGCTTGAATTTTTTCAAATTTTGATAATATAAAAATACTATTTAATACTACACCTTTGATTTAATTTCTCGCACTTTGAGTTACAATTAGTTTTTAATTGTTTACAATCAAGGGAAAATAATACGATGCATTAAATTTTTTGATAATGTATGTTATTCAGATATAACCAAATTGTGAATTATGAAACTTAAATTTAAAAAACAAATGGATTGAGCATTGCACGTTGAAAAACAAACATATGCATTCTAAAGAAACTCAAAAGATACATTAACATTAGATGGAAAGTTTTCAGTAGAAAACAAATCATATTATGTACCTTTTCTCTCAATTAAAAGTGACACGAAACTGATTCTTCTTACTGAGAAAAAATTGACCTTTTCATGAAATCGTGTACCTTAACGTACTGAAAATTCTACTCAATGATATTAAAAATACAATTGAGTACAATTTTCAGTATATCATGATACACATGATGCCCTCACAGTAAGGAGGAGGGGTTTTCGAATATTCCACTCAAGAGAGAGAGGACAGCTTTCGACATCCACACAAGTAAACACCCCTGAAATAAATAAGTGTTTCTACAAGGAAAAAGATTAAATGATACCTAACTGAAAAATCGTTGGAACTCATAGTGAA
The DNA here is from genome assembly GCA_019973935.1 of Trichonephila clavipes. Taxonomy (NCBI): domain Eukaryota; kingdom Metazoa; phylum Arthropoda; class Arachnida; order Araneae; family Nephilidae; genus Trichonephila; species Trichonephila clavipes. Next base: position 610,170 of record BMAU01021352.1, on the reverse strand, counting down.
ATAAATTGAGTTTTCATTTCTCCATTTCATTCATTTTATATTTCTAAGTATTAATTAGAGTTGATTCCAATGTAACAAATTTATATTCTCTCTTAATATTATTTAGTTCATACAGTTGAACAAATCAAGGTGAAAAAAAAGTAATTAAATCACTGAGAGAGAATGTAATCTTTTGTTAACAAATTATATATAAGACTGATGATTGAATAATATTCTGTAAAGCTATCGACAATAACTAGATACTTTTTGTGAAGTACAAAAATAAGTTGGAGAAAATACTTCTTCGATGTGATATTCATGTCTTGATTCGTTAAATATTGTCGAAAAAATCCTAATAACTAGGCACATCTTATTCACTTTGTGACATTCCTTTAAATTACACTGTTATCGAAATTACTTCCCATTTTTTTTATAATTGAAAAAATATATATTATTGAAATGTGCTCAGTATGAATGAAATGTTATACTTTAAGAGACAAAAAAATTTAAAAATCACTTGATCTAATATACTTTTATTAAGTTACAGTGAATCAATAAATAAAGTTAAGAGCATTTGCATAATGGGCTTTAAGATGTTTTTATTGAACCTTCTTTTAAATAATTCCAGTCTAATTATTTTATGCTAAGCCGAAATAAACGATTTGATGGTTTGCATTACATAAGTATCTTTTTTAAAGTTTGGGTCGTTAATTTTGTTTAAAAAGTATTCAGAAAGTGATTTACGTTTACCAAAATTAGGTTTTAAAATTAAGATACTTGTGTCATTTTATCGTCACTTTATTGTAATACCAAAGTTGGCAATTAATTCATGTGTCAGCAATTGTGGCTTTAAAGAGACATACCTGTTATTTGTGCTCCCTATTCATGGAATACTGTCAGAAAAATTTTGATTGCTTTTGCTACTGGGAAGGAGTTTCAAAAAAAGGTAGTTAATCTGAAAAATAAAAAAAAAAAAGGGAAACACACACATGAAGAAAAATCATAAAAAAAAACAAAACAAAGGCGCATTACCATCAAATGAGATTTAGAGTTTAGCCTGACAAGAATAATACCAAATGTTGAAGTTTTTTTATTGAAAACCAAATTTATCCCTCCTGTTGAAAGCATTTGTTTATTATTCAATTATTTTATAATGCTTATTTTATGTATGAAATAAATTTTAAATTAAACTATCAACACATGCTTCCTAAGTTTAAAACACTATACTTCAATTTTGTGTATGAATTAATTTTTAAATTGATTAATCAACGCATGCTTTTTAAGTTTAAAACACTATACTTCATTACTACTTGAAATGTGATTCTCTTATAGTAATAAATAGTACCTGCTATATACATGAGAAAGACATTTCACAAATTTGAAAAAAAAAATTAATATTAGGTTACCAAAAGTCCATCTAAATCCGAAAAAAAAATGGCAAAGGGTCCATAAGACAAAACAATTTGTGAACCTCTGACCAAAGACGTATCGAAGAAAACACTTAAGAATCTCGTAGAAGACTCTTCCCCGCCTCTAGAAGGACAATGCAGCTAAGCAACACTGGAAGCTAAGCGTTACAAACTTTTATTGAGATCATACCATTTTGAGAGAAGACTGACTGCATGAATTGGTGCTGGTGTAAAGTTACGCATATTAATTAATTAAATTTTGAAGAAATTGCTGTGTAAGTACAAGAGTTCTTTATAAGTTACGATTTACTGCGATATGTATACACATAAATATATACTGTGTCTTGGTAGTTTTTTCTAAAATGTCATCTTTTTTTTATTATCCATAGAAGAAATGAGAAAATATTCCCCACTTAACAAGAAGATATTATGATTATTTTGTCAATGAGTAATATTCAAAGTTATTTTATTAATTTTAAAATGATAAAATGAGGAAACGCTAAAATAATGTAACACTTCATGTATACACACATATGTATATGTATAGACATAATTATATTGTTAAACTCTACTAAGAGAAATGTCCTAAAATACTCTGTAAACTATATTTCTTATATCAAAAGTTAAATGTATAAAACATAAATAGCAAAAAATACCTTTTGAAGTTTCATTCTTGAAAAAATGTTTCTTTTGAGATTCATGATGATTTAGTTGAAGAATAGTGTTTGAAATACGGAAGAACGCTTGTCACATGAACTAATTTTTATTTTAAAACTAATTTCGTGATAAACATTTATCTTTACATCGAGTAATTTTGTTTTTCTTTATGTCTCCGGATGTACATCATTCCACCTCGTACCTAAACACATGTACTTATAATTTTCCCTATATCCCAGTCTAGAAAAATTACTGTTCCAGGAGACGGGAAATTAAATTAAAATTCTGATGGAAGAAGGAGAGAGATAAAGAAACAAAACCTTAAACCTTTAGATGCATGTTATATTAATAAATTATAATAAAATCCTCTGAATGAGCCGTAGATCTAACTAAAAAGAAATGTTTCAGTTAAGGAACATTAAATATGCAGTATTTCATGTAGATACATTTAAAAAAAGTACTGAAGGATGTATCGATTATCTTTTATTTCGAATGATATAAAGCAAATTATCAAGCAAATTTTAGGATTATTTGGAGGAATTGATACCTTTTGAGTACAGAAAATGCGGTAAAGTGGAAAAGAAAGTAACAGAAGGAGATGTGTTCACATTGTTTTCCAAACTGAAATTCAGTTTTTTTGTTGTGTTGTTCTTTTTTAGCAATTTTAAAATTCCGGAGGAAAACTAACACTAAATAAAGTTTCAAAGAAATTTACTTATCGATAATACACTATGAAAAACAAAAGACAAAGAAATGTTTATTGAGTAAATTTAGTTACAAATTGATAATATAAATACATTTAATGGGAAATTTGAGCTTGATGAATTTTGATGATTTCGTTTATATTTGGTTGTTGTAATAATAATTCCCCTAAAACTTCTTCATCTACATTTTAAAAAATCGATCTTTCTTTCTTTTTTCTATTTGTTTTTGCTGAAAATCCGAACATTCTCTTAAATTAGAGATGTATTTCATAAATTTGTATTCATATTACATTATTTTTCATTCGTTTCTTATTCTACTATTTTAAACGGATATAACAATTCTTTTATAATCTTTTTTCCATGAATAATTTATTAAATAAAAATATCTAAATCTTTATAATCAATTCTAATAAAGTAGCTGAATTTCGAATTGGGCAGAACCAACTCCTCATTGCGCAGAAATTCAAGATCTAATGAGTTCGACTTCCGCGACGTGCCTCCATATATCAAAGAAATGATTTGCTATATATATCTCAAATTTACTTAGTTCATTTCAAAAAACGGCCAAATAATTTGGTTCTGTATTTTATTATTTTGTCGAAAAATTATTAATAATTAAAAAAATGGTGGCGCACGAAAGTGCCGCCGCATAGTGGATGAGAATTATTATCGTAAAAAGAAAACCAGCTCTCGTTGATGAATGCAATATAGATTTTTGAAAGATCCGCTGTGCTCTCGATCCCATGTTAAAAGTTATGTGAAATAAAACTTTTTCTGAATTTATAAATTGGTAGCTATGAACTTTCAAAGGACATGTTTTAGTTATACCAACCATAATTTTCATAAAAGTAATACACATTTTGGTTGCTTGATGTTATACACAATTGAAATTATATTAAAGCAAAGTTTTCAATAACACCGTATTTTAAATTGCTTACTCTGAATTCACGTGTTTTCAAGTTTATAATGCAGGGTGCCTTGGGTCCTATTTACAAACTTGAAGTGCAGGTAGAGAACATCGTGAGGGACAATAATTACATAAGAAAGCAGGGGCGGAAAAGTAATCCTAACCAGATACAAAGACACAAAAAGGGTTATCCCACAATGTGGTGTGAAGCTCTTTATTACACAAAAAGCAAAAAATAAAAAGTGTGACATAAAAGCATCACAGGAGGGTCTCCAAATTGCGGGCAATAGCACAACACCACCACGATCCCCGGATTAGCAGACCTGTTCCAAAGTACTGGGCGTTTAACGGATCGTAGCAGCAAAGATAGACATTCCTGGTCAATTTCCGTTTGCTAGAATGTAGATGAGGTGAATATGCACATACTCCTCGTTCGTATAACGATGACAAATGAAACATGAAATAGCTTAAGAAGGTATAGTAAAATAAATTAACACAAACTGAAATTTTCTTTATACCACATTTCAAGTATTAATAAGAGTTAAATGCAATGTCCGAAATTTATATTTTCGTTATATTACTTAGTTTATAATGTTTTGCATATTAAGGTGAAAAACTAATTAAATCGTTTCTATAGTCTTGATTAACAATTTAAACGTCGCTTACCATTGAATAAATTTTGAACAGAAAATAATCTCACAATTACCAAACATAGTTTGTAAATTTTAAACACAAATTAATGACAATTACAAACTATCAAAAAATAAAATAATATGAGAGGAAAAATTTTATTAAAGCATAAATCATTTTACATACCTCTTCTCTACATTAAACATGGAACAAATCCAATTCCTTTCATTTAGAAAAAAAATGGCCGCATAATTTCTTGTAAAATAGTATGAGTTAATAACGTATTAAATATGCCAAACGTTATTAAGTGTTACATTTGGCAAAAATTACTAGGTTGTCAAGGCACACTTTTGCCTCTGCCTTTTACAATAATTAGAAGGGACACTTTTCTGACTATTTCACTCTCTAACAACTTGCGGCATCCATACCGCTAAGTATTTCTGAAATAAAAAATTTTTCTAACAGGAAAACAAATTAAATGACTAATGAAGCAGCTTTGCAATTGATAGTTAAATAAATAAATAAATTGAGTTTTTCTTGGTTGTTCTACCACATGCCACGTTTCTAATAATTAATTTCAATTAAATGCAATGCAATTAACTTATATTCTTTTTATATTATTTTATTAGTTCTGAAAATAATTCTATTTGATAAAATGATTCTTTGTTTCTTGTGTTCACTTTCATTTCAAACTTTCTCATTTTAATATTACTGGAGAGTAAAATAGAACAAAAATTAATTACTGCATTGGTTAACCGAAAAGATCATTTGATTTGAGTGGAGAAATATATTAAAGACCGAGACGAGAATAATTACAGAAAATTATACAAATCCCACCACGTGTAGAATAAAGTGTTTGAAATACTAAATTTAATCAAAATCTCTGAAAACTTATAATGCTTGAATTTTTTCAAATTTTGATAATATAAAAATACTATTTAATACTACACCTTTGATTTAATTTCTTGCACTTTGAGTGACAATTAGTTTTTAATTGTTTACAATCAAGGGAAAATAATACGATGTATTAAATTTTTTGATAATGTATGTTATTCAGATATAACCAAATTGTGAATTATGAAACTTAAATTTAAAAAACAAATGGATTGAGCATTGCACGTTGAAAAACAAACATATGCATTCTAATGAAACTCAAAAGATACATTAACATTAGATGGAAAGTTTTCAGTAGAAAACAAATCATATTATATACCTTTTCTCTCAATTAAAAGTGACACGAAACTGATTCTTCTTACTGAGAAAAAATTGACCTTTTCATGAAATTGTGTACCTTAACGTACTGAAAATTCTACTCAATGATATTAAAAATACAATTGAGTACAATTTTCAGTATATCATGATACACATGATGCCCTCACAGTAAGGAGGAGGGGTTTTTCGAATATTCCACTCAAGAGAGAGAGGACAGCTTTCGACATCCACACAAGTAAACACCCCTGAAATAAATAACTTTTTTTCTACAAGGAAAACGATTAAATGACACCTAAGTGAAAAAGCGTTGGAAAGGATAGTAAAATAAATTGAGAGTTTTCATTTCTCCATTTCACATTTATAAGTATTAATTAGAGTTGATCCTAATGTAATAAATTTATATTCTCTCTTCATATTATTTAGTTCATAAATTTTTACAAATCAAGGTGAAAAAAAGTAATTTAATCATTGAGAGAGAATGTAATCTTTTGTTAACAAATTATATAAGACTTATGATTGAATAATATTCTGTAAAGCCATCGACAATAACTAGATACTTTTTGTGAAGTACAAAAATTAGTTAGAGAAAATACATCCTCGATGTTTTATTCAAGTCTTGATTCGTTAAATATTGTAGAAAACAAATCCTAATAACTAGGCACATGTTATTCTTTTCGTGTGACATTGCTTTAAATTACACTGTTATCGAAATTACTTCCCATTTTTTTTATAACTCAAAAAATATATATTATTGAAATGTGCTCAGTATGAATGAAATTTTACACTTTAAGAGACAAAAAAATCAAAAATCAATTGATCTAATATACTTTTATTAAGATACAGTGTTTCAATAAATAAAGTTAAGAGCATTTGCATAATGGGCTTAAAGATGTTTTTATTTAACCTTCTTTTAAATAATTCCTGGCTAAGTACTTTATGCTTAGTACAACTAAACTATTTGATGGTTTGCAATACATAAGAATCTTTTTAAAATTTGGATCGTAAATTTTGTTTAAAAAGTAGTCAGAAAGTGAGAGGTTTACGTTTACCAAAAATAGGTTTTAAAATCCTTCTCAACACAGACAAATTTAAATGAGGAAAGAGTGATGGTGAGCAGATGACCAAATCTAATGTTTGAAAGGATCGTGTGAGTTCGTGAAAGTACGTTGGTTCCTCGTGATTAAGCAAGCAGAGACAGTGATCAGAAAGTACCTGTTCAATCTGTCTGCCACAAGGGTTCGTCTTCGCACTACCCCCTCAGAGTGCTATGTCCATTGAAGTCACCAAGTATGACAAAGGGTGCTGGCAACTGATCAACCAGGTTGTTCAAGTTATGTTGGTGGATAACAGTATTTGGTGGCAAGTAAAGACAGCAGACTGTGATTAGGCTCGTGGAGTGGATTCTCACGGCTACTGCCTGCAACGAGGTATGGAGTGGCACAGCAGTAGATGGAACATCGAGGAATGTAAAAATGCATACGCCTCCGGACACAGAGGGTCCCTCCGTGTCTTTCCGCACACAACCATACCGACGTATCTTTGTTGTGTGACAAGACTTCAAGAAAGTCTCTTGAATTGCTACGCTTACTGGATGGTACTGACGTATGATGTCTTTTACGTCATCTGTATGCGATCTATATATAGCCACGACAGTTCCAAGAAACCAGGGAAGTTATTCTTTGGGCGAACTTGGCGAAAGGGACCCTTTCAAGGGATTATCTGTCACTTGTTTAAAATCAGCCTGTAAAAGGTTCTAATCTTCTTCGGATGCCAGACCTGTGACGTAATCCGTGTCAGAAGGATCAACGTCTGTGTCCATGGCATCCAAAGTTTTAGAAGTTTTCCGTCTCCGGGATCTTTTGGAGACGGGAGTTGAATCATTGGGGGAATCTTGTTCCGTCGCAATCTTTACGGATGTGTTTTTTACTGGATTTTTCTTTTGACCGCGGCAGGAAGTTTGTGAGTGTCCGAAACTCTGGCACTTAAAACAGCGCAGAGGATTCGGTATATATGGACGTACTTTGGAATTTAAGTATCCAGCTTTAATGGCTGATGGTAATTTAGGGCTATTGAAGGTTAGAATTAAATTTTTAGTAGGGAAAAGGGATGAGTTTTTTTTTATTGTAATTCTTCTGACCTGGGTAACACCCTGGTCAGAAAGTTCTTCCAAGACTTTTGATTCAGAGGAAGACAAAAGATCTGGTTCGGAGATGACACCTCGACATGAATTCAATGATTTGTGAGGAGTTACGGTTAAAAGAAAATCTAAAATAGTTTTAGCCAACAAAAACGATTTACTTTGTAGCGCAGATGTCGTCTCGATTAGTAAGTCACCAGATCGTAGTTTTTTAATAGATTTCGGTTCTCCATATTCCTATTATAGCACTGTGGACAACAAAAGGAGATTTTCGTGCAATTTCATTGTTTGGTAATGATAAAATTAAAAAGCGTGAATATTAAGCAACGTTGTCAATAAATAGGTTGGGTAATTCCGGGCATGAATTCAAAGAATACATGGGCCGAGCATCATGAGTTGGGTAGGGTGGAATGGGGGTTTTAATAGATGCGTTTTGAGTTTTTTCCTTATTTTGATTTTTTTTTTTTTTTTGAGAAAGGAGGAGGAGAATTCCTTGTGATTTTCAGAGGACCAGTTTGGCAGGACTAGCCCTAGATTCAGCAACCAGTAGTGGCCTCGCGAGAGCCCCCGCTCTGCAATGCAGGTCCCCATCCAGGCAACACCTGGAACTACAAGACAGGCGGGATTATACACCAGCTGATACAGCAGCCAGGACATTCTGGTTAGGCCGTCTCGGGCTCCTGTACTATCTGGCGGCCTGAGACGCAAAACTCAGCTTTTCTCCGGTACACTCTACATGGCCGCTTCCTCCAAGACCCCACCTCACCAGTCCAAAGGTCCTCAAAAGTTCAAAACCCCGCTCCAAATGCCAGTTTTCCCTGGGAGCAGTCCGTTGTGTCATCATACCAATAGTGAAAACCCATCAGACACAACTTCATTCCACTCAGTCCTGTTCTGCCACAGGAATTCGTGGCAGAAAAATAAAGATAATAAGTTGAACACAAAAAAATTAATAATCGAACATAAAAGAAGCAACAAAATCAAAATATTGAAAGAAATTTAAGAAAATCGAATTAAAAGAACATAATATAAAATGCAAACCGTAATACGGCAGTAAAAAAATATCAATTTTTTTACTAGAAAAAAATAAAGTTGGAACAATGTTCATTGTCCAATGTAGGTCTGTGGTCTGGACGTGAAAAGAAGAAAAGGGAAATTTGAATGGCAAGAAAGAGGGCCGAAAATAGAGAAGGATCACTAGGGTTCCCCGGGTTCGTGAAGCCCGTGTTTACCAAAGAAAGTAAACCCCTAGGGAGAAGGAAAAGATCACTACGGCACCTCGGGAACGTGAAACCCGTACTCACCTAAAGAAGGTGAGCCCCCTGAGGGGCCACGATCCCTGGATTAGCAGACCTGTTCGAAAGTACTGGGCGTTTTACGGATCGTAGCAGCAACGATAGACATTCCTGGTCAATTTCCGTTTGCTAGAATGTAGATGAGGTGAATATCCACATACTCCTCGTTCGTATAACGATGACAAAGGAAACATGAAATAGCTTAAGAACGTATAGTAAAATAAATTAACAAAGTGAAATTTTCTTTATACCACATTTCAAGTATTAATTAAAGTTAAATGCAATGTCCGAAATTTATATTTTCGTTTTATTACTTAGTTTATAATGTTTTGCATATCAAGGTGAAAAACTAATTAAAACGTTTCTATAGTCTAGATTAACAATTTAAATGTCACTTACCAATGAATTTATTTTGAACAGAAAATAATCTGACAACTACTAAAAATGGTTTGTAAATTTTAAACATAAATTAATGACAATTACAACCTATCAAAAATAAATTAACCCTCCAAGCGGACAGCACGGATTTTTCCGCCCTACTAGAGATGCTTCAAAAACGGACCACACTGAATTTTTCGTAAGGCCGGGGACTCACCAAAAATGAACCAAACAGATTTTTTCCCCTTCAAGTAACGTGTTCAAAAACATTAAAGTGGAGTTTTTCCGAATTCTTTTCCCCCTTTAAAGGTTTACGATCTTGAAAGATAATTAGAGACGGTCGGTGAGACACAATGGGCATTGAGCGGAAGTTTTATGGCTCACGGGGAGACCGGTTCCTGTAGCAATCGTAAAAAAACTCTTTGAAGAATTTCTTTAAACCCTAAAGTGTGGGAAAGTAATCGTAAGTCAACGAGTTGAGAATTCTCATTTTTTTCTTTACCTTAAAATTCTCAAATGGAATTAAGTTTTTATAATGTATGTCTAAGTTTTTAAAAAAATATCTGTAGTATTTAATTTCAAATTATATATTAAAACATTGAGGATAATTTACTGTTTCATTTTTCTTATTTTAATCAATACTTTCAGGGATTTTTTTTTAAATGTTTATTTTGTTATGTGTCAAAAAAATAAAAAAAAAGGTTCAAAATTTAAAATCTTTTAAAATTTCGGTCACTTCTAAACATGAATAATTTTTAAGCTTCTGTATTACATTATTTGCAAAAAAATTATATGTATTGTTAAAAAAACCCTATTTAAATCTTTTAGTTTTTCATAATTTTAAAGCCAGATATTCAGGGCATCTTACATAGAATCCCTTGTTTTGTATTGTTCAGATAACAAATTATATTTGAATTTTGAATGTCTGAACATTAATTTCATTCAAAGAGAACTTTAACTTCAAGTTTATATTTTTTAACTTGAATCTTCAAATAAAGAGTATTTAAAAGCATCTGGACAAATTTACAGTTAACATTTGCGCATATAAATAAATATAAAGATCCTTTTAAATTCAAGTTAAAAAAATATATATTTATGCATAATCCCTCATCATTCATGTTCCATTAGTGGTTGACTGAAGAAAAGGTTATTAAAATTTGGACATATTTTTATAATCTTAACCATGCAAAACTAGGAATTATGTATTAGCTCCACTGAAATTCTGCATTGGAATTTCGAAAAAGATATTTATGCGTGTCTCACATACTCAGTTGAAAAACATATATTTACCATAAATACTAATAATTCTTTGGATATTTAAAATTATCATTAGATTAATTTTTTAATATATATATATATATATTCGACTTCTAATATTTTTTTCAAGTATTCCTTAAATTTCATATAATTTAATTAAGTGAGGGGATATTAAAGTCGCACTCTCTCTCTCTTCTCTACTCAACTACTTGAGGGCTTTTGGCGACGGACCTGTGGCCGGGGTACCAGGTGGTCAAGGTATCGAATCATGGTTGGCATGTCTCGAGTTCGAGCCCAGTGCCACAAAAGACGCGCCGTGTAGGGCAGCAATGCACGTTAAATCTATCGAGAGCTGAAATGTCCTCTAGTTGGTGTGGTGTGGTAGTTAGGAGAGGGGGCTGCCAGCTCAGGTGTCGCCCTCGTCATTTGACCATGCTTCAAAATTACGAGGTCCATCACTAAAAGCCCTCGTGTAGCTGAACAGTGCGACGTTAATATTCACTCACTTGGCGGCGGACCTCGTAATTTTAAACCATGGTCAAGTGACGAGGATGACGCTTGAGCATCGCTCCCCTTACACGGCGGATCTTCAGTGGTGCTGGGGTCGAACTCATGACACGTCAGCTACGAGTCCGTTACTTTGACCATTAGGCTACCGCGGCCTCACAATGTGGTTGAAAACTGCATGTTATGAGTAAAAATATGCTGAAACATTTGATGAACTTATAATAGATTTTTGCATAGAAGATAGATGTGTGATATGCTAAAATGACAATATGTAAAAGTTATGAGAATATCGATGACAATTTTTGAAAAATAGTTTCAGTTTGAAACTTATTCGTTTTTTTTCCGCATTTAATATTAAATAGTCGCGATAACAAATTAATAGTTTAACGCATTCATAGATTATAAAAAATAAAGGTATAAATGACATTGTTGGGAATAATATGTTTTTATAGTTTTGAATTCAGACTTCTTTGCAGGAGTGTAGACTATTAAAAGGCTGATGTAGAAGTTAGAAAACTAATATTTAAAATATATTGAAAAACAATATCTGCAATTCCATGATCTTGACGAGCAGAAGACGGCATTTTTACTTAGTAGGGCAGAGTAAGCATAAGGTAGGAGCTTGTGGAGTAAACAACCAGGCCTCTGCAGTTTTGGCAGGTAATGAACTCCCATTTGTTGCTTTCTCTCTCAGTAAGGAATATAAAAATAACAAATACAAAAATAAGGCATGTAAAATTTTATATATTTTAATAACAATGAATTGTGAACTTAATTTCCAATTCATTGTCACGAGTTGGCAGTAACTACGGTACTCTATCGACGTACTTTATTATATATATATATATATATATATATATATATATATATATATATATATATATATATATATATATATATATATACGGTATATATATATATATATATATATATATATATAAAAGAAGTACGGTTGATAGAGTACCAATAATTTTATAACGCAATTTTATATTTCGTTCTCGTAAACTTTACTCCTTTTAAAACATGTATTGACAAAATACTCTCCTTTTTGTATATTTATAAAATTTTAAAAATATAATGGTTATCTTACCCAACATTTTAAATCAGGGGGCGGCAACTGTGTAGCTAAGACGTGCCAAACCAATCTGTCGGTATCATTCAGCGTGCCACATAGTAGGAAATTTTTGAAATCCTTCGATTCTTACGGTAATATTTGCAGATTTAAAGAATAGAGGTAAATAATTTAGATTTACAGTTTTATTTTATATTAATTATGGATCAATAAAATACATTTATTAACATAAAAATAAACAATATATAATGTTACTATTTCTTCACCAAAGATAAAAAAATTAAAAATGTATGTTTCCAACATATTTGTTTAAATAAGAAATAGACAAAGTGAAATATAAATGATTCCCTTCATTACAGTTAAATAAAAAATTGTAATGCGAATTAACTCTTTCACGACTCTTCTTTCATATCGCAAAACCAGGGGTATAATGCGTGACACGATTCTGAGCATTCAGTTGTTAAACAATTTCTTTGCGGAGTCGAAATATTTTTCATATTAGGAAAGATTTTTTACTTTGATATGCCGAATCATAAGTGGGAAGCAGAGTACACGCAATTTTCTTTTTCAAGAATTAAATCCCTAGCAATAACACTCAATTATTTACAAAATAACTGTAAATTTATCCTTAGAATTATCTTTCAGATTATTTTGTAGTTCCATAAATGTCCATAACTCAGAAGATGTTTGTCAAATAAGGTCTATTATCAACTTCCATCCAATCAAGAATAGACAAATTTGTAGAGTAGTGCTGAGTGCCACTAAGAATTGTACCACGTGCCACATGTCCATAGATTGCCGACACGTTTTAAATGTTCTTATTAACTAACCATCTCCTATTCAAACACAATTTATATGATAAAAAAGAGTTTTCATTCATTTTGTAGGGACTTGTATTAGATTCAACCGTAAGTAATTTTGTGTATCAAAAAAATTACATTGTTTCGGGGATCCCCTTAGAGCAAAATGAAAGAAATTTGACATAATTATAGTAAGTTTCTCTAAAAAAGGGGAAACGTTCACTTTCAAAATACACTGCGTAAAGTGGTTTTAGGTGTACGAAGTTATATTCACTATTATTCCTCAAATAAATTTTGATATTTTGGTTTTTCGTTAAGTTTTGAAGTTACATTTCTTCAAATATACTTCTCCATTACATTTCTTTCAAACTTGCTACTTTCTTTTGCGGCCACGGTAGCCTGATGGTCATGGTTATGAACTCGTGTCCAGTGTTCGAACCCTGGTAACACAAAAGTTTAGCGTTGAAGAGGAGCTGATGCACGTTAAACACGTCGAGGTCAAAAGTCCTCACGTTGGTGTGATGTGGAAGTTTGGAAGGGGAGTTATCAGCTCAAGTATCGGCCTCGTCACTTAACCGCGGTTCAAAATTATATACGTAGTGCCGTGTTTCGAAAAATATCACACTGTGACATTTCTGTAAACGACATGTATGTGTCTTTCTCATACTTCTTTGATATTTTTTGCTATTTATACCTGTTAAAATTATTTTTATAAAAGGTTTTTGTAATTCATTGTAAATTGAATAAAACCTTTTCTTACAATTATATGTATTTGAGGATGAAATCTGATTTACTCTATTCAGGAAATTTTTAGTAAATTTCATTTTCTTAGCCAACTTATTTCTTTTAAAACATGCATATTTGTGTATTATATAATTAAATTTCTCTAACTATCTAAAATTATGTCTGGCTTTTTTCTTCATTAAAATCTTTCAGGATTTTACAAATTATCTTGCCATTATTCATTATGTACTTAATAAGGAAAATATATCTAAATATAAATAATTTCTGGCCTAATAAACATATAATTGTTTTTAGCTACAGTTTGGAAAATGCATTGAAATTTGTATCGGGACAGGATTTTAACATATTATGAATGTGTTTTTGACTGCCACTATGTTATATATTTATCTTTCATTCTTTTTACAGTATGAGTAAGTCGTAAACAGTTTTATCTCTCACAGTAAAAAATTATTTTGTTTTATATTCAAATTATACTATTATATTGATTATGAAAATAATAGGTTAGTTTGACAAGCCATTACTTCACAATTTTAAAGCATTGAACAGTTTTGAAATTTTTAAAACTTTTCTAAAATGTTAAATTATTAAAAATATTTAATTATTGTAAGTGATTAATATTTCTTAGATTATTGGAAACAAAAAGTATAAAATTTAAAATATATCTCTTTGTTGAATTTTAATAATTATTTTTATGGCTAAACCTGGAAAAAACCCAATTTTTTTTTAAATATTAACAATAAGATATTTTTAAAAAATAACTAGAGTTCTCAGACCTAAATCCATATGAACTTTTGTAGAACATATGTAAGGGAACATTTACAAGATATTTCAAGACTCTATCTTGAACAGGAAAAACGCCTTAGGGATTAGAAAACACTCTCATCTTCAAAATTAAAAATCTCAGAAAAACATATTTAAAATTTGTAAAGGAATAAAAAAAAATTCAATGCCTGTAAAGCTTTAATTTTTTAATCTGTTACTATCCAACTTATGTTCTACATGAAAATTCTACTTGAAATAAATATGACTGAAATATCTTTTTTAATTCAAAATATTCTAAGACATAACATTGATAACAACTGTTACTTTGATAAATTATTCACTTTTATCAGAACCTTATATATTCACAAGATTTTTAAATGCAAAATATTTATATAGAAATTAGTAGTTATACAAACGTAATCCAAGAAATCACCAAGTTTGTAAACAATATCTATTTTTCTCAGTTCCCCATCGTGGCAGTTAAACAAGTTTAAGTTTTTGTTGCATGACTTTAAAATACTGCAGTGTAGTACTACAATAGATTTATTATAATGTAGTTTGTGGTACATCAGGGAAATATTTAGTTCATTCTGCAACATTTGTATTCTGTAGTCTAAGTGTAATATTACCTGAAAAAGCTGCATTTTAGATTTACCATTTTCAGTCATATTCCATCCCTTAAAAGTATTATTTCTCACAGTACCCTGAGTACATTTTAGTCATGGCATTTTTCAAAAGGATAAAATTAATGAAGACAAAGTATAGAGCTTTAAATTATATAAACTATGTGTCAAAAAATATATTGGTCTTTAAATCAATCTTAATTAAGTAAATGTGAGAAAACTCAAAAACTTAAAAACATGAGCAAACAGAAATGATTTTAGAAATTAAAATTGTAGTTAATAGCCATTTCACACGAAATATTGGATTGTGCTAAAAAATATTTTTAATTAATTCAATCTATGAATGCAAAAATGCTTTAAAATGAAACCGAATTTAAAATCAAACTCAGAAAATTAAAATTTCTTAAAACCTAATTGGTTTTAGATCAGAAATTGAGCAAGTTTTCCAAATATATGAAATATATATTTGCAATAAATTGGGTGAAATTTCTGTTAGCCCTGAAGTGGAGAAAATGTCCATTTCACAATCCTTGCCCTAGGCCACAGCTGTGAAGGAGAAACCTCACGTTTCGAAGAACACAGAGACCAAAAAGCAATAAAATCATCGCCTGCAAAACCATTTCAGGACCTCCTGTAGTTTTAACAGGGGAAGGCATTAAACTGCCGTGCGTTTTTGAAGCAGTTCGCGAAATTTATCGAAACATTTTCGGCTTCGCTAGCTTTGAAAAAGTAGACCACTTTCGAAGTGAAAATCAATCAGCGGGTCATCCACTCAAAGGGTTAATATGAGAGGAAAAATTTTATTAAAGCATAAATCATATTACATACCTCTTCTCTACATTAAACATGGAACAAATCCAATTCCTTTTATTTAGAAAAAAATGGCCACATAATTTCTTGTAAAATAGTATGAGTTAAAAACCTAGTGTAAATCTGCCATATGTTATTAAATATTACATTTGGCAAAAATACTAGGTTGTCAAGCCACACTCTTGCCTCTGCCTGTTATAATAATTAGAAGGGACACTTTTCTGACTATTTCACTCTCTAACATCTTGCGGCACCCATACCACTAAGTATTTCTGAAATAAAAACTTTTTTTTCTACCATGAAAACATATTCAATGAGTAATGAAGCATCTTTGCAATTGATAGTTAAATAAATAAATTGAGTTTTCTTGGTTGTTCTACCACATGCCACGTTTCTAATAATTAATTTCAATTAAATGCAATGCAATTAACTTATATTCTTTTTTATATTATTCTATTAGTTCTGAAAATAATTATATTTGATAAAATGATTCTTTGTTTCTTGTGTTCACTTTCATTTCAAACTTTCTCATTTTAATATTACTGGAGAGTAAAATAGAACAAAAATTAATTACTGCATTGGTGAACCGAAAAGGACATTTGATTTGAGTGAAGAAATAAATTAAAACCAGGATGCGAGTAATTACAGAAAATTATACAAATCCCAGCATGTGTAGGATAAAGTGTTTGCAATAATAAATTAAATCAAACTCTGAAAATTTATCCTCCTTGAATTTTTTCAAATTGTTAATATAAAAATACTATTTAATACTTTACCTTCGATTTAATTTCTCGCACTTTGAGTGACAAATAGATTTAATTGTTTACAATCAAGCAAAAACTATACATTGTATTAAACTTTCTGATAATGAATGTTATTCGGATATAACCAAATTGATTTAGAAAACTTAAATTTAAAAGAAACATTTGCCTTTAGAATTGCACGTTGAAAATCAAACATATGCACTCTATTAAAAATTAAAAGATACATTAACATTAGATGGAAAGTTCTCAGCAGAAACGAATCATATTACATACCATTTCTCTCAATTAAAAGTGACACGAAACCGATTCCTCTTACTGAGAAAAAATTGAACTTTTTATGAAATTGTGTACCTTAACGTACTAAAAATTCTACTCAATGATATTTAAAATTCAATTGAGTACAATTTTCAGTATGTCAAGGTACACATGATGCTCTCACAGTAAGGAGGAGGGATTTTTCGAATATTCCACACAAGGACAGCTTTCGACATCCACACAAGTAAACACCCCTGAAATAAATAACTTTTTTTCTACAAGGAAAACGATTAAATGACACCTAAGTGAAAAAGCGTTGGAAAGGATAGTAAAATAAATTGAGTTTTCATTTCTCCACTTGATCCATTTCACATTTATAAGTATTAATTAGAGTTGATTCTAATGTAATAAATTTATATTCTCTCTTCATATTATTTAGTTCATAAAGTTTTACAAAGCAAGGTGAAAAATAAAGTAATTAAATCACTGAGAGAGAATGTAATCTTTTGTTAACAAGTTATATATGACTTATGATTGAATAATATTCTGTAAAGCCATCGACAATAACTAGATACTTTTTGTGAAGTACAAAAATAAGTTAGAGAAAATACTTCTTCGATGTGATATTCATGTCTTGATTCGTTAAATATTGTCGAAAACAAATCCTAATAACTAGGCACATCTTATTCACTTCGTGTGACATTGCCTTAAATTACACTGTTATCGAAATTACTTCCCATTTTTTTTTATAACTGAAAAAATATATATTATTGAAATGTGCTCAGTATGAATGAAATTTTAAACTTTAAGAGACAAAAAAATTTAAAAATCAATTGATCTAATATATTTTTATTATGATACAGTGTATCAATAAATAAAGTTAAGAGCATTTGCATAATGGGCTTAAAGATGTTTTTATTTAACCTTCTTTTAAATAATTCCTGGCTAAGTATTTTATGCTCAGCCCAACTAAACGATTTGAAGGTTTGCATTACATACGTATCTTTTTTTAAAGTTTGGATCGTTAATTTTGTTTAAAAAGTAGTCAGAAAGTGAGAGAGATTTACGTTTATCAAAAATAGGTTTTAAAATCCTTCTCAACACAAGGACAAATTTAAATGAGGGAAGAGTGATGGTGAGCAGAGATGGCCAAATCTAATGTGTGAAAGGATCGTGTGGGTTCGTGAAAGTACGTTGGTTCCTCCTGATTAAGCAAGCAGAGACAGTGATCAGAATGTACCTGTTCAATCTGTCTGCCACGAAGGTTCGTCTTTGCACTACCCCACAGAGAGCTATGTCCATTGAAGTCACCAAGTATGACAAAGGGTGTTGGCAACTGATCAACCAGGTTGTTCAAGTCATGTTGGTGGATAACAGTATTTGGTGGCAAGTAAAGACAGCAGACTGTGATTAGGCTCGTGGAGTGGATTCTCACGGCTACAGCCTGCAACGAGGTATGGAGTGGCAGAGCACTAGATGGAACATCGAGGGATGTAAAAATACATACGCCTCCGGACACAGAGGGTCCCTAAGTGTCTTTCCGCACACAACCATACCGACGTATCTTTGTTGTGTAACAAGACTTCAAGAAAGTCTCTTGAATTGCTACGCATACTGGATGGTACTGACGTATGATGTCTTTTACGTCATCTGTATGCGTTCTATAGCCACGAAAGTTCCAAGAAACCAGGGAAGTTATTTTTTTTCGAACTTGGCGAAAGGGACCCTTTCAAGGGATTATTTGTCACTTCTTTAAAATCAGCCTCTAAAAGGTTCTAATCTTCTTCGGATGCCAGACCTGTGACGTAATCCGTGTCAGAAGGATCAACGTCTGTGTCCATGGCATCCAAAGTTTTAGAAGTTTTCCGTCTCCGGGATCTTTTGGAGACAGGAGTTGAATCATTGGGGGAATCTTGTTCACTCGCAATCTTTACGGATGTGTTTTTGCTGGTTTTTTCTTTAAATTTGTTGTAGGTTTTATACTTAATAAGTCTATTTTTTTGTTATCTTTTCGGGGACGATGTAGTGGAGATGGTTGTTCTTTAAGCCTCTAAGTGGATACCTTCCTCCTGAAAAGTTATTCCAAAAGCGTTTTACTCTTATTTTGTTATTGCCTTCAAAGATGCAACAGACTTCAATTTTTCCCCCTTTTAGAACTTGGGAGGTCGAACGGGGATAATTTTATGACCTAGTTCATAAAATTTTTAAGTAAGAACCAAGAGATCAATCGTTTACAGCTAGCTGTTAAGTTGCCTTGGGCAATCTTGTATGAAAACCGTAGTTCTACTGTGTCGTTTCCCCATAGATTCAGTCACAGTAAAATTAAAACAAAATGCAGGGTAAAAAAAACATGAAATAAATGGCGTGTTAAAAGTTGAAAAATAGTTATATTTTCTTCAAACAAAATTTAATTTTCTGTCATTTTTTAAAAATTAAAAAAATATTTTGGTATTGCGATTTGAACCAGAAAAAAAGCATCCTGTATTCATTTTTGAATTTGAGAGTAAGAAAACGCGCTCACTTTCCTGTTTTCAAAAAAGTTATGAGGTAAAAAAAAAAGAGTAAAGGCCCTATCTATTTTTTTTAAACATTAAGACAATAAATGGTGCATATTTATGAAATAAAACAGATCTTTCTCTATTCAATTATATTTTTAACTTAGAATAACATAAAAAATGATTTTAATACTTTAATTTATTTAAATTTAAATTATATAAATGATATTTTTATGTTAACTGAATATTTTTCGGAAAAAATCTAAATTTTCATTCCTAGTGCTCTCCTTTTCGAACTCCTTGTATTAAATAAAAATATCTTTTCTACATCGGCATTTGTGATGGACATAACACACATTCAGTCAATAATTTTTAATTTTAATGGGGGATATACTTCTTCAAATGCGCATGACAGTACTTCTAACCATTCTCTACTCAAGTTAAATTTCTTATCTTTCAGTTTCTTTTATTACAAGGGAAAATGTCACACGTCGATAACTACATTTTCACACAATTCAGTCATTACAAATTCTATTGTGAGAAAAGTTCTCCCTAATAAATTTTGTCTTTCAAAACAGTACACTTAAAACAATTTTGTTCAGTGAAGTTAACCGACAGTTCCACAATGTATTCATACCAAATTTTAAAAACAAATTTAACAGTTGGAAATGTATCCTGTATTAAATTTTTCAGTATACACAAATATTTCCTGCTGTAGGGAAGATATAGTATGAGATGTGGTGTGCTGTTGTGAAAGAATGTTTTCGTATGTGTAGACTATTTTTGAAAATTTAAATATCACTGAAGCTGATCATATAACTGCAAATGAGCCTTACTTTAATGTGTGCTGGTATCAAAGTAAAACACTTTACAATATTAAATAGCCTATGGGTTTATACTCAATATCAAACTATTCGCAAAACGGCTTACAACTTCTATTCAAATTGTAAAGAAACTGAAATATAAATATATCTTACTGCAGTCAATAATATTCATAATATGTAAATATCCTCTTTCTCCACTTATTTCTGTACATTTTAAAAACTGTATCTGAATGCAATTTTTTATATTTATAAACGAGGCATAACAGCTCACACAGTCGTAAAAATGTCTTTATCATTTTTAAATATACTACTATAAAACGTATATGGATTGTAAGATAAGTTGTAAAATCCTAAAAGCTTTTACAAGTGACCATTGGACGCTGAGGTGCATGAACAGATGTCCCGATTTGGTGGTCTGCCTGAAGAGAGACCTTCAGTGTTTAAGACCCGAAGCAAACTTGGTACTCATTTATCGACCCAATGTAGCGGGGATGAAAGGCAGAGTCGACCTTGCGCAGCCAGTTAATAGAACCCCAGACGTGTGGTGTGGAAGCACTATACACTACCACTTGATCCTATTCGGTGAAAAATAAAATTTAATGTTGAAATCTTATATAAATCCCTAATGAATGAGGGAGTCTAAGCTTTTTTTTCATATAAACTGTTTAGACGGAAATGGTTAATTATGAACATTTCACAAGTTGCATAAATATAAATTAACCGTTATAGTTTACTTAATTTTTAAGGGTGCAAAAGGTGTATTTCGGCTGCACGAATTAATTTTAAAAGGAATACGGTTACGAAAAAGTAGTACAAATCTATCTAAAGTAGGGTTGGTTACCTTACATATTGTCAAACACAACAATGTATTGGAAGCCAATTCCACAATTAGTTGTTATAAAAATGTATGAAAAATTACAAGATTTATTTTTGCATTTGTAATTTATATATATATAATTTTTCCTGGGAGCTTTAAAAGCTAGAGCGGCATCCATCAAAACCGCGGTTCTCTCTCTGTTTTTCCAGATCGCCCCTGACTAAGACGGCTCTGTCATAGTAAGTAAAAATGCCGGATTTTGTTTGTCAAGATCATTTTATAGCAGACTGCATTTTTCATGTATTTTAGATGGTCGTTTTATATTTCTACATCAATTTCCTTATGCCTGAATTTAAAATTACATAAAATTCTTGACATTCGCATCAATGACCATGATAATTTTTATTAGTATATGAATGTGTCATCAAACGATTACATGACTAATATTTACATATTTTTTTAACCATTTAATTAATATTAAGTATAACGTAACGCACACAAATTTTCTGAACTTTAAAATAAATATTTCGAAAACTACTTCAGATATACTCAAAATTTTCATTCCTACGCTTTAGCTTTTCAGTTTTGCTTCTATCTAAGAATTTATTGTAATTGTATATTCATCAATTTTTTTTTTTAGTATATTTTTGCTCTTAGCATGCAATTTTCAACTGAATTGTATGAAATCTTCGAAATATGTTAAAAGATACCAAAGAAGCTATATAATAAAAATTTGAAATTTTTATTATACTCAAACAATTGCTAAAACTTATGGTAAATAATTTTTAACTGCGCAATGCATTTTTTTTTTCGAATTTCAAATGGAATTTCTAACATAAAATTTCTAGCTTTATACGGTCGAGATTTCAAAAAATATCCAGATTTTAATTACTTATTCAGTTAGCCTTAAAAAAAGATAAATGTTGAGGTATTTTGTATAAATAGATATTTTTGAACAATAATTCGAATGTTTTTGAATAGCTCGAATTTAAAATTGATTTTTATGTTTATTTATATGCATAAATGTCTACTGTTCATGTTTCCGTATATTTTTGATTACCATTTATTCAAACATTCAAGTTATAAAAAAATGTGTGAAAATCTTCATTCATGTTGTCTTTGATGTAAACTGAAGTTCAAGCACTTAAAATTCAAATATAATTCGGTGTATTTTAACTATATATAACTAGGCACACTGTACTTAAACTTCCCTGAACACTTAGGCTTTGAAATCTAAAAAAAAAACTAATAAATCTTAATTAGTTTTTTTTTTTCGTTATTATTTTTATCAAAGTGTAAGAAAATGTTTCGAATGGTTTGATGAAGTTCAAATTTATTCATTTTTAGTGGTTGAAAAATTGAAAAGGTTCCAAATTTTAAAGAGTTTGGTGTTTTATTAATTTTTTCAGTATCCTATAATAAAATAATCATGTTTCAAAAACTGAAAGCTTTGATTAAAATAAGAAAAATGAAGCGAAAGAATATACTTAAAAAAAGATAATTTGTCTAACTATATAAAATAGCAGATTGCACTGACACGCTCCAACTTGTTACAGTTTCAAATTAATATGAAACCAAAAGGGAATTGTAACATATTTTACTTATGCGTTGGGACTTTACAAAACTTTAAAAAAACGAGGTAACAAATAAACACTTCCTGGGGTCTAAAGAAATTTCCCCTCGATTTTTTACGATTGCCCCAGGGTCAAAAACAAGGGGTTTCCTGCGAGCCATAAAACTTCCTATTAGTGTCCTGCTGTGTTGCTTCCACCTTCCCCAATTATTTTTCAAGATGTTAAACCTTTAAAAGGGGGAAAGGATTTCAGAAAAGTGCGGCTAATCCGCTTTTGAAAACGTTACTTGAAGGCAGAAAAATCCGTGCAGTCCATTTACGAAGCATATTTACACTGACGGAATTTTCAGTGCTATCCGGTTAGAGGGTTAATTTTCCTTTTTGTCTCAGACATGGGAGTTGGTGGCTGAGGATTCGATATAGTAGATGTTTTTGAAGAAATGAAGGTAAGAGTTGCGTTTGGGCTGAGGATGATGTGGTAACAGCAGTAGGAATGTTTGTTCTTCGTTTGGATGACAGTGGTGCAAGTAATTTTAAAGGTGGACAGTATATTTTAGTTATATTTTCATCTGTTTGGGTAGAATTATTTAAAGTAGAGGATTTGGCAGCTTGAGCGTATGTTTGAGATAACTGTGGGAATATTAATTTACGTGCTTCGGGGTAAGAAATATTTTTAGTTGTTTTAATTTCCTGTATTTACTTCTCTATTTTCCATTTAGGGCATATTTTGGAATCTGATGAATGGGGTTGTAAGCAATTAATACATTTAGGCTCTAGACTGCAATCTGTTGAAGCATGTCCAACAGATGCACATCTAGAGCAAGTAAGTTGACCTCGGCAGGAAGTTTGTGAGTGTCCGAACCTCTGGCACTTAAAACAGCGCAGATGATTCGGTATATATGGACGTACTTTGCAATTTAAGTATCCAGCTTTAAGGGCTGATGGTAATTTAGGGCTATTGAAGGTTAGAATTAAATTTTTAGTAGGGAAAAGGGATGAGTCTTTTTTTATTGTAATTCTTCTGACCTAAGTAACACCCTGGTCAGAAAGTTCTTCCAAGATTTCTGATTTAGAGGAAGACAAAAGATCTGGTTCGGAGATGACACCTCGACATGAATTCAATGATTTGTGTGAGGAGTTACAATTAAAGGAAAATCTAAAAAGGTTTTAGCCAACAAAAACGATTTACTTTGTAACGCAGATGTCGTCTCGATTAGTAAGTCACCAGATCGTAGTTTTTTAATAGATTTCGGTTCTCCATATTCGTATTATAGCACTGTGGACAACAAAAGGAGATTTTCGTGCAATTTCATTGTTTGGTAATGATAAAATTAAAAAGCGTGAACATTAAGCAACGTTGTCAATAAATAGGTTGGGTAATTCCGGGCATGAATTCAAAGAATACATGGGCCGAGCATCATGAGTTGGGTAGGGTGGAATGGGGGTTTTAATAGATGCGTTTTGAGTTTTTTCCTTATTTTGATTTATTTTTTTTGAGAAAGGAGGAGGAGAATTCCTTGTGATTTTCAGAGGACCAGTTTGGCAGGACTAGCCCTAGATTCAGCAACCAGTAGTGGCCTCGGGAGAGCCCCCGCTCTGCAATGCAGGACCCCATCCAGGCAACACCTGGAACTACAAGACAGGCGGGATTATACACCAGCTGATACAGCAGCCAGGACATGCTGGTTAGGCCGTCCCGGGCTCCTGTACTATCTGGCGGACTGAGACGCAAAACTCAGCTTTTCTCCGGTACCCTCTACATGGACGCTTCCTCCAAGACCCCACCTCACCAGTCCAAAGGTCCTCAAAAGTTCAAACCCCCCTCCAAATGCCAGTTTTCCCTGGGAGCAGTCCGTTGTGTCATCATACCAATAGTGAAAACCCATCAGACACAACTTCATTCCACTCAGTCCTGGTCTGCCACCGGACTTCGTGGCAGAAAAATAAAGATAATAAGTTGAACACAAAAAAATCAATAGTCGAACATAAAAGAAGCAACAAAATCAAAATATTGAAAGAAATTTAAGAAAATTGAATTAAAAGAACATAATATAAAATGCAAACCATAATATGGCAGTAAAAAAATATCAATTTTTTTTACTAGAAAAAAATAAAGTTGGAAAAAGGTTCATTGTCCAATGTAGGTCTGTGGTCTGGACGTGAAAAGAAGAAAAGGGAAATTTGAATGGCAAGAAAGAGGGCCGAAAATAGAGAAGGATCACTAGGGTTCCCCGGGTTCGTGAAGCCCGAGTTTAAGAAAGTCAGTAAACCCCTAGGGAGAAGGAAAAGATCACTACGGCACCTCGGGAGCGTGAAACCCGTACTCACCTAAAGAAGGTGAGCCCCTGAGGGACCACGATCCCTGGAAAAGCAGACCTGTTCGAAAGTACTGGACGTTTAACGGATCGTAGCATCAACGATAGACATTCCTGGTGAATTTCCGTTTGCTAGAATGTAGATGAGGTGAATATCCACATACTCCTCGTTCGTATAACGATGACAAATGAAACATGAAATAGCTTAAGAACGTATAGTAAAAAAAATTAACAAAGTGAAATTTTCTTTAAATCAAATTTCAAGTATTAATTAGAGTTAAATGCAATGTCCGAAATTTATATCTTCGTTGTATTACTTAGTTTATAATGTTTTGCATATCAAGGTGAAAAACTAATTAAATCATTTCTGTAGTCTAGATTAACAATTTAAATCTCACTTACCATTGAATTTATTTTGAACAGAAAATAATCTGACAATTACTAAAAATGGTTTGTAAATTTAAAACATAAATTAATGACAATTAATACCAATCAAAAAATAAATTAATATGAGAGGAAAAATTTTATTAATGCATAAATCATATTACATACCTCTTCTCTACATTAAACATGAAACAAATCCAATCCCTTTTATTTAGAAAAAAATGGCCACATAATTTTTTGTAAAATAGTATGAGTTTATAACATAGTAAATCTGCCATATGTTATTATATTCAATGAGTAATGAAGCATCTTTGCAATTGATAGTTAAATAAATAAATAAATTGAGTTTTTCTTGGTCTTTATACCACATGCCACGTTTCTAATAATTAATTTCAATTAAATGCAATGCAATTAAATTATATTCTTTTTATATTATTTTATTAGTTCTGAAAATAATTATATTTGATAAAATGATTCTTTGTTTCTTGTGTTCACTTTCATTTCAAACTTTCTCATTTTAATATTACTGGAGAGTAAAATAGAACAAAAATTAATTACTGCATTGGTGAACCGAAAAGGACATTTGATTTGAGAGAAGAAATATATTAAAAACCAGGATGTGAGTAATTACAGAAAATTATACAAATCCCAGCATGTGTAGGATAAAGTGTTTGAAATACTAATTTAAATCAAACTCTGAAAATTTATCGTCCTTGAATTTTTTCAAAAATTGTTAATATAAAAATACTATTTAATACTTTACTTTCGATTTAATTTCTCGCACTTTGAGAGACAAATAGACTTTATTGTTGACAATCATGCAAAAATTATACATTGTATTAAACTTTCTGATAATGAATGTTATTCGGATATAACCAAATTGATTTAGAAAACTTAAATTTAAAAAAACAATTGCCTTTAGAATTGCACGTTGAAATTCAAACCTATGCACTCTATTAAAAATTAAAAGATACATTAACATTAGATGGAAAGTTTTCAGCAGAAAACGAATCATATTACATACCTTTTCTCTCGATTAAAAGTGACACAAAACCGATTCCTCTTACTGAGAAAAAATTGAACCTTTTATGAAATTTTGTACCTTAACGTACTGAAAATTCTACCCAATGATATTTAAAATTCAATTAGGCACAATTTTCAGTATGTCAAGATACACAGGATGCCCGCACAGAAAGGAGGAGGGATATTTCTCGAATATTCCACTCAAGGACAACTTTCGATATCCACACAGGTGAACAACCCTGAAATAAATAAACTTTTTTCTACAAGGAAAACGATTAAATGACACCTAAGTGAAAAAGCGTTGGAAAGGATAGTAAAATAAATTGAGTTTTCATTTCTCCATTTCATTCATTTCACATTTATAAGTATTAATTAGAGTTGATTCCAAAATGTAATAGATTTATATTCTCTCTTCATATTATTTAGTTCATAAAGTTTTACAAATCAAGGTGAAAAAAAAGAGATTAAATCTGTAAAAGAGTATGTAATCTTGATTAACAAATTATATAAGACCTATGATTGAATAATATTCTGTAAAGCCATCTGACAATACCTAGATACTTTTTGTGAAGTACAAACATAAATTAGTGAAAATACTTCTTCTATGTGATATTCATATCTTGATTCGTTAAATATTGTCGAAAACAAATCCTAATAACTAGGCTCATTTTATTCACTTCGTGACATTGCTTTAAATAAACACTGCTATCGAAATTGCTTCCCATGTTTTTTATAACTGAAAAAATATATAGAACAGAAATGTGCTCAGTCTGAATGACATTTTACACTTTAAGAGACAAAAAAATAAAAAATCAATTGATCTAATACACTTTTATTAAGATGCAGTGTATCAATAAATAAAGTTAAGAGCATTTACATAATGGGCTTAAAGTTGTTTTTATTGAACCTTCTTTTAAATAATTCCTGTCTAAGTATCTTATGCTCAGCCGAAGTAAGCGATTTGACGGTTTGCATTACATAAGTATCTTTTTTAAAAGTTTGGATCGTTAATTTTGTTTAAAAAGTAGTAAGAAAGTGATTTACATTTACCAAAAATAGGTTTTAAAATTAAGATAATTGTGTGTCATTTTATGGTCACTTTATTGTTATACAAAGGTAGGTAATTAATTCATGTGTCAGCAATTTTGGCTTTAAAAAGACATACCTGTTATTTGTGCTCCCTATTCAAGGAATACTGTCAGAAAATTTTTTAATGCTTTTGCTAAGGGGAAGGAGTTTCAACAAGGTAGTTAATCTGAAAAATAAAAAAAAAATAAAGGAAAATCATAAAAAAACAAACAAAGGGGCAGTACCATCAGATGAGATTTAGAGTTCAGCCTGACAAGATTGATGCCAAATGTTGAAGTTTTTTTTTATTGAAAACCAAATTAATCCCTCCTATTGAAAGCATTTGTTTATTGTTTTTTTATTTTATGATGCTTGTTTTATGTATGAATTAAATTTTAAATTAAATCATCAACACATGCTTCCTAAATTTAAAACACTATTCTTCATTACTATTTGAAATGTGATTCTTTTAAAGTAATAAATAGTACCTGCTATATACTTCAGAAAGACATTTCACAAATTTGAAAAAAAAATTAATATTAGGTTACCAAAAGTCCATCTAAATCCGAAAAAAATGGCAAAGGGTCCATAAAACAAAAAAAAATTGTGAACCTCTGATCAAAGACGTATCGAAGAAAACACTTAAGAATCTCGTAGAAGATTCTTCCCCGCCTCTAGAAGGACAATGCAACGAAGCAACACTGAAAGCTGAGCGTTACAAATTTATATTGAGATCATACCATTTTGAGAGAAGACGGACTGCATGAATTGGTGCTGGTGTAAAGTTACGCATATTAATTAATTAAATTTTGAAGAAATTGCTGTGTAAATACAAGAGTTGTTGATAAGTTACGATTTACTGCGATGTGCATACACATAAATATATACTGTGTCTTGGTAGTTTTTTCTAAAATGTCATCTTTTTTTTATTATCCATAGAAGAAATGAGAAAATATTCCCCTCTTAACAAGAAGATATTATGATTATTTTGTCAATGAGTAATATTCAAAGTTATTTTATTAATTTTAAAATGATAAAATGAGCAAACGCTAAAATAGTGTAACACTTCATATATACACACATATGTATATGTATACACATAATTATATTGTTAAACTCTACTAAGAAATGTCCTAAAACACTCTATAAATTATGTTTCTTATATCAAAAGTTAAATGTAAAAAACATAAATAGTTAAAAAATCCCTTTTGAAGTTTCATTTATGAAAAAAATTGTTTCTTTTGAGATTCATGATGATTTAGTTGAATAATAGTGTTTGAAATACGGGAGAACGCTCGTCATGAATTAATTTTTATTTTAAAACTAATTTCGTGATAAACATTTATCTTTACATCGAGTAATTTTGTTTTTCTTTATGTCTCCGGATGTACATCATTCCACCTCGTACCTGAAAACATGTATTTATAATTTTCCCTATATCCCAGTCTAGAAAAATTACTGTTCCAGGAGACGGGAAATTAAATTAAAATTCTGATGGAAGAAGGAGAGAGATAAAGAAACAAAACCTTTTAAACCTTTAGATGCATGTTATATTAATAAATTTATAATAAAATCATCTGAATGAGCCGTAGATCTAACTAAAAAGAAATGTTTCAGTTAAGGAACATTAAATATGCAGTATTTCATGTAGATACATTTAAAAAAAAGTACTGAAGGATGTATCGATTATCTTTTATTTCGAATGATATAAAGAAAATTATCAAGCAAATTTTAGGATTATTTGGAGGAATTGATACTTTTTGAGCACAGAAAATGCGGTAAAGTGGAAAAGAAAGTAATAGAAGGAGATGTGTTCATTGTGTTTTCCAAACTGAAATTCAGTTTTTTTGTTGAGTTGTTCTTTTTAGCAATTTTAAAATTTTGGAGGCACACTAACACTAAATAAAGTTTCAAAGAAATTTACTTATCTATAATACACTATGAAAAAACAAAAGACAAAGAAATGTTTATTGAGTAATTAGTTACAAATAAATTATAAATTTACATTTAATGGGAAATTTAAGATTGATGAATTTTGGTGATTTCGTTTATATTTGGTTGTTGTAATAATAATTCCTCTAAAATTTCTTCATCTACATTTTAATAAATCGATCTTTCTTTCTTTTTTCTATTTGTTAATGCTGAAAATCCGAACTTTCTCATTAATTAGAGATGTATTTCATAAATTTGTATTCATATTACATTATTTTTTTTATTCGTTTCTTATTCTACTATTTTAAACGGATATAACAATTCTTTTATAATCTTTTTCCATGAATAATTTATTAAATAAAAATATCTAAATCTTTATAATCAATTCTAATAAAGTAGCTGAATTTCGAATTGGGCAGAGCCAACTCCTCATTGCGCAGAAATTCAAGATCTAATGAGTTCGACTTCCGCGACGTGCCTCCATATATCCAAGAAATGATTAGCTATATATATCTCAAATTTACTTAGTTCATTTCCAAAAAAACGGCCGAATAATTTGGTTCTGTATTTTATTATTTTCTCGTAGAATTATTAATAATTAAAAAAAATGGTGGCGCACGAAAGTGCCGCCGCATAGTGGATAAGAATTACTATCGTAGAAAGAAAACCAGCTCTCGTTGATGAATGCAATATAGATTTTTGAAAGATCCGCTGTGCTCTCGATCCCATGTTAAAAGTTATGTGAAATAAAACTTTTTCTGAATTTATAAATTGGTAGCTATGAACTTTCAAAGGCCATGTTTTAGTTATACCAACCATAATTTTCATAAAAGTAATACACATTTTGGTTGCTTGATGTTATACACAATTGAAATTATATTAAAGCATAGTTTTCAATAACACCGTATTTTAAATTGCTTACTCTGAATTCACGTGTTTTCAAGTTTATAATGCAGGGTGCCTTGGGTCCTATTTACAAACTTGAAGTGGTGGTAGAGAACATCGTGAGGGGCAATAATTACATAAGAAAGCAGGGGCGGAAAAGTAATCCTAACCAGATACAAAGACACAAAAAGGGTTATCCCACAATGTGGTGTGAAGCTCCTTATTACACAAAAAGCAAAAAATAAAAAGTGTGACATAAAAGCATCACAGGAGGGTCTCCAAACTGCGGGCAATAGCACATATGCACGCACAACACCACCACGATCCCCGGATTAGCAGACCTGTTCGAAAGTACTGGGTGTTTAACGGATCGTAGCAGCAACGATAGACATTCCTGGTCAATTTCCGTTTGCTTAAATGTAGATGAGGTGAATATGGACATACTCCTCGTTCGTATAACGATGACAAATGAAACATGAAATAGCTTAAGAACGTATAGTAAAAAAAATTAACAAAGTGAAATTTTCTTTAAATCAAATTTCAAGTATTAATTAGAGTTAAATGCAATGTCCGAAATTTATATCTTCGTTGTATTACTTAGTTTATAATGTTTTGCATATCAAGGTGAAAAACTAATTAAATCATTTCTATAGTCTAGATTAACAATTTAAATCTCACTTACCATTGAATTTATTTTGAACAGAAAATAATCTGACAATTACTAAAAATGGTTTGTAAATTTAAAACATAAATTAATGACAATTAATACCAATCAAAAAATAAATTAATATGAGAGGAAAAATTTTATTAATGCATAAATCATATTACATACCTCTTCTCTACATTAAACATGGAACAAATCCAATCCCTTTTATTTAGAAAAAAATGGCCACATAATTTTTTGTAAAATAGTATGAGTTTATAACATAGTAAATCTGCCATATGTTATTAAATATTACATTTGGCAAAAATACTAGGTTGTCAAGCCACACTCTTGCCTCTGCCTGTTATATTAATTAGAAGGGACACTTTTCTGACTATTTCACTCTCTAACATCTTGCGGCACCCATACCACTAAGTATTTCTGAAATAAAAACTTTTTTTTTCTACCATGAAAACATATTCAATGAGTAATGAAGCATCTTTGCAATTGATAGTTAAATAAATAAATTGAGTTTTTCTTGGTTGTTCGACCACATGCCACGTTTCTAATAATTAATTTCAATTAAATGCAATGCAATTAACTTATATTCTTTTTATATTATTTTATTAGTTCTGAAAATAATTATATTTGATAAAATGATTCTTTGTTTCTTGTGTTCACTTTCATTTCAAACTTTCTCATTTTAATATTACTGGAGAGTAAAATAGAACAAAAATTAATTACTGCATTGGTCAACCGAAAAGGACATTTGATTTGAATGAAGAAATATATTAAAAACCAGGATGCGAGTAATTACAGAAAATTATACAAATCCCAGCATGTGTAGGATAAAGTGTTTGCAATAATAAATTAAATCAAACTCTGAAAATTTATCCTCCTTGAATTTTTTCAAATTGTTAATATAAAAATACTATTTAATACTTTACCTTCGATTTAATTTCTCGCACTTTGAGAGACAAATAGACTTTATTGTTGACAATCATGCAAAACTTATACATTGTGTTAAACTTTCTGATAATGAATGTTATTCGGATATAACCAAATTGATTTAGAAAACTTAAATTTAAAAAAACAATTGCCTTTAGAATTGCACGTTGAAATTCAAACCTATGCACTCTATTAAAAATTAAAAGATACATTAACATTAGATGGAAAGTTTTCAGCAGAAAACTAATCATATTACATACCTTTTCTCTCGATTAAAAGTGACACAAAACCGATTCCTCTTACTGAGAAAAAATTGAACTTTTTATGAAATTGTGTACCTTAACGTACTCAAAATTCTACCCAATGATATTTAAAATACAATTAGGCACAATTTTCAGTATGTCAAGATACACAGGATGCCCGCACAGAAAGGAGGAGGGATTTTTCTCGAATATTCCACTCAAGTACAACTTTCGATATCCACACAGGTGAACACCCCTGAAATAAATAAATTTTTTCTACAAGGAAAACGATTAAATGACACCTAAGTGAAAAAGCGTTGGAAAGGATAGTAAAATAAATTGAGAGTTTTCATTTCTCCATTTCATTCATTTCACATTTATAAGTATTAATTAGAGTTGATTCCAAAATGTAATAGATTTATATTCTCTCTTCATATTATTTAGTTCATAAAGTTTTACAAATCAAGGTGAAAAAAAAGAGATTAAATCTCTAAAAGAGTATGTAATCTTGATTAACAAATTATATAATACCTATGATTGAATAATATTCTGTAAAACCATCTGACAATACCTAGATACTTTTTGTGAAGTACAAACATAAATTAGTGAAAATACTTCTATGTGATATTCATATCTTGATTCGTTAAATATTGTCGAAAACAAATCCTAATAACTAGGCACATCTTATTCACTTCGTGACCTTGCTTTAAATAAACACTGCTATCGAAATTGCTTCCCATGTTTTTTATAACTGAAAAAATATATAGAAGTGAAATGTGCTCAGTCTGAATGACATTTTACACTTTAAGAGACAAAAAAATAAAAAATCAATTGATCTAATACACTTTTATTAAGATGCAGTGTATCAATAAATAAAGTTAAGAGCATTTACATAATGGGCTTAAAGTTGTTTTTATTGAACCTTCTTTTAAATAATTCCTGTCTAAGTATCTTATGCTCAGCCGAAGTAAGCGATTTAACGGTTTGCATTACATAAGTATCTTTTTTAAAAGTTTGGATCGTTAATTTTGTTTAAAAAGTAGTAAGAAAGTGATTTACATTTACCAAAAATAGGTTTTAAAATTAAGATAATTGTGTGTCATTTTATGGTCACTTTATTGTTATACAAAGGTAGGTAATTAATTCATGTGTCAGCAATTTTGGCTTTAAAAAGACATACCTGTTATTTGTGCTCCCTATTCAAGGAATACTGTCAGAAAATTTTTTAATGCTTTTGCTAAGGGGAAGGAGTTTCAACAAGGTAGTTAATCTGAAAAATAAAAAAAAAATAAAGGAAAATCATAAAAAAACAAACAAAGGGGCAGTACCATCAGATGAGATTTAGAGTTCAGCCTGACAAGATTGATGCCAAATGTTGAAGTTTTTTTTATTGAAAACCAAATTAATCCCTCCTATTGAAAGCATTTGTTTATTGTTTTTTTATTTTATGATGCTTATTTTATTTATGAATTAAAATTTAAATTAAATCATCAACACATGCTTCCTAAATTTAAAACACTATTCTTCATTACTATTTGAAATGTGATTCTTTTATAGTAATAAATATTACCTGCTATATACTTCAGAAAGACATTTCACAAATTTGAAAAAAAATTTAATATTAGGTTACCAAAAGTCCATCTAAATCCGAAAAAAATGAAAAAGGGTCCATAAAACAAAAAAAAAAAATTGTGAACCTCTGATCAAAGACGTATCGAAGAAAACACTTAAGAATCTCGTAGAAGATTCTTCCCCGCCTCTAGAAGGACAATGCAACGAAGCAACACTGAAAGCTGAGCGTTACAAATTTATATTGAGATCATACCATTTTGAGAGAAGACGGACTGCATGAATTGGTGCTGGTGTAAAGTTACGCATATTAATTAATTAAATTTTGAAGAAATTGCTGTGTAAATACAAGAGTTGTTGATAAGTTACGATTTACTGCGATGTGCATACACATAAATATATACTGTGTCTTGGTAGTTTTTCTAAAATGTCATCTTTTTTTTTATTATCCATAGAAGAAATGAGAAAATATTCCCCTCTTAACAAGAAGATATTATGATTATTTTGTCAATGAGTAATATTCAAAGTTATTTTATTAATTTTAAAATGATAAAATGAGCAAACGCTAAAATAGTGTAACACTTCATATATACACACATATGTATATGTATACATATAATTATATTGTTAAACTCTACTAAGAAATGTCCTAAAATACTCTATAAATTATGTTTCTTATATCAAAAGTTAAATGTAAAAAACATAAATAGTTAAAAAATCCCTTTTGAAGTTTCATTTATGAAAAAAATTGTTTCTTTTGAGATTCATGATGATTTAGTTGAATAATAGTGTTTGAAATACGGGAGAACGCTCGTCATGAATTAATTTTTATTTTAAAACTAATTTCGTGATAAACATTTATCTTTACATCGAGTAATTTTGTTTTTCTTTATGTCTCCGGATGTACATCATTCCACCTCGTACCTGAAAACATGTATTTATAATTTTCCCTATATCCCAGTCTAGAAAAATTACTGTTCCAGGAGACGGGAAATTAAATTAAAATTCTGATGGAAGAAGGAGAGAGATAAAGAAACAAAACCTTTTAAACCTTTAGATGCATGTTATATTAATAAATTTATAATAAAATCATCTGAATGAGCCGTAGATCTAACTAAAAAGAAATGTTTCAGTTAAGGAACATTAAATATGCAGTATTTCATGTAGATACATTTAAAAAAAAGTACTGAAGGATGTATCGATTATCTTTTATTTCGAATGATATAAAGAAAATTATCAAGCAAATTTTAGGATTATTTGGAGGAATTGATACTTTTTGAGCACAGAAAATGCGGTAAAGTGGAAAAGAAAGTAATAGAAGGAGATGTGTTCATTGTGTTTTCCAAACTGAAATTCAGTTTTTTTGTTGAGTTGTTCTTTTTAGCAATTTTAAAATTTTGGAGGCACACTAACACTAAATAAAGTTTCAAAGAAATTTACTTATCTATAATACACTATGAAAAAACAAAAGACAAAGAAATGTTTATTGAGTAATTAGTTACAAATAAATTATAAATTTACATTTAATGGGAAATTTAAGATTGATGAATTTTGGTGATTTCGTTTATATTTGGTTGTTGTAATAATAATTCCTCTAAAATTTCTTCATCTACATTTTAATAAATCGATCTTTCTTTCTTTTTTTTCTATTTGTTAATGCTGAAAATCCGAACTTTCTCATTAATTAGAGATGTATTTCATAAATTTGTATTCATATTACATTATTTTTTTTTATTCGTTTCTTATTCTACTATTTTAAACGGATATAACAATTCTTTTATAATCTTTTTCCATGAATAATTTATTAAATAAAAATATCTAAATCTTTATAATCAATTCTAATAAAGTAGCTGAATTTCGAATTGGGCAGAGCCAACTCCTCATTGCGCAGAAATTCAAGATCTAATGAGTTCGACTTCCGCGACGTGCCTCCATATATCCAAGAAATGATTAGCTATATATATCTCAAATTTACTTAGTTCATTTCCAAAAAAAGGCCGAATAATTTGGTTCTGTATTTTATTATTTTCTCGTAGAATTATTAATAATTAAAAAAAATGGTGGCGCACGAAAGTGCCGCCGCATAGTGGATGAGAATTACTATCGTAGAAAGAAAACCAGCTCTCGTTGATGAATGCAATATAGATTTTTGAAAGATCCGCTGTGCTCTCGATCCCATGTTAAAAGTTATGTGAAATAAAACTTTTTCTGAATTTATAAATTGGTAGCTATGAACTTTCAAAGGCCATGTTTTAGTTATACCAACCATAATTTTCATAAAAGTAATACACATTTTGGTTGCTTGATGTTATACACAATTGAAATTATATTAAAGCATAGTTTTCAATAACACCGTATTTTAAATTGCTTACTCTGAATTCACGTGTTTTCAAGTTTATAATGCAGGGTGCCTTGGGTCCTATTTACAAACTTGAAGTGGAGGTAGAGAACATCGTGAGGGGCAATAATTACATAAGAAAGCAGGGGCGGAAAAGTAATCCTAACCAGATACAAAGACACAAAAAGGGTTATCCCACAATGTGGTGTGAAGCTCCTTATTACACAAAAAGCAAAAAATAAAAAGTGTGACATAAAAGCATCACAGGAGGGTCTCCAAACTGCGGGCAATAGCACATATGCACGCACAACACCACCACGATCCCCGGATTAGCAGACCTGTTCGAAAGTACTGGGCGTTTAACGGATCGTAGCAGCAACGATAGACATTCCTGGTCAATTTCCGTTTGCTTAAATGTAGATGAGGTGAATATGGACATACTCCTCGTTCGTATAACGATGACAAATGAAACATGAAATAGCTTAAGAAGGTATAGTAAAATAAATTAACACAAAGTGAAATTTTCTTTTTACCACATTTCAAGTATTAATTAGAGTTAAATGCAATGTCCGAAATTTATATTTTCGTTGTTATATTACTTAGTTTATAATGTTTTGCATATCAAGGTGAAAAACTAATTAAATCATTTCTATAGTCTAGATTAACAATTTAAATCTCACTTACCATTGAATTTATTTTGAACAGAAAATAATCTGACAATTACTAAAAATGGTTTGTAAATTTAAAACATAAATTAATGACAACTACAACCTATCAAAAAATAAATTAATATGAGAGGAAAAATTTTATTAAAGCATAAATCATTTTACATACCTCTTCTCTATATTAAACATGGAACAAATCCAATCCCTTTTATTTAGAAAAAAATGGCCACATAATTTTTTGTAAAATAGTATGAGTTTATAACATAGTAAATCTGCCATATGTTATTAAATATTACATTTGGCAAAAATACTAGGTTGTCAAGCCACACTCTTGCCTCTGCCTGTTATAATAATTAGAAGGGACACTTTTCTGACTATTTCACTCTCTAACATCTTGCGGCACCCATACCACTAAGTATTTCTGAAATAAAAACTTTTTTTTCTACCATGAAAACATATTCAATGAGTAATGAAGCATCTTTGCAATTGATAGTTAAATAAATAAATTGAGTTTTTCTTGGTTGTTCTACCACATGCCACGTTTCTAATAATTAATTTCAATTAAATGCAATGCAATTAACTTATATTCTTTTTATATTATTCTATTAGTTCTGAAAATAATTATATTTGATAAAATGATTCTTTGTTTCTTGTGTTCACTTTCATTTCAAACTTTCTCATTTTAATATTACTGGAGAGTAAAATAGAACAAAAATTAATTACTGCATTGGTGAACCGAAAAGGACATTTGATTTGAGTGAAGAAATAAATTAAAAACCAGGATGCGAGTAATTACAGAAAATTATACAAATCCCAGCATGTGTAGGATAAAGTGTTTGCAATAATAAATTAAATCAAACTCTGAAAATTTATCCTCCTTGAATTTTTTCAAATTGTTAATATAAAAATACTATTTAATACTTTACCTTCGATTTAATTTCTCGCACTTTGAGAGACAAATAGACTTTATTGTTGACAATCATGCAAAACTTATACATTGTGTTAAACTTTCTGATAATGAATGTTATTCGGATATAACCAAATTGATTTAGAAAACTTAAATTTAAAAAAACAATTGCCTTTAGAATTGCACGTTGAAATTCAAACCTATGCACTCTATTAAAAATTAAAAGATACATTAACATTAGATGGAAAGTTTTCAGCAGAAAACTAATCATATTACATACCTTTTCTCTCGATTAAAAGTGACACAAAACCGATTCCTCTTACTGAGAAAAAATTGAACTTTTTATGAAATTGTGTACCTTAACGTACTCAAAATTCTACCCAATGATATTTAAAATACAATTAGGCACAATTTTCAGTATGTCAAGATACACAGGATGCCCGCACAAAAGGAGGAGGGATTTTTCTCGAATATTCCACTCAAGTACAACTTTCGATATCCACACAGGTGAACACCCCTGAAATAAATAAATTTTTTCTACAAGGAAAACGATTAAATGACACCTAAGTGAAAAAGCGTTGGAAAGGATAGTAAAATAAATTGAGAGTTTTCATTTCTCCATTTCATTCATTTCACATTTATAAGTATTAATTAGAGTTGATTCCAAAATGTAATAGATTTATATTCTCTCTTCATATTATTTAGTTCATAAAGTTTTACAAATCAAGGTGAAAAAAAAAGAGATTAAATCTCTAAAAGAGTATGTAATCTTGATTAACAAATTATATAATACCTATGATTGAATAATATTCTGTAAAACCATCTGACAATACCTAGATACTTTTTGTGAAGTACAAACATAAATTAGTGAAAATACTTCTATGTGATATTCATATCTTGATTCGTTAAATATTGTCGAAAACTAATCCTAATAACTAGGCACATCTTATTCACTTCGTGACCTTGCTTTAAATAAACACTGCTATCGAAATTGCTTCCCATGTTTTTTATAACTGAAAAAATATATAGAACTGAAATGTGCTCAGTCTGAATGACATTTTACACTTTAAGAGACAAAAAAATAAAAAATCAATTGATCTAATACACTTTTATTAAGATGCAGTGTATCAATAAATAAAGTTAAGAGCATTTACATAATGGGCTTAAAGTTGTTTTTATTGAACCTTCTTTTAAATAATTCCTGTCTAAGTATCTTATGCTCAGCCGAACTAAGCGATTTGACGGTTTGCATTACATAAGTATCTTTTTTTAAAGTTTGGATCATTAATTTTGTTTAAAAAGTAGATAGAAAGTGATTTACATTTACCAAAAATAGGTTTTAAAATTAAGATACTTGTGTGTCATTTTATGGTCACTTTATTGTTATACAAAGGTAGGCAATTAATTCATGTGTCAGCAATTTTGGCTTTAAAAAGACATACCTGTTATTTGTGCTCCCTATTCAAGGAATACTGTCAGAAAATTTTTTAATGCTTTTGCTAAGGGGAAGGAGTTTCAACAAGGTAGTTAATCTGAAAAATAAAAAAAAAAAATAAAGGAAAATCATAAAAAAACAAACAAAGGGGCAGTACCATCAGATGAGATTTAGAGTTCAGCCTGACAAGATTGATGCCAAATGTTGAAGTTTTTTTTTATTGAAAACCAAATTAATCCCTCCTATTGAAAGCATTTGTTTATTGTTTTTTTATTTTATGATGCTTGTTTTATGTATGAATTAAATTTTAAATTAAATCATCAACACATGCTTCCTAAATTTAAAACACTATTCTTCATTACTATTTGAAATGTGATTCTTTTAAAGTAATAAATAGTACCTGCTATATACTTCAGAAAGACATTTCACAAATTTGAAAAAAAAAATTAATATTAGGTTACCAAAAGTCCATCTAAATCCGAAAAAAATGGCAAAGGGTCCATAAAACAAAAAAAAATTGTGAACCTCTGATCAAAGACGTATCGAAGAAAACACTTAAGAATCTCGTAGAAGATTCTTCCCCGCCTCTAGAAGGACAATGCAACGAAGCAACACTGAAAGCTGAGCGTTACAAATTTATATTGAGATCATACCATTTTGAGAGAAGACGGACTGCATGAATTGGTGCTGGTGTAAAGTTACGCATATTAATTAATTAAATTTTGAAGAAATTGCTGTGTAAATACAAGAGTTGTTGATAAGTTACGATTTACTGCGATGTGCATACACATAAATATATACTGTGTCTTGGTAGTTTTTTCTAAAATGTCATCTTTTTTTTATTATCCATAGAAGAAATGAGAAAATATTCCCCTCTTAACAAGAAGATATTATGATTATTTTGTCAATGAGTAATATTCAAAGTTATTTTATTAATTTTAAAATGATAAAATGAGCAAACGCTAAAATAGTGTAACACTTCATATATACACACATATGTATATGTATACACATAATTATATTGTTAAACTCTACTAAGAAATGTCCTAAAACACTCTATAAATTATGTTTCTTATATCAAAAGTTAAATGTAAAAAACATAAATAGTTAAAAAATCCCTTTTGAAGTTTCATTTATGAAAAAAATTGTTTCTTTTGAGATTCATGATGATTTAGTTGAATAATAGTGTTTGAAATACGGGAGAACGCTCGTCATGAATTAATTTTTATTTTAAAACTAATTTCGTGATAAACATTTATCTTTACATCGAGTAATTTTGTTTTTCTTTATGTCTCCGGATGTACATCATTCCACCTCGTACCTGAAAACATGTATTTATAATTTTCCCTATATCCCAGTCTAGAAAAATTACTGTTCCAGGAGACGGGAAATTAAATTAAAATTCTGATGGAAGAAGGAGAGAGATAAAGAAACAAAACCTTTTAAACCTTTAGATGCATGTTATATTAATAAATTTATAATAAAATCATCTGAATGAGCCGTAGATCTAACTAAAAAGAAATGTTTCAGTTAAGGAACATTAAATATGCAGTATTTCATGTAGATACATTTAAAAAAAAGTACTGAAGGATGTATCGATTATCTTTTATTTCGAATGATATAAAGAAAATTATCAAGCAAATTTTAGGATTATTTGGAGGAATTGATACTTTTTGAGCACAGAAAATGCGGTAAAGTGGAAAAGAAAGTAATAGAAGGAGATGTGTTCATTGTGTTTTCCAAACTGAAATTCAGTTTTTTTTGTTGAGTTGTTCTTTTTAGCAATTTTAAAATTTTGGAGGCACACTAACACTAAATAAAGTTTCAAAGAAATTTACTTATCTATAATACACTATGAAAAAACAAAAGACAAAGAAATGTTTATTGAGTAATTAGTTACAAATAAATTATAAATTTACATTTAATGGGAAATTTAAGATTGATGAATTTTGGTGATTTCGTTTATATTTGGTTGTTGTAATAATAATTCCTCTAAAATTTCTTCATCTACATTTTAATAAATCGATCTTTCTTTCTTTTTTCTATTTGTTAATGCTGAAAATCCGAACTTTCTCATTAATTAGAGATGTATTTCATAAATTTGTATTCATATTACATTATTTTTTTTTATTCGTTTCTTATTCTACTATTTTAAACGGATATAACAATTCTTTTATAATCTTTTTCCATGAATAATTTATTAAATAAAAATATCTAAATCTTTATAATCAATTCTAATAAAGTAGCTGAATTTCGAATTGGGCAGAGCCAACTCCTCATTGCGCAGAAATTCAAGATCTAATGAGTTCGACTTCCGCGACGTGCCTCCATATATCCAAGAAATGATTAGCTATATATATCTCAAATTTACTTAGTTCATTTCCAAAAAACGGCCGAATAATTTGGTTCTGTATTTTATTATTTTCTCGTAGAATTATTAATAATTAAAAAAAATGGTGGCGCACGAAAGTGCCGCCGCATAGTGGATGAGAATTACTATCGTAGAAAGAAAACCAGCTCTCGTTGATGAATGCAATATAGATTTTTGAAAAATCCGCTGTGCTCTCGATCCCATGTTAAAAGTTATGTGAAATAAAACTTTTTCTGAATTTATAAATTGGTAGCTATGAACTTTCAAAGGCCATGTTTTAGTTATACCAACCATAATTTTCATAAAAGTAATACACATTTTGGTTGCTTGATGTTATACACAATTGAAATTATATTAAAGCATAGTTTTCAATAACACCGTATTTTAAATTGCTTACTCTGAATTCACGTGTTTTCAAGTTTATAATGCAGGGTGCCTTGGGTCCTATTTACAACCTTGAAGTGGTGGTAGAGAACATCGTGAGGGGCAATAATTACATAAGAAAGCAGGGGCGGAAAAGTAATCCTAACCAGATACAAAGACACAAAAAGGGTTATCCCACAATGTGGTGTGAAGCTCCTTATTACACAAAAAGCAAAAAATAAAAAGTGTGACATAAAAGCATCACAGGAGGGTCTCCAAACTGCGGGCAATAGCACATATGCACGCACAACACCACCACGATCCCCGGATTAGCAGACCTGTTCGAAAGTACTGGGCGTTTAACGGATCGTAGCAGCAACGATAGACATTCCTGGTCAATTTCCGTTTGCTTAAATGTAGATGAGGTGAATATGGACATACTCCTCGTTCGTATAACGATGACAAATGAAACATGAAATAGCTTAAGAAGGTATAGTAAAATAAATTAACACAAAGTGAAATTTTCTTTTTACCACATTTCAAGTATTAATTAGAGTTAAATGCAATGTCCGAAATTTATATTTTCGTTGTTATATTACTTAGTTTATAATGTTTTGCATATCAAGGTGAAAAACTAATTAAATCATTTCTATAGTCTAGATTAACAATTTAAATCTCACTTACCATTGAATTTATTTTGAACAGAAAATAATCTGACAATTACTAAAAATGGTTTGTAAATTTAAA
Organism: Trichonephila clavipes; assembly: GCA_019973935.1. NCBI lineage: Eukaryota > Metazoa > Arthropoda > Arachnida > Araneae > Nephilidae > Trichonephila > Trichonephila clavipes. Next base: position 567,724 of record BMAU01021352.1, on the reverse strand, counting down.
ACATAAATTAATGACAACTACAACCTATCAAAAAATAAATTAATATGAGAGGAAAAATTTTATTAAAGCATAAATCATTTTACATACCTCTTCTCTATATTAAACATGGAACAAATCCAATCCCTTTTATTTAGAAAAAAATGGCCACATAATTTTTTGTAAAATAGTATGAGTTTATAACATAGTAAATCTGCCATATGTTATTAAATATTACATTGGGCAAAAATACTAGGTTGTCAAGCCACACTGTTGCCTCTGCCTGTTATAATAATTAGAAGGGACACTTTTCTGACTATTTCACTCTCTAACATCTTGCGGCACCCATACCACTAAGTATTTCTGAAATAAAAACTTTTTTTTCTACCATGAAAACATATTCAATGAGTAATGAAGCATCTTTGCAATTGATAGTTAAATAAATAAATTGAGTTTTTCTTGGTTGTTCGACCACATGCCACGTTTCTAATAATTAATTTCAATTAAATGCAATGCAATTAACTTATATTCTTTTTATATTATTCTATTAGTTCTGAAAATAATTATATTTGATAAAATGATTCTTTGTTTCTTGTGTTCACTTTCATTTCAAACTTTCTCATTTTAATATTACTGGAGAGTAAAATAGAACAAAAATTAATTACTGCATTGGTGAACCGAAAAGGACATTTGATTTGAGTGAAGAAATATATTAAAAACCAGGATGCGAGTAATTACAGAAAATTATACAAATCCCAGCATGTGTAGGATAAAGTGTTTGAAATACTAAATTAAATCAAACTCTGAAAATTTATCCTCCTTGAATTTTTTCAAATTGTTAATATAAAAATACTATTTAATACTTTACCTTCGATTTAATTTCTCGCACTTTGAGAGACAAATAGACTTTATTGTTGACAATCATGCAAAAATTATACATTGTATTAAACTTTCTGATAATGAATGTTATTCGGATATAACCAAATTGATTTAGAAAACTTAAATTTAAAAAAACAATTGCATTTAGAATTGCACGTTGAAATTCAAACCTATGCACTCTATTAAAAATTAAAAGATACATTAACAATAGATGGAAAGTTTTCAGCAGAAAACTAATCATATTACATACCTTTTCTCTCTAGTAAAAGTGACACAAAACCGATTCCTCTTACTGAGAAAAAATTGAACTTTTAATGAAATTTTGTACCTTAACGTACTGAAAATTCTACCCAATGATATTTAAAATTCAATTAGGCACAATTTTCAGTATGTCAAGATACACAGGATGCCCGCACAGAAAGGAGGAGGGATTTTTCTCGAATATTCCACTCAAGTACAACTTTCGATATCCACACAGGTGAACACCCCTGAAATAAATAATTTTTTTTCTACAAGGAAAACGATTAAATGACACCTAAGTGAAAAAGCGTTGGAAAGGATAGTAAAATAAATTGAGTTTTCATTTCTCCATTTCATTCATTTCACATTTATAAGTATTAATTAGAGTTGATTCCAAAATGTAATAGATTTATATTCTCTCTTCATATTATTTAGTTCATAAAGTTTTACAAATCAAGGTGAAAAAAAAGAGATTAAATCTGTAAAAGAGTATGTAATCTTGATTAACAAATTATATAATACCTATGATTGAATAATATTCTGTAAAACCATCTGACAATACCTAGATACTTTTTGTGAAGTACAAACATAAATTAGTGAAAATACTTCTATGTGATATTCATATCTTGATTCGTTAAATATTGTCGAAAACTAATCCTAATAACTAGGCACATCTTATTCACTTCGTGACCTTGCTTTAAATAAACACTGCTATCGAAATTGCTTCCCATGTTTTTTATAACTGAAAAATATATAGAACTGAAATGTGCTCAGTCTGAATGACATTTTACACTTTAAGAGACAAAAAAATAAAAAATCAATTGATCTAATACACTTTTATTAAGATGCAGTGTATCAATAAATAAAGTTAAGAGCATTTACATAATGGGCTTAAAGTTGTTTTTATTGAACCTTCTTTTAAATAATTCCTGTCTAAGTATCTTATGCTCAGCCGAACTAAGCGATTTGACGGTTTGCATTACATAAGTATCTTTTTTTAAAGTTTGGATCATTAATTTTGTTTAAAAAGTAGATAGAAAGTGATTTACATTTACCAAAAATAGGTTTTAAAATTAAGATACTTGTGTGTCATTTTATGGTCACTTTATTGTTATACAAAGGTAGGCAATTAATTCATGTGTCAGCAATTTTGGCTTTAAAAAGACATACCTGTTATTTGTGCTCCCTATTCAAGGAATACTGTCAGAAAATTTTTTAATGCTTTTGCTAAGGGGAAGGAGTTTCAACAAGGTAGTTAATCTGAAAAATAAAAAAAAATAAAGGAAAATCATAAAAAAACAAACAAAGGGGCAGTACCATCAGATGAGATTTAGAGTTCAGCCTGACAAGATTGATGCCAAATGTTGAAGTTTTTTTTTTATTGAAAACCAAATTAATCCCTCCTATTGAAAGCATTTGTTTATTGTTTTTTTATTTTATGATGCTTGTTTTATGTATGAATTAAATTTTAAATTAAATCATCAACACATGCTTCCTAAATTTAAAACACTATTCTTCATTACTATTTGAAATGTGATTCTTTTAAAGTAATAAATAGTACCTGCTATATACTTCAGAAAGACATTTCACAAATTTGAAAAAAATTAATATTAGGTTACCAAAAGTCCATCTAAATCCGAAAAAAATGGCAAAGGGTCCATAAAACAAAAAAAAATTGTGAACCTCTGATCAAAGACGTATCGAAGAAAACACTTAAGAATCTCGTAGAAGATTCTTCCCCGCCTCTAGAAGGACAATGCAACGAAGCAACACTGAAAGCTGAGCGTTACAAATTTATATTGAGATCATACCATTTTGAGAGAAGACGGACTGCATGAATTGGTGCTGGTGTAAAGTTACGCATATTAATTAATTAAATTTTGAAGAAATTGCTGTGTAAATACAAGAGTTGTTGATAAGTTACGATTTACTGCGATGTGCATACACATAAATATATACTGTGTCTTGGTAGTTTTTTCTAAAATGTCATCTTTTTTTTATTATCCATAGAAGAAATGAGAAAATATTCCCCTCTTAACAAGAAGATATTATGATTATTTTGTCAATGAGTAATATTCAAAGTTATTTTATTAATTTTAAAATGATAAAATGAGCAAACGCTAAAATAGTGTAACACTTCATATATACACACATATGTATATGTATACACATAATTATATTGTTAAACTCTACTAAGAAATGTCCTAAAACACTCTATAAATTATGTTTCTTATATCAAAAGTTAAATGTAAAAAACATAAATAGTTAAAAAATCCATTTTGAAGTTTCATTTATGAAAAAAATTGTTTCTTTTGAGATTCATGATGATTTAGTTGAATAATAGTGTTTGAAATACGGGAGAACGCTCGTCATGAATTAATTTTTATTTTAAAAACTAATTTCGTGATAAACATTTATCTTTACATCGAGTAATTTTGTTTTTCTTTATGTCTCCGGATGTACATCATTCCACCTCGTACCTGAAAACATGTATTTATAATTTTCCCTATATCCCAGTCTAGAAAAATTACTGTTCCAGGAGACGGGAAATTAAATTAAAATTCTGATGGAAGAAGGAGAGAGATAAAGAAACAAAACCTTTTAAACCTTTAGATGCATGTTATATTAATAAATTTATAATAAAATCATCTGAATGAGCCGTAGATCTAACTAAAAAGAAATGTTTCAGTTAAGGAACATTAAATATGCAGTATTTCATGTAGATACATTTAAAAAAGTACTGAAGGATGTATCGATTATCTTTTATTTCGAATGATATAAAGAAAATTATCAAGCAAATTTTAGGATTATTTGGAGGAATTGATACTTTTTGAGCACAGAAAATGCGGTAAAGTGGAAAAGAAAGTAATAGAAGGAGATGTGTTCATTGTGTTTTCCAAACTGAAATTCAGTTTTTTTTGTTGAGTTGTTCTTTTTAGCAATTTTAAAATTTTGGAGGCACACTAACACTAAATAAAGTTTCAAAGAAATTTACTTATCTATAATACACTATGAAAAAACAAAAGACAAAGAAATGTTTATTGAGTAATTAGTTACAAATAAATTATAAATTTACATTTAATGGGAAATTTAAGATTGATGAATTTTGGTGATTTCGTTTATATTTGGTTGTTGTAATAATAATTCCTCTAAAATTTCTTCATCTACATTTTAATAAATCGATCTTTCTTTCTTTTTTCTATTTGTTAATGCTGAAAATCCGAACTTTCTCATTAATTAGAGATGTATTTCATAAATTTGTATTCATATTACATTATTTTTTTTTATTCGTTTCTTATTCTACTATTTTAAACGGATATAACAATTCTTTTATAATCTTTTTCCATGAATAATTTATTAAATAAAAATATCTAAATCTTTATAATCAATTCTAATAAAGTAGCTGAATTTCGAATTGGGCAGAGCCAACTCCTCATTGCGCAGAAATTCAAGATCTAATGAGTTCGACTTCCGCGACGTGCCTCCATATATCCAAGAAATGATTAGCTATATATATCTCAAATTTACTTAGTTCATTTCCAAAAAACGGCCGAATAATTTGGTTCTGTATTTTATTATTTTCTCGTAGAATTATTAATAATTAAAAAAAATGGTGGCGCACGAAAGTGCCGCCGCATAGTGGATGAGAATTACTATCGTAGAAAGAAAACCAGCTCTCGTTGATGAATGCAATATAGATTTTTGAAAAATCCGCTGTGCTCTCGATCCCATGTTAAAAGTTATGTGAAATAAAACTTTTTCTGAATTTATAAATTGGTAGCTATGAACTTTCAAAGGCCATGTTTTAGTTATACCAACCATAATTTTCATAAAAGTAATACACATTTTGGTTGCTTGATGTTATACACAATTGAAATTATATTAAAGCATAGTTTTCAATAACACCGTATTTTAAATTGCTTACTCTGAATTCACGTGTTTTCAAGTTTATAATGCAGGGTGCCTTGGGTCCTATTTACAACCTTGAAGTGGTGGTAGAGAACATCGTGAGGGGCAATAATTACATAAGAAAGCAGGGGCGGAAAAGTAATCCTAACCAGATACAAAGACACAAAAAGGGTTATCCCACAATGTGGTGTGAAGCTCCTTATTACACAAAAAGCAAAAAATAAAAAGTGTGACATAAAAGCATCACAGGAGGGTCTCCAAACTGCGGGCAATAGCACATATGCACGCACAACACCACCACGATCCCCGGATTAGCAGACCTGTTCGAAAGTACTGGGTGTTTAACGGATCGTAGCAGCAACGATAGACATTCCTGGTCAATTTCCGTTTGCTTAAATGTAGATGAGGTGAATATGGACATACTCCTCGTTCGTATAACGATGACAAATGAAACATGAAATAGCTTAAGAAGGTATAGTAAAATAAATTAACACAAAGTGAAATTTTCTTTATACCACATTTCAAGTATTAATTAGAGTTAAATGCAATGTCCGAAATTTATATTTTCGTTATATTACTTAGTTTATAATGTTTTGCATATAAAGGTGAAAAACTAATTAAATCATTTCTATAGTCTAGATTAACAATTTAAATCTCACTTACCATTGAATTTATTTTGAACAGAAAATAATCTGACAATTACTAAAAATGGTTTGTAAATTTAAAACATAAATTAATGACAATTACAACCTATCAAAAAATAAATTAATATGAGAGAAAAAATTTTATTAAAGCATAAATCATTTTACATACCTCTTCTCTACATTAAACATGGAACAAATCCAATCCCTTTTATTTAGAAAAAAATGGCCACATAATTTTTTGTAAAATAGTATGAGTTTATAACATAGTAAATCTGCCATATGTTATTAAATATTACATTGGGCAAAAATACTAGGTTGTCAAGCCACACTGTTGCCTCTGCCTGTTATAATAATTAGAAGGGACACTTTTCTGACTATTTCACTCTCTAACATCTTGCGGCACCCATACCACTAAGTATTTCTGAAATAAAAACTTTTTTTCTACCATGAAAACATATTCAATGAGTAATGAAGCATCTTTGCAATTGATAGTTAAATAAATAAATAAATTGAGTTTTTCTTGGTTGTTCTACCACATGCCACGTTTCTAATAATTAATTTCAATTAAATGCAATGCAATTAACTTATATTCTTTTTATAATATTTTATTAGTTCTGAAAATAATTATATTTGATAAAATGATTCTTTGTTTCTTGTGTTCACTTTCATTTCAAACTTTCTCATTTTAATATTACTGGAGAGTAAAATAGAACAAAAATTAATTACTGCATTGGTGAACCGAAAAGGACATTTGATTTGAGTGAAGAAATAAATTAAAAACCAGGATGCGAGTAATTACAGAAAATTATACAAATCCCAGCATGTGTAGGATAAAGTGTTTGCAATAATAAATTAAATCAAACTCTGAAAATTTATCCTCCTTGAATTTTTTCAAATTGTTAATATAAAAATACTATTTAATACTTTACCTTCGATTTAATTTCTCGCACTTTGAGAGACAAATAGACTTTATTGTTGACAATCATGCAAAAATTATACATTGTGTTAAACTTTCTGATAATGAATGTTATTCGGATATAACCAAATTGATTTAGAAAACTTAAATTTAAAAAAACAATTGCCTTTAGAATTGCACGTTGAAATTCAAACCTATGCACTCTATTAAAAATTAAAAGATACATTAACATTAGATGGAAAGTTTTCAGCAGAAAACTAATCATATTACATACCTTTTCTCTCGATTAAAAGTGACACAAAACCGATTCCTCTTACTGAGAAAAAATTGAACTTTTTATGAAATTGTGTACCTTAACGTACTCAAAATTCTACCCAATGATATTTAAAATACAATTAGGCACAATTTTCAGTATGTCAAGATACACAGGATGCCCGCACAAAAGGAGGAGGGATTTTTCTCGAATATTCCACTCAAGTACAACTTTCGATATCCACACAGGTGAACACCCCTGAAATAAATAAATTTTTTCTACAAGGAAAACGATTAAATGACACCTAAGTGAAAAAGCGTTGGAAAGGATAGTAAAATAAATTGAGAGTTTTCATTTCTCCATTTCATTCATTTCACATTTATAAGTATTAATTAGAGTTGATTCCAAAATGTAATAGATTTATATTCTCTCTTCATATTATTTAGTTCATAAAGTTTTACAAATCAAGGTGAAAAAAAAGAGATTAAATCTCTAAAAGAGTATGTAATCTTGATTAACAAATTATATAATACCTATGATTGAATAATATTCTGTAAAACCATCTGACAATACCTAGATACTTTTTGTGAAGTACAAACATAAATTAGTGAAAATACTTCTATGTGATATTCATATCTTGATTCGTTAAATATTGTCGAAAACTAATCCTAATAACTAGGCACATCTTATTCACTTCGTGACCTTGCTTTAAATAAACACTGCTATCGAAATTGCTTCCCATGTTTTTTATAACTGAAAAAATATATAGAACTGAAATGTGCTCAGTCTGAATGACATTTTACACTTTAAGAGACAAAAAAATAAAAAATCAATTGATCTAATACACTTTTATTAAGATGCAGTGTATCAATAAATAAAGTTAAGAGCATTTACATAATGGGCTTAAAGTTGTTTTTATTGAACCTTCTTTTAAATAATTCCTGTCTAAGTATCTTATGCTCAGCCGAACTAAGCGATTTGACGGTTTGCATTACATAAGTATCTTTTTTTAAAGTTTGGATCATTAATTTTGTTTAAGTTTAAAAAATAGATGAACAAATCGATTTTTCATTTTGATTGAAAATAAAATTTAAATTAAGATACTTGTTTCTTTCTAATGCAGTTTAAATTTTTGTTCTAGCTGAATTAGAAGTATTTTTAATATTTTTTTTAAAAATTGTTTACATCTGTCAAACCCAAAAACCGCTGATTGCCACGCCCTCTTAAATCAAAACAAAAGACACATTTTACTTTTTGCCTTATAAAATGGTTTAAATTGATTAAAAGAATTTATTTTGATCAGCAACTCATCCAGGAAAGAAGAGAAGTGAATAGTTGTAGATGTTTGTTTACTTACAGCCTATTTTTTACCTCGTTAAATGCAACGGATTTCAGCCTGACAAGATATCATGCGCAAGTGTTTTACATCAAAAACATTAATTAAAACGCTTACAAAACGTTTTTTGAACTCTGTTAAGTAATAAAATGTTTAAAAACGAAAGAGTTTGGAAAGAAATGTACAAAAACCTAAACTTTTATGGATTTCAATGTTGATAAGTCAGACAATTTCAACATAAATAAATCAGCTTTAAAATCTAAGTTAGGTAAGTTTAATAATGAGTATGTTTCTTTTTTAGATTCATTTGAATGTTTCTGTGAAATTCCTGACACTGTACTGTTCTTTTGTGCTTTGAAACAACATTAATTACATAAAATTATTGTAAAAACTAAGGTATTCACATAAATTTTGGTCGCCAAATCTAGGGTTTGGCTAGAAAATTGCTAATATGTTGTGACTTTTTCCCCGTCTTATTCAAACATTTTTTAATACCAGGTTTACTAAAACAGTAGTTGATCAAAAAGATACAAAATTATATGAAGTGGACACAATAGAATTTTCTATGCAATGAGGTCTATTTAAAAAGAAGCAGTTGCAAAAATATTTTGCGGAGTTATGCATTTGCCACTTACACCATAGTGGTTTTATGATTCCATGCATACATTAAATAATGAGACAGAGAAAGTAACCAAAGTGTCTATGGCTTTAGCTGCTGCCGAAACAATATTTAATAATGGATAACCAAATGTACCAGTGGCTATCAATGGTACCTGGCTAAAAAGAAGCTATATATTTCTAAATGGTGTTGTTACGGCAGTTAGTTTGGACACTGGGAAAGTTGTTGATGCTAAAATATTATCGCAGAAATGTTCATGTAATTTTAACAGTGATGTACATAGCAATGAGTGTTCGGCAAGTTACATTGAAAATAGTAGGGGAATGGAAATTGAAGAGGTGCACTTTTTTTTTTATCTCTCATCGCTCGCAGACATTACACAATTTACGATATACACAATATTTGGACTATATGGGAACTCTAAAGCATACAAAGAAAGCAGTTTTAGAATCTAAACATATGTCAATATTGAACAATTAGAATGTGTTGATCATGTTGAGAAAATGATGGGGACATGACTTAGGGCCTTAAAATCAAAATTAAAAGACAAAAAGCTTAAAGACAAAAAATCTCTAGGATGCCGTAATGGCTTGACAGATGCTGAAATAAATAAATTGCAAATTTACTATGTTTTGGCTGTTCAAAACAACTCGGGAAAATTTGTCAGCCATAAGGCAAGCTATATGGACTATAATTTTTGATAAAATGTTCACAGGTTTGAATCTACGACACGGTTTATGCCCCATGGGATGTGACTTGTGGTGTAGATATAATATGTCCATACTGAAAGGTTACACATACAAGCATAAACACGACTTACCTATTGTAATTAGGAATTGCATAAACAAAGTATTTAGAGATCACTAATCTTGAACATTTATCTGGATGCTTGCTTGATAAACTCAAAATATTAGTGAAAGCGGAAATAATTTTTGGTGTATAATTCCAAAACTGTATTTGTGCAATTGGGACCTTCAAAAACTATAGTACATGAAGCTATATACTTATATAATCAAGGCTTCATTACCAAATTAAAAGTTTTAGATGTATTAAACATTCAACCCCTGAATTTTACAAATGTCGAGCATTGCAAAAAAGTAGATCATCCGTGTATTAGGTAATCAGAATAGTCATTTTTACTATGAACCAAAGAAGCTAGAATTAAAAACAAACAATTAAAATGTAGGCAAGAAGATGATCTTGCAGATGACACTAGCAATCCAAGTTATAGTTCTGGTATGCATTAGTTAATAGTTAGTTTTTACTTTAAATCACTATTTCTCAAAAGTGTAAAATTCAACACAAAAGGAACATTTTTGAAAAAACTACTTATTTTACAGCCTTGAAACTTTGCACATATGTTAACAAATTATTTTAATGAGAGAAAAAAAATATTCAAAAAATATTTATGGATTAAAATGTACAAGAATTTTCATCGTTTTAAAATTTTGACGTGTTACTCCACCAAATGAATTTTTTGAGAAAAAAATTATTCTATTTATTAAAATTTTAAAAAATGACGTGTTACTCCCATGAATAAAATAATAAAAAATAAAAACAATACAATGAATACACACAAAAATTCATGACTGTGCAACCAGCCAATTTTTAAAAAATGTTCCTTAAACTTGGTCATTTTTAACATTACGCAGATAGGGAAAATGCTGCGTGAAGTGACCCCCTTAAAAAGTAGATAGAAAGTGATTTACATTTACCAAAAATAGGTTTTAAAATTAAGATACTTGTGTGTCATTTTATGGTCACTTTATTGTTATACAAAGGTAGGCAATTAATTCATGTGTCAGCAATTTTGGCTTTAAAAAGACATACCTGTTATTTGTGCTCCCTATTCAAGGAATACTGTCAGAAAATTTTTTAATGCTTTTGCTAAGGGGAAGGAGTTTCAACAAGGTAGTTAATCTGAAAAATAAAAAAAAATAAAGGAAAATCATAAAAAAACAAACAAAGGGGCAGTACCATCAGATGAGATTTAGAGTTCAGCCTGACAAGATTGATGCCAAATGTTGAAGTTTTTTTTTATTGAAAACCAAATTAATCCCTCCTATTGAAAGCATTTGTTTATTGTTTTTTTTATTTTATGATGCTTGTTTTATGTATGAATTAAATTTTAAATTAAATCATCAACACATGCTTCCTAAATTTAAAACACTATTCTTCATTACTATTTGAAATGTGATTCTTTTAAAGTAATAAATAGTACCTGCTATATACTTCAGAAAGACATTTCACAAATTTGAAAAAAAAATTAATATTAGGTTACCAAAAGTCCATCTAAATCCGAAAAAAATGGCAAAGGGTCCAGAAAACAAAAAAAAAATTGTGAACCTCTGATCAAAGACGTATCGAAGAAAAAACACTTAAGAATCTCGTAGAAGATTCTTCCCCGCCTCTAGAAGGACAATGCAACGAAGCAACACTGAAAGCTGAGCGTTACAAATTTATATTGAGATCATACCATTTTGAGAGAAGACGGACTGCATGAATTGGTGCTGGTGTAAAGTTACGCATATTAATTAATTAAATTTTGAAGAAATTGCTGTGTAAATACAAGAGTTGTTGATAAGTTACGATTTACTGCGATGTGCATACACATAAATATATACTGTGTCTTGGTAGTTTTTTCTAAAATGTCATCTTTTTTTTATTATCCATAGAAGAAATGAGAAAATATTCCCCTTAACAAGAAGATATTATGATTATTTTGTCAATGAGTAATATTCAAAGTTATTTTATTAATTTTAAAATGATAAAATGAGCAAACGCTAAAATAGTGTAACACTTCATATATACACACATATGTATATGTATACACATAATTATATTGTTAAACTCTACTAAGAAATGTCCTAAAACACTCTATAAATTATGTTTCTTATATCAAAAGTTAAATGTAAAAAAAATAAATAGTTAAAAAATCCATTTTGAAGTTTCATTTATGAAAAAAATTGTTTCTTTTGAGATTCATGATGATTTAGTTGAATAATAGTGTTTGAAATACGGGAGAACGCTCGTCATGAATTAATTTTTATTTTAAAAACTAATTTCGTGATAAACATTTATCTTTACATCGAGTAATTTTGTTTTTCTTTATGTCTCCGGATGTACATCATTCCACCTCGTACCTGAAAACATGTATTTATAATTTTCCCTATATCCCAGTCTAGAAAAATTACTGTTCCAGGAGACGGGAAATTAAATTAAAATTCTGATGGAAGAAGGAGAGAGATAAAGAAACAAAACCTTTTAAACCTTTAGATGCATGTTATGAAGGCTGTGTCCATAATTTTTTTTACTTCGAATGATGTAAAAAAATTACCAGTTTACAGAAAACAGATTTATTTTAAAGAAATGTGTGCATACATTTTGAACACAGAAGAATGACATAAATTGGAAAAGAAAATAATAGAAAGTAATGAGTTGACAATTTTTTTTCTTTTATCAGTTGAAATTTAGTAAGGTTTTAATATACTGTATTACGTATTTTTTTAGAATGGACAATAGATCTTGTTTTGCTGGCTTCAAAGTCAACATTCAAATTGAAATGAATCTACAAAAAAATTATTTTATTAAAAGTTCGTTTTTGTGTATTAGACAGAAGGTATTTAATAACACACACCACACAAAGCTCGAACAAGAAGTACTTTTTCTAACTCTAAGGTATAGAGTGAATAATAAACATAATTTTCAACTTTTCATATTTCCTATGTACGTAGTTTCTTATTGGTTATACTGTTGTTTTTATAAAACTATTTATGTAAACATGTATAAAAGTTCTGTATATATAAAGTGTGCGTGATCACACAGAAGCCATGTGGTTAAGGTACCGGATTGAGGCTTTGAGGCTACATTTCACGAGCTCGAGAGTCCAGTACCACTAAAGACACGCCGTGTAGGAGAGCTATGCACTTTAATTCTGTAGAAAGCTCAAACGTATTCCATTTGGTGTGGTGTGGTAGTTAACAGAAGGCGTGCCAGCTCGGGTGTCGTCCTCGTCACTTCACCATGCCTCAAAATTACGAGGCCCGTCGACAAAAGCCCTCGAGTAGCTTAAGAGTGCGTGGTTAATATTCACTCACTCACTCATATATATCCCAATTATTACCACATTTGTGTCATGTAAAATTATTTTTAAAAGGAGACGCCTTTTATGTATGCATGTTTCTCTTTATACATACATATATATATATATATATATATACGTATATAAAAGAAAAGAAAAGAGATACAAAGATATAACAGTGGAGACTTAAGCCAACAATAAAATTTACCATTTAAAATGTACAAGTTGTTCAGGTTTTTTTTTAAAAATGCACTAACAAGTATTAAACACTAAATTATCTGCCATCTCCTGAGTATTCATTGCAACAGCCAAAGAGGAAATATTCTTTAGAATGTTTCTACCGAAAATATGCTGAACTAATGTTCGCTAGTAAGATAAACTCTTATTAAATTAAAAGGGAAAAAAAAATAGGCCTCAATCATCAATATTTCCTGACAAACTAACTTTGTTACTCTAAATGTTTGGGGAAAATAACTTGAAAAAAAAAAGAAATATTTTCGCAAAATATTTAACTGAAATACTGTGCTATAAGAAAAATTTACTAACGAAGGGAAGTTAATTTGTTGTGTCAAAAAAATACTTGAGAATGAATAATAAAGCAAAAAATTAAAAATTAATAACATTTCGAAGACTTATCACATACTTCAAAAGTAACAAAATCTGTCAGAAGGAGAAACGCAGTGAACTGCCTCAGTACTGGATACTAAATATTGCTAGGGTTGACACTCAATGCTTCTGAGAACCATGCTGACGGATATTTTGCCAAATAGTCACCATCTGTAAAGCTAAATTGGTATCTTTCTAGGATTTTACCAGAAGGTGTTATCACAGTTCTAATTGTTCTCTATCATGCGATGTAGATGAATAAAGAAAAGTGCAGCTAGTTTATGTAAATAGTGCCTTGAGCAGTCAGGCAATATCTTACAGACAGCAACACAAAAATTATCTGCATTAAGTAGAAATTTATCTGCATGCTGAATAGAAGACAAAACAATATAGTCGTATCTTATTTAATTCAGTAACTATTTAGTGAATTAACAAAAAACAATTTCCTCGCCTGAATTAAATATATATTTTTGTGTAAAATCTCTTATTAAAATGGCGTTGTAGGAAAATATTATATTAAATATATCGCAAAAAATTATTAACTACTATTTACATTTCGCCTGAATGTTTACATAAGTATCTACCGTCATATTACGAAATATTGAACAATAATCTGAAACCTGTGTTAAAAGCAACAGTTCTAAAAATTATTACAAAAATAGATGTAGATAGCAGACGTAAAGAAAATCAACATCAAATACTTAAATTTTTAACATTTTAATGATAAGAAAAAAAAATTATAACTAACTAAAAGCTATAAGTCATGCACAAGAAATGAAACAATTTCCTTTAACAAAATAAACTTAAATATTTTTACACGCTGTTATTTTGTATCAAACACTGTTATACATCCATTTAAAATAGAGATGTGGCCTATAATGGATCATTATTTATAGTCCCCAGTAATTTCACAAGCTATCCATGAATGCACAACTTGCACGGAGCATTTTCAAATTATTCATTGAAAAAGAGTGGTCATAACGGAGTAGATTTAGGAAAAGTAATGTAAAAAAACCGATATAGATTTGTATATGTGGCAATATTTTAAATCATGAAAAGTGTTAAAAAATTACAGAAATGAACTATTGTTAAAAAATGATTTTGAATTTCGTACAATTCTACAATACTTGAGCATCTCTTTTTATAGTTACGGTCGATAACTTTGAGAAAGAAGTAATTAAAAGATCTTCTGCGTTTGTCGAAAATCGGGATTAAAAATAAAATAATTGCCACTTTATGTTTACTGTATAAGCTCTAAATTTTGAATTTTCCCATGCATTGAAAGACATAATCTAGATCAAAAGATGATCATTGGAAAAATTAGATGTAAAACAGTCACGTAACCTTTTTTTCCATTGGAAGATATTCAAAAATGTTCGAAATCTTTACATTACAAATGAGACAGGAGTGCTGTTCCTTTTTGCAATTAGTTGGGAATGGTCTACTCCAGGGGTACTTAATCTATTGCCTTAATTTTTTTTTTTTTTGCTTTGCCGCATACATATGGCAGCCATTTCAAGCGTGTCGAAACATGTAGTTAATTGGGGTCGGGGAGAGGGATAAATCTTTACAACCAAGATAACACTGGAAATTTAAAATGCGGAAAACAGATAAAAATATTATATCTCAAGATTTGATTTTTTAATTTTTAACTTTTATATTTTTTTGGTTTTTGTCACTAACACTAAATTAAAAGAATTTAAGAAACACTCATTCACACAATTTTTGCATCAGTAAACGGTTTTATATGATTACCAATAATATAACAATCTTCATTGAATGTTCTGGTTTTTCATAGGATTGATTCACATTTTCTGATTCAATAACTGGATCAATTTATACACAAAATCCATTAAGTGTAGCAGAACTAGAAAAAGTTATCAAAGAGGTATATGCACCAATGCTGTCTATAAGATTTCTGACACTGTCATCCAAAATTCAAAAAGAAATATCTCATTTTGAAAATGTAGAGAGGCGGGATGACTATCTGAAAAAAACATAATTCTATTTAAAAACGATAATACTTACTAGTAGATAATTCGAACAAGAATTATCTACGACAGGACAATTAGTACCAAAAACAAAACGCCCTTTAAACGATGAAAAGCTGGACAAGCTATGTTTTTAAAAACTTATTTACTAAAACACAAGAAATGAAGAAATGTTTTTTAATTTTATTTTGTACTGTTTTTATTTGTTGTCTTTATGATGAATTAAGTGTTTTCTCAATTTGTTTGAATAAAATTATTATTAAACCAATTTTTAATTATATTCTCAGTTTTAGTATGCAATTTCAACTATGCTAACGTGAAGGTATTTTTAATAAACAGTCCAATCTTTTTCCCGGTATTTGGATAATTATATTCCTCAAATCCCGGGATTAAAAACATAACACGGTATTGCAGACCTAATATGTATCTCCTAGAATATTCTTCCCGCCTATAGAAGAACAATGCAGCGAAGCAACATTGTAAACTAAGCTTGACAAATTTCATTCATTTGGATCAAACCATATTGAGAAGACGGACTTATTTTACAGTTTTAATTTGTAATCGTGACAATTTACATTTATTAATTAATTTTTGTTGGAAGAAAATTTGCTCTAAATACGACGGTTGCTTATAAATTACGATTTACTCGGATGAGTGAGTCTATATATATATATATATATATATATATATATATATATATATATATATATATATTCGGAACTCTATATAATGAAGTCGCTAAGTCACGGAAAAAGATCGTTGTATGGAAAATTTGTTATATAGAGGTTCATTTTTATATACTTTATAAAACACATAAAACAAATTTTAAATGCATAAACACTATATATTTAAAAAATGTAATTATTCACAACTTTTTAAAAATTAATATATGTTAATTTTATATACCGTACCATCAACAAAAAAAAAGAAAGAAGAAAGAAAAAAAATTGCAAGGAAAACAAGAAAAAAACAATGTCGAATGTGTCACTGTATTTTCAATTATAAGAAAAGTATTTTATATTAAAATTAATGAATTTTAAGGACATTTTCTAATTTAAAGCATACAAATAATATTAAACACATTATATTATAACTGGAACACGGGGACACAGGACAACCAACCTGGTGTTAAAAGGGATATCGAAGATGTTTCTAGTGATTTGGACAATGGGGGTTAAAGATTGCACTTCTTAGATGAAACTTTCAGAACTTTATTGCTCTCGAAGAGTTAGGATCTAATAAAACCAATTCAAGATTTATGACCACCATAAAATGGCTTAAGAAAGAATAACTTGAATTGATCAGAAGTACTTTAAAAATAGGGAGCAAAAAATTGAATCACAAAAGGAAAACATCATTATAAAAAATGCACTTCGTTATAGGGAGTTTATTTTAGGAAGAAAATCATGAAATGTTCAAGGTTCCAGGAAAAAGTTCGCTTTATAGAAAAATTCGCAATGTAGAGGTTCAACTGTATATGTATATATACAGTGCCTTGGCAATTGTATCTGTAATGTAATTTTTTCATTTATCGCCCAATGAAAAGATTTCAAAATAAATTCCCAAATCAATTAAAAAATGTCATAATTCATTTTCAATAAATAATAATCAAGGATAATTTTTGAATCTTGAAAGTGACAAAACAAGCAACTGCTAAGACTATTTCAAATAGATGCATTCTTAATCTCTACTAAATGTAGTTTTTCAAATCTTATTTTCCTAACGTAAAAGTTTAAGTATAGACAACATATGAAATTTAAAAAAAACCTTTTTGAGAATCTAAGTTTCCTTCTTCGAGAACTTGTTTCTTTTGAGATTCCCGATGATGTAGTTGAAGAATAAAGTTTGACATAAAGAAGAATGCTTGTCTTGAATTAATTTTCGTTTAAAAACTAATTCTGAGATAAGCATTTATCTTTACATCAAATACTTTATATGTTCTTTAAGTCTCCGGATGTGCATCGTACGAAGTCGTAGGAGAGCTTGTGAAAACGTCTATTTATAATTTTCCCTATATCCTTATCTAGAAATATAACGATTCTAGGAGACGAAAAATTAAACTTAAATTATTATGACGGGAGAAGGAGAGAAAGAGAAACAAATCCTTACATCTTTAGATGCATGTTATACTAATAAATTTCTAATAATATAATCTGCAAATTTACATAGAAATAACTAAAAACATCTGTGAAATCTAAGAAAAATGAATTATGTAATACTACATGTGTGTAGGTACATTTTATAATAATACTGAAGGCTGTGTCCATAATTTTTTACTTCGAATGATGTAAAAAAAAATTACCAGTTTACAGAAAAACAGATTTATTTTAAAGAAATGTGTGCATACATTTTGAACACAGAAGAATGACATAAATTGGAAAAGAAAATAATAGAAAGTAATGAGTTGACAATTTTTTTTTTTATCCAGTTGAAATTTAGTAAGGTTTTAATATACTGTATTACGTATTTTTAGAATGGACAATAGATCTTGTTTTGCTGGCTTCAAAGTCAACATTCAAATTGAAATGAATCTACAAAAAAAATTATTTTATTAAAAGTTCGTTTTTTTGTGTATTAGACGAAGGTATTTAATAACACACACCACACAAAGCTCGAACAAGAAGTACTTTTCTAACTCTAAGGTATAGAGTGAATAATAAACATAATTTTCAACTTTTCATATTTCCTATGTACGTAGTTTCTTATTGGTTATACTGTTGTTTTTATAAAACTATTTATGTAAACATGTATAAAAGTTCTGTATATATAAAGTGTGCGTGATCACACAGAAGCCATGTGGTTAAGGTACCGGATTGAGGCTTTGAGGCTACATTTCACGAGCTCGAGTCCAGTACCACTAAAGACACGCCGTGTAGGAGAGCTATGCACTTTAATTCTGTAGAAAGCTCAAACGTATTCCATTTGGTGTGGTGTGGTAGTTAACAGAAGGCGTGCCAGCTCGGGTGTCGTCCTCGTCACTTCACCATGCCTCAAAATTACGAGGCCCGTCGACAAAAGCCCTCGAGTAGCTTAAGAGTGCGTGGTTAATATTCACTCACTCACTCATATATATCCCAATTATTACCACATTTGTGTCATGTAAAATTATTTTTAAAAGGAGACGCCTTTTTATGTATGCATGTTTCTCTTTTATACATACATATATATATATATATATATATATATATATATATATATATATATATATATATATATATATATATATATACGTATATAAAGAGAAAAGAGATACAAAGATATAACAGTGGAGACTTAAGCCAACAATAAAATTTACCATTTAAAATGTACAAGTTGTTCAGGTTTTAAAAAAATGCACTAACAAGTATTAAACACTAAATTATCTGCCATCTCCTGAGTATTCATTGCAACAGCCAAAAGAGGAAATATTCTTTAGAATGTTTCTACCGAAAATATGCTGAACTAATGTTCGCTAGTAAGATAAACTCTTATTAAATTAAAAGGGAAAAAAATAGGCCTCAATCATCAATATTTCCTGACAAACTAACTTTGTTACTCTAAATGTTTGGGAAAATAACTTGAAAAAAGAAATATTTTCGCAAAATATTTAACTGAAATACTGTGCTATAAGAAAAATTTACTAACGAAGAAGTTAATTTGTTGTGTCAAAAAAATACTTGAGAATGAATAATAAAGCAAAGAGAATTAAAAATTAATAACATTTCGAAGACTTATCACATACTTCAAAAGTAACAAAATCTGTCAGAAAGAGAAACGCAGTGAACTGCCTCAGTACTGGATACTAAATATTGCTAGGGTTGACACTCAATGCTTCTGAGAACCATGCTGACGGATATTTTGCCAAATAGTCACCATCTGTAAAGCTAAATTGGTATCTTTCTAGGATTTTACCAGAAGGTGTTATCACAGTTCTAATTGTTCTCTATCATGCGATGTAGATGAATAAAGAAAAGTGCAGCTAGTTTATGTAAATAGTGCCTTGAGCAGTCAGGCAATATCTTACAGACAGCAACACAAAAATTATCTGCATTAAGTAGAAATTTATCTGCATGCTGAATAGAAGACAAAACAATATAGTCGTATCTTATTTAATTCAGTAACTATTTAGTGAATTAACAAAAAACAATTTCCTCGCCTGAATTAAATATATATTTTGTGTAAAATCTCTTATTAAAATGGCGTTGTAGGAAAATATTATATTAAATATATCGCAAAAAATTATTAACTACTATTTACATTTCGCCTGAATGTTTACATAAGTATCTACCGTCATATTACGAAATATTGAACAATAATCTGAAACCTGTGTTAAAAGCAACAGTTCTAAAAATTATTACAAAAATAGATGTAGATAGCAGACGTAAAGAAAATCAACATCAAATACTTAAATTTTTAACATTTTAATGATAAGAAAAAAATTATAACTAACTAAAAGCTATAAGTCATGCACAAGAAATGAAACAATTTCCTTTAACAAAATAAACTTAAATATTTTTACACGCTGTTATTTTGTATCAAACACTGTTATACATCCATTTAAAATAGAGATGTGGCCTCTAATGGATCATTATTTATAGTCCCCAGTAATTTCACAAGCTATCCATGAATGCACAACTTGCACGGAGCATTTTCAAATTATTCATTGAAAAAAGAGTGGTCATAACGGAGTAGATTTAGGAAAAGTAATGTAAAAAAACCGATATAGATTTGTATATGTGGCAATATTTTAAATCATGAAAAGTGTTAAAAAATTACAGAAATGAACTATTGTTAAAAAAATGATTTTGAATTTCGTACAATTCTACAATACTTGAGCATCTCTTTTATAGTTACGGTCGATAACTTTGAGAAAGAAGTAATTAAAAGATCTTCTGCGTTTGTCGAAAATCGTGATTAAAAATAAAATAATTGCCACTTTATGTTTACTGTATAAGCTCTAAATTTTGAATTTTCCCATGCATTGAAAGACATAATCTAGATCAAAAGATGATCATTGGAAAAATTAGATGTAAAACAGTCACGTAACCTTTTTTCCATTGGAAGATATTCAAAAATGTTCGAAATCTTTACATTACAAATGAGACAGGAGTGCTGTTCCTTTTTGCAATTAGTTGGGAATGGTCTACTCCAGGGGTACTTAATCTATTGCCTTAATTTTTTTTTGCTTTGCCGCATACATATGGCAGCCATTTCAAGCGTGTCGAAACATGTAGTTAATTGGGGTCGGGGAGAGGGATAAATGCTTTACAACCAAGATAACACTGGAAATTTAAAATGCGGAAAACAGATAAAAATATTATATCTCAAGATTTGATTTTTTTTTAATTTTTAACTTTTATATTTTTTTGGTTTTTGTCACTAACACTAAATTAAAAGAATTTAAGAAACACTCATTCACACAATTTTTGCATCAGTAAACGGTTTTATATGATTACCAATAATATAACAATCTTCATTGAATGTTCTGGTTTTCATAGGATTGATTCACATTTTCTGATTCAATAACTGGATCAATTTATACACAAAATCCATTAAGTGTAGCAGAACTAGAAAAAGTTATCAAAGAGGTATATGCACCAATGCTGTCTATAAGATTTCTGACACTGTCATCCAAAATTCAAAAAGAAATATCTCATTTTGAAAATGTAGAGAGGCGGGATGACTATCTGAAAAAAACATAATTCTATTTAAAAACGATAATACTTACTAGTAGATAATTCGAACAAGAATTATCTACGACAGGACAATTAGTACCAAAAAACAAAACGCCCTTTAAACGATGAAAAGCTGGACAAGCTATGTTTTTAAAAACTTATTTACTAAAACACAAGAAATGAAGAAATGTTTTTTAATTTTATTTTGTACTGTTTTTATTTGTTGTCTTTATGATGAATTAAGTGTTTTCTCAATTTGTTTGAATAAAATTATTATTAAACCAATTTTTAATTATATTCTCAGTTTTAGTATGCAATTTCAACTATGCTAACGTGAAGGTATTTTTTATAAACAGTCCAATCTTTTTCCCAGTATTTGGATAATTATATTCCTCAAATCCCGGGATTAAAAACATAACACGGTATTGCAGACCCTAATATGTATCTCCTAGAATATTCTTCCCGCCTATAGAAGAACAATGCAGCGAAGCAACATTGTAAACTAAGCTTGACAAATTTCATTCATTTGGATCAAACCATATTGAGAAGACGGACTTATTTTACAGTTTTAATTTGTAATCGTGACAATTTACATTTATTAATTAATTTTTGTTGGAAGAAAATTTGCTCTAAATACGACGGTTGCTTATAAATTACGATTTACTCGGATGAGTGAGTCTATATATATATATATATATATATATATATATATACATTCGGAACTCTATATAATGAAGTCGCTAAGTCACGGAAAAAAGATCGTTGTATGGAAAATTTGTTATATAGAGGTTCATTTTTTATATACTTTATAAAACACATAAAACAAATTTTAAATGCATAAACACTATATATTTAAAAAATGTAATTATTCACAACTTTTTAAAAATTAATATATGTTAATTTTATATACCGTACCATCAACAAAAAAAAAGAAAGAAGAAAGAAAAATTGCAAGGAAAACAAGAAAAAACAATGTCGAATGTGTCACTGTATTTTCAATTATAAGAAAAGTATTTTATATTAAAATTAATGAATTTTAAGGACATTTTCTAATTTAAAGCATACAAATAATATTAAACACATTATATTATAACTGGGGATATCGAAGATGTTTCTAGTGATTTGGACAATGGGGGTTAAAGATTGCACTTCTTAGATGAAACTTTCAGAACTTTATTGCTCTCGAAGAGTTAGGATCTAATAAAACCAATTCAAGATTTATGACCACCATAAAATGGCTTAAGAAAGAATAACTTGAATTGATCAGAAGTACTTTAAAAATAGGGAGCAAAAAATTGAATCACAAAAGGAAAACATCATTATAAAAAAATGCACTTCGTTATAGGGAGTTTATTTTAGGAAGAAAATCATGAAATGTTCAAGGTTCCAGGAAAAAGTTCGCTTTATAGAAAAATTCGCAATGTAGAGGTTCAACTGTATATGTATATATACAGTGCCTTGGCAATTGTATCTGTAATGTAATTTTTTCATTTATCGCCCAATGAAAAGATTTCAAAAGAAATTCCCAAATCAATTAAAAAATGTCATAATTCATTTTCAATAAATAATAATCAAGGATAATTTTTGAATCTTGAAAGTGACAAAACAAGCAACTGCTAAGACTATTTCAAATAGCTGCATTCTTAATCTCTACTAAATGTAGTTTTTCAAATCTTATTTTCCTAACGTAAAAGTTTAAGTATAGACAACATATGAAATTTTAAAAAAATACCTTTTTGAGAATCTAAGTTTCCTTCTTCGAGAACTTGTTTCTTTTGAGATTCCCGATGATGTAGTTGAAGAATAAAGTTTGACATAAAGAAGAATGCTTGTCTTGAATTAATTTTCGTTTAAAAACTAATTCTGAGATAAGCATTTATCTTTACATCAAATACTTTATATGTTCTTTAAGTCTCCGGATGTGCATCGTACGAAGTCGTAGGAGAGCTTGTGAAAACGTCTATTTATAATTTTCCCTATATCCTTATCTAGAAATATAACGATTCTAGGAGACGAAAAATTAAACTTAAATTATTATGACGGGAGAAGGAGAGAAAGAGAAACAAATCCTTACATCTTTAGATGCATGTTATACTAATAAATTTCTAATAATATAATCTGCAAATTTACATAGAAATAACTAAAAACATCTGTGAAATCTAAGAAAAATGAATTATGTAATACTACATGTGTGTAGGTACATTTTATAATAATACTGAAGGCTGTGTCCATAATTTTTTACTTCGAATGATGTAAAAAAAAATTACCAGTTTACAGAAAAACAGATTTATTTTAAAGAAATGTGTGCATACATTTGAACACAGAAGAATGACATAAATTGGAAAAGAAAATAATAGAAAGTAATGAGTTGACAATTTTTTTCTTTTATCCAGTTGAAATTTAGTACGGTTTTAATATACTGTATTACGTATTTTTAGAATGGACAATAGATCTTGTTTTGCTGGCTTCAAAGTCAACATTCAAATTGAAATGAATCTACAAAAAAAATTATTTTATTAAAAGTTCGTTTTTTTGTGTATTAGACGAAGGTATTTAATAACACACACCACACAAAGCTCGAACAAGAAGTACTTTTCTAACTCTAAGGTATAGAGTGAATAATAAACATAATTTTCAACTTTTCATATTTCCTATGTACGTAGTTTCTTATTGGTTATACTGTTGTTTTTATAAAACTATTTATGTAAACATGTATAAAAGTTCTGTATATATAAAGTGTGCGTGATCACACAGAAGCCATGTGGTTAAGGTACCGGATTGAGGCTTTGAGGCTACATTTCACGAGCTCGAGTCCAGTACCACTAAAGACACGCCGTGTAGGAGAGCTATGCACTTTAATTCTGTAGAAAGCTCAAACGTATTCCATTTGGTGTGGTGTGGTAGTTAACAGAAGGCGTGCCAGCTCGGGTGTCGTCCTCGTCACTTCACCATGCCTCAAAATTACGAGGCCCGTCGACAAAAGCCCTCGAGTAGCTTAAGAGTGCGTGGTTAATATTCACTCACTCACTCATATATATCCCAATTATTACCACATTTGTGTCATGTAAAATTATTTTTTTAAAAGGAGACGCCTTTTTATGTATGCATGTTTCTCTTTATACATACATATATATACATATATATATATATATATATATATATATATATATATATATATATATATATATATATACGTATATAAAGAGAAAAGAGATACAAAGATATAACAGTGGAGACTTAAGCCAACAATAAAATTTACCATTTAAAATGTACAAGTTGTTCAGGTTTTAAAAAAATGCACTAACAAGTATTAAACACTAAATTATCTGCCATCTCCTGAGTATTCATTGCAACAGCCAAAAGAGGAAATATTCTTTAGAATGTTTCTACCGAAAATATGCTGAACTAATGTTCGCTAGTAAGATAAACTCTTATTAAATTAAAAGGGAAAAAAATAGGCCTCAATCATCAATATTTCCTGACAAACTAACTTTGTTACTCTAAATGTTTGGGAAAATAACTTGAAAAAAGAAATATTTTCGCAAAATATTTAACTGAAATACTGTGCTATAAGAAAAATTTACTAACGAAGAAGTTAATTTGTTGTGTCAAAAAAATACTTGAGAATGAATAATAAAGCAAAGAGAATTAAAAATTAATAACATTTCGAAGACTTATCACATACTTCAAAAGTAACAAAATCTGTCAGAAAGAGAAACGCAGTGAACTGCCTCAGTACTGGATACTAAATATTGCTAGGGTTGACACTCAATGCTTCTGAGAACCATGCTGACGGATATTTTGCCAAATAGTCACCATCTGTAAAGCTAAATTGGTATCTTTCTAGGATTTTACCAGAAGGTGTTATCACAGTTCTAATTGTTCTCTATCATGCGATGTAGATGAATAAAGAAAAGTGCAGCTAGTTTATGTAAATAGTGCCTTGAGCAGTCAGGCAATATCTTACAGACAGCAACACAAAAATTATCTGCATTAAGTAGAAATTTATCTGCATGCTGAATAGAAGACAAAACAATATAGTCGTATCTTATTTAATTCAGTAACTATTTAGTGAATTAACAAAAAACAATTTCCTCGCCTGAATTAAATATATATTTTGTGTAAAATCTCTTATTAAAATGGCGTTGTAGGAAAATATTATATTAAATATATCGCAAAAAATTATTAACTACTATTTACATTTCGCCTGAATGTTTACATAAGTATCTACCGTCATATTACGAAATATTGAACAATAATCTGAAACCTGTGTTAAAAGCAACAGTTCTAAAAATTATTACAAAAATAGATGTAGATAGCAGACGTAAAGAAAATCAACATCAAATACTTAAATTTTTAACATTTTAATGATAAGAAAAAAATTATAACTAACTAAAAGCTATAAGTCATGCACAAGAAATGAAACAATTTCCTTTAACAAAATAAACTTAAATATTTTTACACGCTGTTATTTTGTATCAAACACTGTTATACATCCATTTAAAATAGAGATGTGGCCTCTAATGGATCATTATTTATAGTCCCCAGTAATTTCACAAGCTATCCATGAATGCACAACTTGCACGGAGCATTTTCAAATTATTCATTGAAAAAAGAGTGGTCATAACGGAGTAGATTTAGGAAAAGTAATGTAAAAAAACCGATATAGATTTGTATATGTGGCAATATTTTAAATCATGAAAAGTGTTAAAAAAATTACAGAAATGAACTATTGTTAAAAAAATGATTTTGAATTTCGTACAATTCTACAATACTTGAGCATCTCTTTTTATAGTTACGGTCGATAACTTTGAGAAAGAAGTAATTAAAAGATCTTCTGCGTTTGTCGAAAATCGTGATTAAAAATAAAATAATTGCCAATTTATGTTTACTGTATAAGCTCTAAATTTTGAATTTTCCCATGCATTGAAAGACATAATCTAGATCAAAAGATGATCATTGGAAAAATTAGATGTAAAACAGTCACGTAACCTTTTTTCCATTGGAAGATATTCAAAAATGTTCGAAATCTTTACATTACAAATGAGACAGGAGTGCTGTTCCTTTTTGCAATTAGTTGGGAATGGTCTACTCCAGGGGTACTTAATCTATTGCCTTAATTTTTTTTTTGCTTTGCCGCATACATATGGCAGCCATTTCAAGCGTGTCGAAACATGTAGTTAATTGGGGTCGGGGAGAGGGATAAATGCTTTACAACCAAGATAACACTGGAAATTTAAAATGCGGAAAACAGATAAAAATATTATATCTCAAGATTTGATTTTTTTTAATTATTAACTTTTATATTTTTTTGGTTTTTGTCACTAACACTAAATTAAAAGAATTTAAGAAACACTCATTCACACAATTTTTGCATCAGTAAACGGTTTTATATGATTACCAATAATATAACAATCTTCATTGAATGTTCTGGTTCTTCATAGGATTGATTCACATTTTCTGATTCAATAACTGGATCAATTTATACACAAAATCCATTAAGTGTAGCAGAACTAGAAAAAGTTATCAAAGAGGTATATGCACCAATGCTGTCTATAAGATTTCTGACACTGTCATCCAAAATTCAAAAAGAAATATCTCATTTTGAAAATGTAGAGAGGCGGGATGACTATCTGAAAAAAACATAATTCTATTTAAAAACGATAATACTTACTAGTAGATAATTCGAACAAGAATTATCTACGACAGGACAATTAGTACCAAAAAACAAAACGCCCTTTAAACGATGAAAAGCTGGACAAGCTATGTTTTTAAAAACTTATTTACTAAAACACAAGAAATGAAGAAATGTTTTTTAATTTTATTTTGTACTGTTTTTATTTGTTGTCTTTATGATGAATTAAGTGTTTTCTCAATTTGTTTGAATAAAATTATTATTAAACCAATTTTTAATTATATTCTCAGTTTTAGTATGCAATTTCAACTATGCTAACGTGAAGGTATTTTTAATAAACAGTCCAATCTTTTTCCCGGTATTTGGATAATTATATTCCTCAAATCCCGGGATTAAAAACATAACACGGGATTGCAGACCCTAATATGTATCTCCTAGAATATTCTTCCCGCCTATAGAAGAACAATGCAGCGAAGCAACATTGTAAACTAAGCTTGATAAATTTCATTCATTTGGATCAAACCATATTGAGAAGACGGACTTATTTTACAGTTTTAATTTGTAATCGTGACAATTTACATTTATTAATTAATTTTTGTTGGAAGAAAATTTGCTCTAAATACGACGGTTGCTTATAAATTACGATTTACTCGGATGAGTGAGTCTATATATATATATATATATATATATATATATATATATATATATATATATATATACATTCGAACTCTATATAATGAAGTCGCTAAGTCACGGAAAAAGATCGTTGTATGGAAAATTTGTTATATAGAGGTTCATTTTTTATATACTTTATAAAACACATAAAACAAATTTTAAATGCATAAACACTATATATTTAAAAATGTAATTATTCACAACTTTTTAAAAATTAATATATGTTAATTTTATATACCGTACCATCAACAAAAAAAAAAAAGAAGAAAGAAAAAAATTGCAAGGAAAACAAGAAAAAACAATGTCGAATGTGTCACTGTATTTTCAATTATAAGAAAAGTATTTTATATTAAAATTAATGAATTTTAAGGACATTTTCTAATTTAAAGCATACAAATAATATTAAACACATTATATTATAACTGGAACACGGGGACACAGGACAACCAACCTGGTGTTAAAAAGGGATATCGAAGATGTTTCTAGTGATTTGGACAATGGGGGTTAAAGATTGCACTTCTTAGATGAAACTTTCAGAACTTTATTGCTCTCGAAGAGTTAGGATCTAATAAAACCAATTCAAGATTTATGACCACCATAAAATGGCTTAAGAAAGAATAACTTGAATTGATCAGAAGTACTTTAAAAATAGGGAGCAAAAAATTGAATCACAAAAGGAAAACATCATTATAAAAAATGCACTTCGTTATAGGGAGTTTATTTTAGGAAGAAAATCATGAAATGTTCAAGGTTCCAGGAAAAAGTTCGCTTTATAGAAAAATTCGCAATGTAGAGGTTCAACTGTATATGTATATATACAGTGCCTTGGCAATTGTATCTGTAATGTAATTTTTTCATTTATCGCCCAATGAAAAGATTTCAAAAGAAATTCCCAAATCAATTAAAAATGTCATAATTCATTTTCAATAAATAATAATCAAGGATAATTTTTGAATCTTGAAAGTGACAAAACAAGCAACTGCTAAGACTATTTCAAATAGCTGCATTCTTAATCTCTACTAAATGTAGTTTTTCAAATCTTATTTTCCTAACGTAAAAGTTTAAGTATAGACAACATATGAAATTTTAAAAAAAAATACCTTTTGAGAATCTAAGTTTCCTTCTTCGAGAACTTGTTTCTTTGAGATTCCCGATGATGTAGTTGAAGAATAAAGTTTGACATAAAGAAGAATGCTTGTCTTGAATTAATTTTCGTTTAAAAACTAATTCTGAGATAAGCATTTATCTTTACATCAAATACTTTATATGTTCTTTAAGTCTCCGGATGTGCATCGTACGAAGTCGTAGGAGAGCTTGTGAAAACGTCTATTTATAATTTTCCCTATATCCTTATCTAGAAATATAACGATTCTAGGAGACGAAAAATTAAACTTAAATTATTATGACGGGAGAAGGAGAGAAAGAGAAACAAATCCTTACATCTTTAGATGCATGTTATACTAATAAATTTCTAATAATATAATCTGCAAATTTACATAGAAATAACTAAAAACATCTGTGAAATCTAAGAAAAATGAATTATGTAATACTACATGTGTGTAGGTA
This sequence comes from Trichonephila clavipes, assembly GCA_019973935.1. Lineage (NCBI taxonomy): Eukaryota > Metazoa > Arthropoda > Arachnida > Araneae > Nephilidae > Trichonephila > Trichonephila clavipes. The sequence continues at coordinate 538,744 of BMAU01021352.1, read as the reverse complement.
CATTTTATAATAATACTGAAGGCTGTGTCCATAATTTTTTACTTCGAATGATGTAAAAAAAAAAATTACCAGTTTACAGAAAAACAGATTTATTTTAAAGAAATGTGTGCATACATTTTGAACACAGAAGAATGACATAAATTGGAAAAGAAAATAATAGAAAGTAATGAGTTGACAATTTTTTTCTTTTATCCAGTTGAAATTTAGTAAGGTTTTAATATACTGTATTACGTATTTTTAGAATGGACAATAGATCTTGTTTTGCTGGCTTCAAAGTCAACATTCAAATTGAAATGAATCTACAAAAAATTATTTTATTAAAAGTTCGTTTTTTTGTGTATTAGACGAAGGTATTTAATAACACACACCACACAAAGCTCGAACAAGAAGTACTTTTCTAACTCTAAGGTATAGAGTGAATAATAAACATAATTTTCAACTTTTCATATTTCCTATGTACGTAGTTTCTTATTGGTTATACTGTTGTTTTTATAAAACTATTTATGTAAACATGTATAAAAGTTCTGTATATATAAAGTGTGCGTGATCACACAGAAGCCATGTGGTTAAGGTACCGGATTGAGGCTTTGAGGCTACATTTCACGAGCTCGAGTCCAGTACCACTAAAGACACGCCGTGTAGGAGAGCTATGCACTTTAATTCTGTAGAAAGCTCAAACGTATTCCATTTGGTGTGGTGTGGTAGTTAACAGAAGGCGTGCCAGCTCGGGTGTCGTCCTCGTCACTTCACCATGCCTCAAAATTACGAGGCCCGTCGACAAAAGCCCTCGAGTAGCTTAAGAGTGCGTGGTTAATATTCACTCACTCACTCATATATATCCCAATTATTACCACATTTGTGTCATGTAAAATTATTTTTAAAAGGAGACGCCTTTTTATGTATGCATGTTTCTCTTTTTATACATACATATATATATATATATATATATATATATATATATATATATATATATATATATATATATACGTATATAAAGAGAAAAGAGATACAAAGATATAACAGTGGAGACTTAAGCCAACAATAAAATTTACCATTTAAAATGTACAAGTTGTTCAGGTTTTAAAAAAATGCACTAACAAGTATTAAACACTAAATTATCTGCCATCTCCTGAGTATTCATTGCAACAGCCAAAAGAGGAAATATTCTTTAGAATGTTTCTACCGAAAATATGCTGAACTAATGTTCGCTAGTAAGATAAACTCTTATTAAATTAAAAGGGAAAAAAATAGGCCTCAATCATCAATATTTCCTGACAAACTAACTTTGTTACTCTAAATGTTTGGGAAAATAACTTGAAAAAAGAAATATTTTCGCAAAATATTTAACTGAAATACTGTGCTATAAGAAAAATTTACTAACGAAGAAGTTAATTTGTTGTGTCAAAAAAATACTTGAGAATGAATAATAAAGCAAAGAGAATTAAAAATTAATAACATTTCGAAGACTTATCACATACTTCAAAAGTAACAAAATCTGTCAGAAAGAGAAACGCAGTGAACTGCCTCAGTACTGGATACTAAATATTGCTAGGGTTGACACTCAATGCTTCTGAGAACCATGCTGACGGATATTTTGCCAAATAGTCACCATCTGTAAAGCTAAATTGGTATCTTTCTAGGATTTTACCAGAAGGTGTTATCACAGTTCTAATTGTTCTCTATCATGCGATGTAGATGAATAAAGAAAAGTGCAGCTAGTTTATGTAAATAGTGCCTTGAGCAGTCAGGCAATATCTTACAGACAGCAACACAAAAATTATCTGCATTAAGTAGAAATTTATCTGCATGCTGAATAGAAGACAAAACAATATAGTCGTATCTTATTTAATTCAGTAACTATTTAGTGAATTAACAAAAACAATTTCCTCGCCTGAATTAAATATATATTTTGTGTAAAATCTCTTATTAAAATGGCGTTGTAGGAAAATATTATATTAAATATATCGCAAAAAATTATTAACTACTATTTACATTTCGCCTGAATGTTTACATAAGTATCTACCGTCATATTACGAAATATTGAACAATAATCTGAAACCTGTGTTAAAAGCAACAGTTCTAAAAATTATTACAAAAATAGATGTAAATAGCAGACGTAAAGAAAATCAACATCAAATACTTAAATTTTTAACATTTTAATGATAAGAAAAAAAAATTATAACTAACTAAAAGCTATAAGTCATGCACAAGAAATGAAACAATTTCCTTTAACAAAATAAACTTAAATATTTTTACACGCTGTTATTTTGTATCAAACACTGTTATACATCCATTTAAAATAGAGATGTGGCCTATAATGGATCATTATTTATAGTCCCCAGTAATTTCACAAGCTATCCATGAATGCACAACTTGCACGGAGCATTTTCAAATTATTCATTGAAAAAAGAGTGGTCATAACGGAGTAGATTTAGGAAAAGTAATGTAAAAAAACCGATATAGATTTGTATATGTGGCAATATTTTAAATCATGAAAAGTGTTAAAAAAATTACAGAAATGAACTATTGTTAAAAAAATGATTTTGAATTTCGTACAATTCTACAATACTTGAGCATCTCTTTTTATAGTTACGGTCGATAACTTTGAGAAAGAAGTAATTAAAAGATCTTCTGCGTTTGTCGAAAATCGTGATTAAAAATAAAATAATTGCCACTTTATGTTTACTGTATAAGCTCTAAATTTTGAATTTTCCCATGCATTGAAAGACATAATCTAGATCAAAAGATGATCATTGGAAAAATTAGATGTAAAACAGTCACGTAACCTTTTTTCCATTGGAAGATATTCAAAAATGTTCGAAATCTTTACATTACAAATGAGACAGGAGTGCTGTTCCTTTTTGCAATTAGTTGGGAATGGTCTACTCCAGGGGTACTTAATCTATTGCCTTAATTTTTTTTTTGCTTTGCCGCATACATATGGCAGCCATTTCAAGCGTGTCGAAACATGTAGTTAATTGGGGTCGGGGAGAGGGATAAATGCTTTACAACCAAGATAACACTGGAAATTTAAAATGCGGAAAACAGATAAAAATATTATATCTCAAGATTTGATTTTTTTTAATTATTAACTTTTATATTTTTTTGGTTTTTGTCACTAACACTAAATTAAAAGAATTTAAGAAACACTCATTCACACAATTTTTGCATCAGTAAACGGTTTTATATGATTACCAATAATATAACAATCTTCATTGAATGTTCTGGTTCTTCATAGGATTGATTCACATTTTCTGATTCAATAACTGGATCAATTTATACACAAAATCCATTAAGTGTAGCAGAACTAGAAAAAGTTATCAAAGAGGTATATGCACCAATGCTGTCTATAAGATTTCTGACACTGTCATCCAAAATTCAAAAAGAAATATCTCATTTTGAAAATGTAGAGAGGCGGGATGACTATCTGAAAAAAACATAATTCTATTTAAAAACGATAATACTTACTAGTAGATAATTCGAACAAGAATTATCTACGACAGGACAATTAGTACCAAAAAACAAAACGCCCTTTAAACGATGAAAAGCTGGACAAGCTATGTTTTTAAAAACTTATTTACTAAAACACAAGAAATGAAGAAATGTTTTTTAATTTTATTTTGTACTGTTTTTATTTGTTGTCTTTATGATGAATTAAGTGTTTTCTCAATTTGTTTGAATAAAATTATTATTAAACCAATTTTTAATTATATTCTCAGTTTTAGTATGCAATTTCAACTATGCTAACGTGAAGGTATTTTTAATAAACAGTCCAATCTTTTTCCCGGTATTTGGATAATTATATTCCTCAAATCCCGGGATTAAAAACATAACACGGGATTGCAGACCCTAATATGTATCTCCTAGAATATTCTTCCCGCCTATAGAAGAACAATGCAGCGAAGCAACATTGTAAACTAAGCTTGACAAATTTCATTCATTTGGATCAAACCATATTGAGAAGACGGACTTATTTTACAGTTTTAATTTGTAATCGTGACAATTTACATTTATTAATTAATTTTTGTTGGAAGAAAATTTGCTCTAAATACGACGGTTGCTTATAAATTACGATTTACTCGGATGAGTGAGTCTATATATATATATATATATATATATATATATATATATATATATATATATATATATATATATATATATATACATTCGGAACTCTATATAATGAAGTCGCTAAGTCACGGAAAAAAGATCGTTGTATGGAAAATTTGTTATATAGAGGTTCATTTTTTATATACTTTATAAAACACATAAAACAAATTTTAAATGCATAAACACTATATATTTAAAAATGTAATTATTCACAACTTTTTAAAAATTAATATATGTTAATTTTATATACCGTACCATCAACAAAAAAAAAGAAAGAAGAAAGAAAAATTGCAAGGAAAACAAGAAAAAACAATGTCGAATGTGTCACTGTATTTTCAATTATAAGAAAAGTATTTTATATTAAAATTAATGAATTTTAAGGACATTTTCTAATTTAAAGCATACAAATAATATTAAACACATTATATTATAACTGGAACACGGGGACACAGGACAACCAACCTGGTGTTAAAAGGGATATCGAAGATGTTTCTAGTGATTTGGACAATGGGGGTTAAAGATTGCACTTCTTAGATGAAACTTTCAGAACTTTATTGCTCTCGAAGAGTTAGGATCTAATAAAACCAATTCAAGATTTATGACCACCATAAAATGGCTTAAGAAAGAATAACTTGAATTGATCAGAAGTACTTTAAAAATAGGGAGCAAAAAATTGAATCACAAAAGGAAAACATCATTATAAAAAATGCACTTCGTTATAGGGAGTTTATTTTAGGAAGAAAATCATGAAATGTTCAAGGTTCCAGGAAAAAGTTCGCTTTATAGAAAAATTCGCAATGTAGAGGTTCAACTGTATATGTATATATACAGTGCCTTGGCAATTGTATCTGTAATGTAATTTTTTCATTTATCGCCCAATGAAAAGATTTCAAAAGAAATTCCCAAATCAATTAAAAAAAAATGTCATAATTCATTTTCAATAAATAATAATCAAGGATAATTTTTGAATCTTGAAAGTGACAAAAACAAGCAACTGCTAAGACTATTTCAAATAGCTGCATTCTTAATCTCTACTAAATGTAGTTTTTCAAATCTTATTTTCCTAACGTAAAAGTTTAAGTATAGACAACATATGAAATTTTAAAAAAAAAAATACCTTTTGAGAATCTAAGTTTCCTTCTTCGAGAACTTGTTTCTTTTGAGATTCCCGATGATGTAGTTGAAGAATAAAGTTTGACATAAAGAAGAATGCTTGTCTTGAATTAATTTTCGTTTAAAAACTAATTCTGAGATAAGCATTTATCTTTACATCAAATACTTTATATGTTCTTTAAGTCTCCGGATGTGCATCGCACGAAGTCGTAGGAGAGCTTGTGAAAACGTCTATTTATAATTTTCCCTATATCCTTATCTAGAAATATAACGATTCTAGGAGACGAAAAATTAAACTTAAATTATTATGACGGGAGAAGGAGAGAAAGAGAAACAAATCCTTACATCTTTAGATGCATGTTATACTAATAAATTTCTAATAATATAATCTGCAAATTTACATAGAAATAACTAAAAACATCTGTGAAATCTAAGAAAAATGAATTATGTAATACTACATGTGTGTAGGTACATTTTATAATAATACTGAAGGCTGTGTCCATAATTTTTTACTTCGAATGATGTAAAAAAAAATTACCAGTTTACAGAAAAACAGATTTATTTTAAAGAAATGTGTGCATACATTTTGAACACAGAAGAATGACATAAATTGGAAAAGAAAATAATAGAAAGTAATGAGTTGACAATTTTTTTTCTTTTATCCAGTTGAAATTTAGTAAGGTTTTAATATACTGTATTACGTATTTTTAGAATGGACAATAGATCTTGTTTTGCTGGCTTCAAAGTCAACATTCAAATTGAAATGAATCTACAAAAAAAATTATTTTATTAAAAGTTCGTTTTTTTGTGTATTAGACGAAGGTATTTAATAACACACACCACACAAAGCTCGAACAAGAAGTACTTTTCTAACTCTAAGGTATAGAGTGAATAATAAACATAATTTTCAACTTTTCATATTTCCTATGTACGTAGTTTCTTATTGGTTATACTGTTGTTTTTATAAAACTATTTATGTAAACATGTATAAAAGTTCTGTATATATAAAGTGTGCGTGATCACACAGAAGCCATGTGGTTAAGGTACCGGATTGAGGCTTTGAGGCTACATTTCACGAGCTCGAGTCCAGTACCACTAAAGACACGCCGTGTAGGAGAGCTATGCACTTTAATTCTGTAGAAAGCTCAAACGTATTCCATTTGGTGTGGTGTGGTAGTTAACAGAAGGCGTGCCAGCTCGGGTGTCGTCCTCGTCACTTCACCATGCCTCAAAATTACGAGGCCCGTCGACAAAAGCCCTCGAGTAGCTTAAGAGTGCGTGGTTAATATTCACTCACTCACTCATATATATCCCAATTATTACCACATTTGTGTCATGTAAAATTATTTTTAAAAGGAGACGCCTTTTTATGTATGCATGTTTCTCTTTATACATACATATATATATATATATATATATATATATATATATATATATATATATATATATATATATATATATATACGTATATAAAGAGAAAAGAGATACAAAGATATAACAGTGGAGACTTAAGCCAACAATAAAATTTACCATTTAAAATGTACAAGTTGTTCAGGTTTTAAAAAAATGCACTAACAAGTATTAAACACTAAATTATCTGCCATCTCCTGAGTATTCATTGCAACAGCCAAAAGAGGAAATATTCTTTAGAATGTTTCTACCGAAAATATGCTGAACTAATGTTCGCTAGTAAGATAAACTCTTATTAAATTAAAAGGGAAAAAAATAGGCCTCAATCATCAATATTTCCTGACAAACTAACTTTGTTACTCTAAATGTTTGGGAAAATAACTTGAAAAAGAAATATTTTCGCAAAATATTTAACTGAAATACTGTGCTATAAGAAAAATTTACTAACGAAGAAGTTAATTTGTTGTGTCAAAAAATACTTGAGAATGAATAATAAAGCAAAGAGAATTAAAAAAATTAATAACATTTCGAAGACTTATCACATACTTCAAAAGTAACAAAATCTGTCAGAAAGAGAAACGCAGTGAACTGCCTCAGTACTGGATACTAAATATTGCTAGGGTTGACACTCAATGCTTCTGAGAACCATGCTGACGGATATTTTGCCAAATAGTCACCATCTGTAAAGCTAAATTGGTATCTTTCTAGGATTTTACCAGAAGGTGTTATCACAGTTCTAATTGTTCTCTATCATGCGATGTAGATGAATAAAGAAAAGTGCAGCTAGTTTATGTAAATAGTGCCTTGAGCAGTCAGGCAATATCTTACAGACAGCAACACAAAAATTATCTGCATTAAGTAGAAATTTATCTGCATGCTGAATAGAAGACAAAACAATATAGTCGTATCTTATTTAATTCAGTAACTATTTAGTGAATTAACAAAAACAATTTCCTCGCCTGAATTAAATATATATTTTTGTGTAAAATCTCTTATTAAAATGGCGTTGTAGGAAAATATTATATTAAATATATCGCAAAAAATTATTAACTACTATTTACATTTCGCCTGAATGTTTACATAAGTATCTACCGTCATATTACGAAATATTGAACAATAATCTGAAACCTGTGTTAAAAGCAACAGTTCTAAAAATTATTACAAAAATAGATGTAGATAGCAGACGTAAAGAAAATCAACATCAAATACTTAAATTTTTAACATTTTAATGATAAGAAAAAAATTATAACTAACTAAAAGCTATAAGTCATGCACAAGAAATGAAACAATTTCCTTTAACAAAATAAACTTAAATATTTTTACACGCTGTTATTTTGTATCAAACACTGTTATACATCCATTTAAAATAGAGATGTGGCCTATAATGGATCATTATTTATAGTCCCCAGTAATTTCACAAGCTATCCATGAATGCACAACTTGCACGGAGCATTTTCAAATTATTCATTGAAAAAAGAGTGGTCATAACGGAGTAGATTTAGGAAAAGTAATGTAAAAAAAAACCGATATAGATTTGTATATGTGGCAATATTTTAAATCATGAAAAGTGTTAAAAAAATTACAGAAATGAACTATTGTTAAAAAAATGATTTTGAATTTCGTACAATTCTACAATACTTGAGCATCTCTTTTTATAGTTACGGTCGATAACTTTGAGAAAGAAGTAATTAAAAGATCTTCTGCGTTTGTCGAAAATCGTGATTAAAAATAAAATAATTGCCACTTTATGTTTACTGTATAAGCTCTAAATTTTGAATTTTCCCATGCATTGAAAGACATAATCTAGATCAAAAGATGATCATTGGAAAAATTAGATGTAAAACAGTCACGTAACCTTTTTTCCATTGGAAGATATTCAAAAATGTTCGAAATCTTTACATTACAAATGAGACAGGAGTGCTGTTCCTTTTTGCAATTAGTTGGGAATGGTCTACTCAGGGGTACTTAATCTATTGCCTTAATTTTTTTTTTTTGCTTTGCCGCATACATATGGCAGCCATTTCAAGCGTGTCGAAACATGTAGTTAATTGGGGTCGGGGAGAGGGATAAATGCTTTACAACCAAGATAACACTGGAAATTTAAAATGCGGAAAACAGATAAAAATATTATATCTCAAGATTTGATTTTTTTAATTATTAACTTTTTATTTTTTTGGTTTTTGTCACTAACACTAAATTAAAAGAATTTAAGAAACACTCATTCACACAATTTTTGCATCAGTAAACGGTTTTATATGATTACCAATAATATAACAATCTTCATTGAATGTTCTGGTTCTTCATAGGATTGATTCACATTTTCTGATTCAATAACTGGATCAATTTATACACAAAATCCATTAAGTGTAGCAGAACTAGAAAAAAGTTATCAAAGAGGTATATGCACCAATGCTGTCTATAAGATTTCTGACACTGTCATCCAAAATTCAAAAGAAATATCTCATTTTGAAAATGTAGAGAGGCGGGATGACTATCTGAAAAAAACATAATTCTATTTAAAAACGATAATACTTACTAGTAGATAATTCGAACAAGAATTATCTACGACAGGACAATTAGTACCAAAAACAAAACGCCCTTTAAACGATGAAAAGCTGGACAAGCTATGTTTTTAAAAACTTATTTACTAAAACACAAGAAATGAAGAAATGTTTTTTAATTTTATTTTGTACTGTTTTTATTTGTTGTCTTTATGATGAATTAAGTGTTTTCTCAATTTGTTTGAATAAAATTATTATTAAACCAATTTTTAATTATATTCTCAGTTTTAGTATGCAATTTCAACTATGCTAACGTGAAGGTATTTTTAATAAACAGTCCAATCTTTTTCCCGGTATTTGGATAATTATATTCCTCAAATCCCGGGATTAAAAACATAACACGGGATTGCAGACCCTAATATGTATCTCCTAGAATATTCTACCCGCCTATAGAAGAACAATGCAGCGAAGCAACATTGTAAACTAAGCTTGACAAATTTCATTCATTTGGATCAAACCATATTGAGAAGACGGACTTATTTTAAAGTTTTAATTTGTAATCGTGACAATTTACATTTATTAATTAATTTTTGTTGGAAGAAAATTTGCTCTAAATACGACGGTTGCTTATAAATTACGATTTACTCGGATGAGTGAGTCTATATATATATATATATATATATATATATATATATATATATATATATATATATATATATATATACATTCGAACTCTATATAATGAAGTCGCTAAGTCACGGAAAAAAGATCGTTGTATGGAAAATTTGTTATATAGAGGTTCATTTTTTAATATACTTTATAAAACACATAAAACAAATTTTAAATGCATAAACACTATATATTTAAAAAATGTAATTATTCACAACTTTTTAAAAATTAATATATGTTAATTTTATATACCGTACCATCAACAAAAAAAAAGAAAGAAGAAAGAAAAATTGCAAGGAAAACAAGAAAAAACAATGTCGAATGTGTCACTGTATTTTCAATTATAAGAAAAGTATTTTATATTAAAATTAATGAATTTTAAGGACATTTTCTAATTTAAAGCATACAAATAATATTAAACACATTATATTATAACTGGAACACGGGGACACAGGACAACCAACCTGGTGTTAAAAGGGATATCGAAGATGTTTCTAGTTATTTGGACAATGGGGGTTAAAGATTGCACTTCTTAGATGAAACTTTCAGAACTTTATTGCTCTCGAAGAGTTAGGATCTAATAAAACCAATTCAAGATTTATGACCACCATAAAATGGCTTAAGAAAGAATAACTTGAATTGATCAGAAGTACTTTAAAAATAGGGAGCAAAAAATTGAATCACAAAAGGAAAACATCATTATAAAAAAATGCACTTCGTTATAGGGAGTTTATTTTAGGAAGAAAATCATGAAATGTTCAAGGTTCCAGGAAAAAGTTCGCTTTATAGAAAAATTCGCAATGTAGAGGTTCAACTGTATATGTATATATACAGTGCCTTGGCAATTGTATCTGTAATGTAATTTTTTCATTTATCGCCCAATGAAAAGATTTCAAAAGAAATTCCCAAATCAATTAAAAAATGTCATAATTCATTTTCAATAAATAATAATCAAGGATAATTTTTGAATCTTGAAAGTGACAAAACAAGCAACTGCTAAGACTATTTCAAATAGCTGCATTCTTAATCTCTACTAAATGTAGTTTTTCAAATCTTATTTTCCTAACGTAAAAGTTTAAGTATAGACAACATATGAAATTTAAAAAAAAATACCTTTTTGAGAATCTAAGTTTCCTTCTTCGAGAACTTGTTTCTTTTGAGATTCCCGATGATGTAGTTGAAGAATAAAGTTTGACATAAAGAAGAATGCTTGTCTTGAATTAATTTTCGTTTAAAAACTAATTCTGAGATAAGCATTTATCTTTACATCAAATACTTTATATGTTCTTTAAGTCTCCGGATGTGCATCGTACGAAGTCGTAGGAGAGCTTGTGAAAACGTCTATTTATAATTTTCCCTATATCCTTATCTAGAAATATAACGATTCTAGGAGACGAAAAATTAAACTTAAATTATTATGACGGGAGAAGGAGAGAAAGAGAAACAAATCCTTACATCTTTAGATGCATGTTATACTAATAAATTTCTAATAATATAATCTGCAAATTTACATAGAAATAACTAAAAACATCTGTGAAATCTAAGAAAAATGAATTATGTAATACTACATGTGTGTAGGTACATTTTATAATAATACTGAAGGCTGTGTCCATAATTTTTTACTTCGAATGATGTAAAAAAATTACCAGTTTACAGAAAAACAGATTTATTTTAAAGAAATGTGTGCATACATTTTGAACACAGAAGAATGACATAAATTGGAAAAGAAAATAATAGAAAGTAATGAGTTGACAATTTTTTTTTTATCCAGTTGAAATTTAGTAAGGTTTTAATATACTGTATTACGTATTTTTAGAATGGACAATAGATCTTGTTTTGCTGGCTTCAAAGTCAACATTCAAATTGAAATGAATCTACAAAAAAATTATTTTATTAAAAGTTCGTTTTTTTGTGTATTAGACGAAGGTATTTAATAACACACACCACACAAAGCTCGAACAAGAAGTACTTTTCTAACTCTAAGGTATAGAGTGAATAATAAACATAATTTTCAACTTTTCATATTTCCTATGTACGTAGTTTCTTATTGGTTATACTGTTGTTTTTATAAAACTATTTATGTAAACATGTATAAAAGTTCTGTATATATATATAGTGTGCGTGATCACACAGTAGCCATGTGGTTAAGGTACCGGATTGGGGCTGGCATGTCACGAGCTCGAGTCCAGTACCACTAAAGACACGCCGTGTAGGAAAGCTATGCACGTTAATTCTGTAGAAAGCTCAAACGTATTCCCTTTGGTGTGGTGTGGTAGTTAACAGAAGGCGTGCCAACTCAGGTGTCGTCCTCGTCACTTCACCATGCCTCAAAATTACGAGGCCCGTCGACAAAAGCCCTCGAGTAGCTTAAGAGTGCGTGGTTAATATTCACTCACTCACTGATATATATCCTAATTATTACCACATTTGTGTCTTGTAAAATTATTTTTAAAAGGAGACACCTTTTTATGTATGCATGTTTCTCTTTATACATACATATATATATATATATATATATATATATATATATATATATATATATATATATATATATATATGTATATATAAACAGAAAAGAGATACATAGATATAACAGTGGAGACTTAAGCCAAAAATAAAGTGTATCATTTAAAATGTACCAGTTGTTCAGGTTTTTAAAAAATGCACTAACAAGTATTAAACACTAAATTATCTGCCATCTCCTGAGTATTCATTGCAACAGCCAAAACAGGAAAAATTCTTTAGAATGTTTCTACCGAAAATATGCTGAACTAATGTTCGCTAGTAAGATAAACCCTAGCAAAAATGCAGTAACAAGTATTAAACACTAAATTGTGTACCATGTCCAGAGTATTCTTTGTAACAGTCAAAAGAGGAAATATTCTTTAGAATAATTCTAACGAAAATATGCCGAACTTATATTCGCTAATAAGATAAACTATTATTAAATTAAAAGGGGGGAAAAGAGGCCTGAATTCTCAATATTTCCTGACAAAATAAATTTGTTACTCTAAATGTTTCGGAAAATAACTTGAAAAGAAATATTTTTGCAAAATATTTAACTTAAGTACTATCCTATAAGTAAAATACACTAACTAAGAAGTCAGTTTTTGTCAAAAAATACTTTAGATTGAATTATAAAGCAAAAAGTATTAAAAAATAATAACATTTCGAAGACTTATCACATACTTCAAAAGTAACAAAATCTGTCAGAAAGAGAAAGGCAGTGGACTGCCTCAGTACTGGATACTAAATATTGCTAGGGTTGACCCTCAATGTTTCTGAGAACCGTTCTGACGGATATTTTGTAACTAACTAAATCGGTAAAACTAAATTGGTAACATTCTAGCATTTTGCCATAAGATGTATTCACAGTTTCAAGTGTTCTCTATCATGCGATGTAGGTGAAAAGAAAAGTGCAGCTAGTTTATACAAATAGTGCCTTGAGTGTAGTCTGGCAATATCTTACAGAGAGGAACACAAAATTTATCTGCATTAAATAGAAGAAAGAACAATAAAGTCGTATCTCATTTAATTCAATAATTATTTAGTGAATTACCAAAAAAATTGTCCTCGCCTGAAATTTACATTAAATATATATTGTGTGTAAAATCTCTTATTAAAATGGCATTGTAAGAAAATATCATGTTTTAACACGGAAATAAAAAAATGTCAGCAACTCTTGCCACATACGACTCAAAACTTTATTCTTTAAACTGAATATTCCATGTCCTTATCTATTGCCATCGAAAGTTTCAGAACTTTCCATAATTAAAATTACAGTTAATTTTTATAAATAAAAGCACGCGCGTGCGCGAGGGCGAGCATTAATATAAAGCATTAATAAAAGCATTAAAATAAAGAACGAGAGAGGTAAAGAATTACCACATGTTACATCCTCCCCCTCTGGTTTCGACGGCGCCCCGACGAGGAACCAGGAGTCTGTGGGACCTTTGGTGGACGGCCACGTTTACGAAGAGGAATAAGGGGTTTTACTTTGTCATTATTACAAGGAGTTAAAGCAGAGGTGTGGTAAACACCAAGAGGTAGCCCCGAATTATCAAGAGTAGCAATCTCGTAAGATGATGGTGACCTTTGTGTTAAAATCACGTAGGGACCGTCTCTGCGTGGCATTAGTTTTGCACTTCTTCCTTGCGCAGCGTTGCTCAGCGGATGTGATGCTACAAAGACATATTCTCCAGGTTGATATGTTGGAGCCGCTTTTCTCTTTTTATCAGCGTAAAACTTCCTACTATCCCGTTGCTCTTCAACCACCTCTCTAATCTGAGTGGAAAACTTAGCGAATTTCTTGAGATAGGGAGTTACCTCTGGCACAAAATTATCATTCTGGATGACGACTCGGATATCATGAACAACTTCACTTGGAGTGCGTAACTCTCTACCAAAGTTCAGAAAGGCTGTCGTCTGTCCTGTCGTTTCGCATTTGGCTGTGTTGAGAGCACAGCGGATGAAGGGTAGCTTCTCTGACCAACAGTCATGCTTGTCTTGGACGAGAATTGCCAGCCGTGGTTTCAGATCCCTATTCTTTCGTTCAACTGGGTTAGCTTGTGGATGGTATACAGGGATCAGGGATTGATGAATGTTTAATAGGTAGCATATTTGTCGCATCACTGCTGACACAAACTGGGTTCCATTGTCACTGATAAGGCGGCGAGGAATACCATACCTTAGTAGAGCCTCTTCAATCAAGGTAATGGCACATTCTTTAGCTGTGGCATTGGGTAGTGCAAACAGTTCGACCCACTTGGTGGTACAATCCTCAATGATTAGGATCCATCTTTTACCATCTTTACTCTCAGGTAGGGGCCCGAAGAGATCAATAACCAAGGTTTCAAAACGTTGGGCGGGTACAGGTGTCTGTAATAGCCCGGAAGGCTTCTGATTTGAAGCTTTGTATTTAATGCAGTCAGGACAGTTCTTTACAGGAGACATTCTGTATGGGGTACAGAGATATGATGACTATTTCCCGTGTTAATGTGGTGCTCCAAGATATTTGTTGCTTCTCCCCCTGGTTCGAAGACATTTTGGAAGGATTCCAACAGGAGGTTAAGTTTCTCCTACTGGGAAAAAAAAGAGGTCAAACTTTCACCTTCCCCTTCTCTTAATTGGCAGGTGTTGCTGGACATCTTCTCAACTATGGACGGGGTGTCCAATTCTTCACCAAATGGATACTTGTGGGTAGGATTGTCCCAAAAGTAACAAGTATTCTTCACATCTAGAACCAAACCAGCAGAACTAAGGAAATCTGTTCCTAGAAGTGTTCTATTTCCCTTTGCCTTTGGGAGAATTATGAATTTCGTCAAGATTGATCTCCCCTCAATTTCTACCATTACTTGGGTTGTGAGGGCTTCACCTGTGGTCTGTTGACCATCTGCTAAGCTCATTGCTAATGTGGTTTCCTGGAAAAGGAGTCCCTTATCCTTAAATATCTGGAACATCCTTTCCCCAGCAATTGAATGTGAAGATCCTGTGTCTGCACATACACGTCCCTTTATTCCACAGAAAGTTATGTCGATTAGGGTCAATCGAGGGCTTCTTGTCTGAGCTGTGTAAGCATTGATGTGCTTGGTTGCTACATCTGTTCTTTGTGAGGCGTTGAGGTTGCAGGTGGGGCACCTAGATTTTATCACTCCTTGTTTCCCACAGTCATAGCATCTGAGAGGGGATCTCTCATTTGGCACCTGATAGGAATATTCTCTTTTGGGAGGGCGTTCAGGTTTCCTGAATGATACCTGTCTTCCATCATTTACGATTTCACTTGCCTTCACGTATCTCCTAGGTCCACTGGGTAGGGAATGTCGGATGTTGTCAAAAGCTTCGAGCTTATCTGCTAACATTTCTGGGGAGATAAGTTCTTCCCAGATATCCAGATAATGCTCCTTACACTCTGGAGAGCAACTCTTTTTCATTTGATCGGCAATCATCAAATTCTTTGATCCGTCAAATGAATCGATTTTAAGCTCATTGAGTCAACCTTCAAAATATACTCAGATTTCAAAATAATAATCCTTCCACGTCCCATTTGGGCTTTTTCTGTGACGTGAAAACAGCTCCCGGAATTTTTCTGCGGTTAATTTGAACCGTTGCAGAAGCATTCCTCGAATGTGGGAGTAATCCCTGCATTTCTCCTCAGGCTCACGGGCAATGAGGGAGGTTACATCACTAGGTAAAGCACCAATGAGATAGGGTACCGACAGGTCTTCACCGAGATCTAATAGCTTCATTTGCCGTTCGAATAAGGTGAGGAACAGGTCCATGTTATCAACTTCAGGATTGAATGTTGGTAAGAACTTTTTTAATTCAATTTTTGTTTGTGGATTTACGACTCTTTGAGTCTCATTTTGCAGTCGTATTTTCTGCAGCTCAAATTCACGCAGTGTTTCCTCTTTTTGTTTCTTTCCTCGTCTATCCTATTGGATACGATTCCCTCAAAGATATATTTCACAAATTCAGGGTCTTCCTTATAAGCATCATTTGTTAAAATTGTTGTCCTTAATTCAATTATTTTTAGCTCTTCCCCATTCGACTCACATTCACCTACCTCAATAGCAAGCTAAGAGACCAGTTTTTTTCCCTTTTCCCAGAAATGACATGACTGAGAAATTTAAGAGTTGCAAATAAATAAAATAAATAACTAAGGTCCAGGCCTTATTGTCCACCAAAGCTCTTACAGATATGGGAATACACTTTAAAATATGGCTAGCTTTAAAATCTTATAAATTATTATGCACTTCAAAATACAATTAAAATAGGTAAATAAATTAATAACATATTCAAAATACCAACAAGGAACATTAATTCAAATAATAAAATAATATAAAGAAAATTTAGGAATCATCAGTTGTAATGATACAAAAATTCAATGCAATATGAAAATACTGAAAAAAACTAAAATAATCAGACATGTAATGCTACCTAAATTCAATAGAAAATCAGTAAAATATCAAACAAAAATAGTAATTATTAATGTGCAATTCACAAAATATTAATCAGGAAACGTTATCTCACAAGAAACAAATTAATATACAGCAAAATAAAGAATTATCATTGCATAAGAATACCAAAAAAAATCAATGGAATAAAATAATAAAATTATCCCTAGCACTAACAAACTGTAGCAGGATTGCTATCACTTGTATATGAAAAATGCACAAAACACTATTGCAAAAACTTTTAACAGGAAATAGATGTTCTTTTTTATCTTTTCTTCAGACAATTGAAGACAGGATGATTCACTTTCTCTCTCGATTTCCAGGGATTTTCTCTTGCTTTAGAAGGATTGCGGCGCAATACCAGTAATTTTTCCGGGACAGTAAGGTTTACAGAGCCGGTTAAATTTTCATTTTTTCTGCGGCGTTTCGTCACAGCGTCTACGGGATCGTAGTTCTTTGGCCACGGGTGTGGGCGCCAGTTTTAACACGAAAAATAAAAAAATGTCAGCAATTCTTGCCACATACGACTCAAAACTTTATTCTTTAAACTGAATATTCCATCTCCTTATCTATTGCCATCGAAAGTTTCAGAATTTCCATAATTAAAATTACAGTTAATTTTTTATAAATAAAAGCACGCGCGTGCGCACGCGCGAGCATTAATATAAAGCATTAATAAAAGCATTAATATAAAGAACGAGAGAGATAAAGAATTACCATTTGTTACAATATTAAATATATCGCAAAAATTATTGAATACTATTTACATTTTGCCTGAATGTTTACATAAGTATCTACCGTCATATTACGAAATATTGAACAATAATCTGAAACCTGTGTTAAAAGCAACAGTTCTATAAATTATTCTAAAAATAGATGTAGATAGCAGAGCTCAAAGAAAATCAACATCAAAATTTGAATTTTAACGTTTTAAAGGCAAACAAAAAATTATAACTGCGTAAAAGCTATAAGTCTTGCACAAGAAATTAAACGATTTCCTTTAACAAAATAAACTTAAATATCTATACACGCTGTTATTTTGTGTCAAACACTTTTATACATCCATTTAAAATAGAGATGCCTCTAATGGATCATTATTTATATTCCCCAATAATTTCAAAAGCTATCTATGAATACACAACTTACACGTGACAAGGTTATTCAATGCCAATAACACACTTTCATACTTTTTTCTTACATTTCAGAAAATATAATAAAAAATATAAAGGCACGAAAATAAATAATTACGTTTCAAAAAAGCAAACGATCATGTTTTTTTTCCGCATACTGTGACAATCAGCCCCAAATTTTGGATGAAAAATGGACAACACTCCATTCATCCCTTAAATATTGTAGATTCCCTTTTAGGAAAGAGAAGATAAATAAATATTTACATAATTTAAATATACTTTAAGAACTTTCAAAGTAGTTGTGCATAGTACGTATTTCCTACAAAAGGAGATATTTCTTAAATGTTTAGCATTAATCTAAAAAGCTTTAATAGAGGTATGTTCGAAGTAGAACACTCCTCGCTGAATTATATTCGCTAAGGGAGGTTCAACAGCCTCCAATGTATTAGCGTCGAATGGCTAGTCAATTCGGAGAAAATAGCCTTCGAAATTCATGCTTAGCTTTTATACAATTAAATTTTAATTACCTCCAACGACGCAATGGCGTATTTGATAGAGTACCTGTTTACCACGTGACTGGCCGATGTTCAAATTGCGCGAACGGTTTTTTGTTTTAATTTTTAAATTCATTTGATTATTTTTACTTTAACTTAAATTTAATTAAAAAGGATTCATTAAATATTTTATCTATAATTATAAAACAATTATATTAATAATATATAATATAAGGTATATATTATTTTTATTATATTAATTATACAATAATATTTTTATAAATATAACTAAATATTAAAATATATTTTATATATATATTATTATAATTTTATAATATTTTATTTATAATATATTGTATTTCATATTATAAAACTGCTTTAACTAATTCTTATATAAAATATCATTTAATATACATTTAATATAATACCAGTGGACCCGACAGACGTTGTCCTGTGCGTACATCTTAAATTCAAAAATACCAAATTTTTATGAATAAGCTTTAACAATCTGGGCCATTTTGATGAAAATTTGAATTAAAAAGTTATTACAATATCTAACGTCATTACATATACGGTTATCACAATTCCATCAATCCATAGCGTTTGAGTATGTGTATACTATGAGCGAAGTTAAATGTAGAGGCTGTGTGAATAAAAACTTAAACTTGTTTTAATTAAAGGTAAAAAAGTTGAGACTCAAACTATTTTATAGCATTTATATTTATTAAATTGTACAAAAACTTTATTTCTCGTATGCCATTGGGTGTACAATATTTTTCGTTAATCCTTGAGGGGTGTAAACAAATAAATTCGATGGTTTTCCAACTCTGGAACATGCAACATACAATTGGCCGTGAGAAAAGCACAGATTTTCTAAATTTAAACCACAAATCTTCATTGTTTGACTTTGTGACTTATTAAAAGTCATAGCAAATGCTAAGCGAATTGGAAATTGCAAACGTTTAAATGGCATTGGTGAATCTGAAGGAATCATTGGGATCTACGGTAAAAGTACATCTTCACCTTGAAATTTTACACAAAAAAGGGGGAGGGGAAATCGCTAAAAAATTTAATTTTAAAAAAATATAAGCGAAACAACTCTTCGTAGTGCACAACATTAGGATCTATAGTAATTATGTGCCAAGTTTTGAACTTCGGGTTGCATAGAAGTGAAACACGCACACAAACTCTTTCTTTCATAGGTACAGATTTCCGATGAGAAATAACTTTAAACAAAAAAAAGTTTAATAACGTGTGTAATCAATTAGCTACACAAATAGATTTGTAGGTCAGGATAATTGTTGATCAACTCGCGTGTAAATTTAGTAGAAAAAAAATCATGTAAAATACTCACTTCAATTGCACATTAAATTTGCAGAATGTATAGTTTTTTATGCACACTTCAAAACTCTGTGATCCACCCCCTGCCCTGGGGTATCATCTCTTCATCCACGCGACCTAGATATGTAGGAATAAATGATTGACCAGTCGAACTCTCTATAATAAATCTAATTTGTTATCGTTTCAATATATATTAATCAATGCAACACAAGTCTTACTAGGAAAATCAGATCAGGAATAATATGACGTAATTATTAATAGTAAGTTAGAATAGCGACTGAAATCCTACTCACTATCTTTATGATAAATTAACCTCCGAATCTTTATCTATAGTAGATTTCTTAAGCTAGAGTCCGTTCCATAATTAAACTTTAATAATCAATCTCTTATCGATATCACACGGTGATCAGCAACCAAGCTTTATGTCTTCCTCTTGTATCTATTCTTTTAATATTAATCTTCTATATATATTGTTATCCGACTTGATCCAGCTTCTGTTCAACTTTCCGGCTTCTAGCCGACTTCTATATGACTCCTACACAGCTCCTATATCCCTCCGTCCTCCAGCCGCCTTACTCGCGAATGCAAAAGCTCCAATATTCACTAAGCATATCGCATTTTCTTCTTGAGAAGGTTGGATTGAAATGCCATTCTGGCCCCAAAGAATCCCCAAGAGGATTAGTTAGAAGGCACGATAAAGCCCCGTCACAACTCTTCAACCACTAATTACATCTTAATGTAATAATTTAAGGAACACACGTATTTTTTGTCAACAAAATTATAATACGAAGTGACATAATATTTTCCTGAATTTAATCGCAGCACCAACTGTCGGTGCAAACAGGAATTATAATAAAAGATTTTGGAATATTCGATACTGCGATCGTAGCGCAGTCTACCGGATCCAATGTAAAACATTCCTAGTTCCACAACAATTTATAAGTAAAAAATTAATTAAATAAACATTTTCTATTGGACCGATTTGTAAATCTAAACCATTCTCGAGTTCACTGGAACACATACAAAAAATTTCATCAAAATCGGTCCAGCGTGTGAGAACCCCCCTGGGTTCCACTCTGAACACCAAGATTAATTTGGGGCAAAAAATCTCTAAGAACCATTTTTATATTAATATCTTGCATTTATTATCTTGATTCAAACATCAGAAACTCTAATAACATATAATATTTCTATGTTATGTCAAACAAAAGGGATTTACCTTTAATACTAAACTAAATTACGAATTATGAAATTAATCAACAATTACACGCAAGATCAAAAAAGGCCTACCGAAATAGGAGGTCTGAGAAATAAACGTAACTCGAATTATTAGCTTTCATTAACTTTAACTAATTTTACTAAACTAACGCTTATTTTAAGGGTAAATAAACTATAGTATATCATCTGGTATATTAGCTTTCCAGATTCTTTCGTAGAATAACAGCAATAAGGCTTCACTAACGTAATCCAATTGAATCCTCTAAATTTGAGGCTTCTACTGCTGCTGGCTCAATAGCCTTCATCCTTGCTAGCTTACAACGCTCTACTTAAATATCCTATCTACTTTGAATATCCCGTTCACTTTATGGAGTTGATTGGAAATATACGCGAAATTATAACCCCAAAAAGACGCCTAAGAATATTAGTGGAAAGGTTCCGTACAGATTCGTCACAAGCGGTTTAGGAGGAGTTTAATCGCATACATGCGCACAGAAGATTTACAAATATAAAAATATACCGTATTGTGGCTTTTCTTGCCACACATTAGCAGAATAAATAGTACACACAGGGGTACAACAATTATGCGTTTTAAGGTTTTCAATTATCTTTTTAACTAATTGCGATATCGGACTGAATTGTGAATCTAAACCACTCTCACAAATCCACTGAAACCGACACAAAAGTTTCATCAAAATCGGTTCAGCCGCTTAGGAGGAGTTTAGTCGCATACATACGCACAGAAGATTTATATAAATATAAAGATATTTTTATAAAATATAAATATTGCTTATATATATATATATATATATATATATATATATATATATATATATATATATAATTATTATTATTATTATTATTAATTATATTTATAAAATATAATATTAAGATTTATATAATCATAGAAATTATTTTACTTTTTCAAATACAAGATAATTATCTAAAATATCATTTAACATTTAATCAGTCTTTTTTAAACAAATTTATGTAATAGTAAAAATAATTAAAACGAATTTAAAAAATAAAACGAAAGAACTCATCGCGCGACTCGAACCTTGGCCAGTCGCATTGTAAACAGGTACTCAACCAATTACGCCATTGTGACGCTGGAGGCTATAAAAATTTAATTACATAAAAGCTAAACATGAATCTTGAACGCTATTTTCCCCAAATTGACTGGCCATTCGGCGGAATTACATTGAGGGTTGAACATTTTAAAGGAGTACACGAAGTCTCGTCCCCAAATGAATTTCCTTAGTCGTGTCCTCCACTTGTTAGTGTAATGAAAAATAAATTGATTTTAAAATGAGAACCACATTTGAAATATATATATATCGCTTCTTGTTAAAAACATTACATCAAACTCCTTTTATAAAGTACTTTTTGTAAACTTCCGTTTTATTTTATGAAATATTCAGCACTATTGTCCTTCGATATGCCTTTACAGATTTTTCTTTTGCTGTAATAGAGTTAAAAACTCTATAGATATGTTTTAGAATTTTATCTTTACTTGCAGCAAAATTTTTTATATCGTTGTGTCACTTCGATTTAGGGTCCCTTTTTACACTTGAATGGATGTTAAGAAAAAATTATTAATTTAAGTGAGCAACACATGTTTTATTTAATACAATGCAGAAAATGTGTTTATGATTTCAATCATTAGTTTTGTAAGATACCATTGGTCACAAGCTCGAATGCCAGAAGAATTTGGACACAAGCCACATCATTAGCCACAAGATTTAATTCCACTCATTGTTCATTTACTGAAAATTTTTCAACTGCCTAACAAAAACAATTGATAAATCTACTAAATACAGCCCGTACGCCTCGAAATTTAGAGCTAAGGTCAGATGACTAAGTACTCTCAACTCTACTCTAGCGACACCACTCCAACATGAGGTCTTTCAAGTCCTGACAGATTGTATACGCAATAGTCCCTCAACAAGTCGGTTCTTTAGTAGAATAGGGCTCGAACAAATTACTTCATTGAAACATTGTTACACATGAGTTAGATATCATGAACAGTAATCTATAAAGGTCTTTTGCATGAGTGTTCATTTCTAAAGACCCTAAATAAATGATTTCACAAAAGTTTCTCTAGATTTTTTTTTCATTAATAGTAGCATATGACGGCGTACTACTTTGCACAGTTTCTGTTTGCAGTACAGGTGTAATTATTGAAAGGTCCCTGCAGTTCATGAAATTTTTTTATAACCAGAAAGATAAAGAATAAAAAAAAAGGAAAAAGAATATACCCCGGTTGTTTCAAAATTAGTGTGACCAAATTTAAAAGCATATAACTATTTATGGTGAGTTTCTATCGTCTTACTACTGGTTTTATTTTAAAAATGAAACGTTTGAATGAGAGAGAGAGACACTAATATAGCCATTTTTATGAGTGAGAGTAAATTATAGTACCGAAATTAGATCCTCAAAACTGGAACGTAAATTTAAAGTTTTTGAAGAATAATTGTTCAAATTTTGTTATAAATAAGCCATTTAAAAATCAAAAAAGAAGTTTTTCGAATGTATTACTGTCTAAACTTCGAAAAAAAATAAAATCTGGCTCTCCATCAAAATCTCCAGGAAAAAAATGTGAACGAAAATAAGTCCTTCATGAAAAGGAAAAAAAAGAAGTTGAAAAGAATTATATTGCTGTAGAAACTCTTCTTGAAAGAGCTTTGGCAAAGAAACTACAGGTATCGCAATCGACAATGTCGTCAAATAAAGTAAATTGGCAGTAAAAGGTGAATAAACCAGTCGTCAAATTTCTACAAACACCGTAGAAAAACGAAGAAAACGCTCTTGGCCTCTGTATTTAATGTTACGCAAAGGTATATACAAAACACGGATAAGTTTGGAAGCACATGATCAAAGAAAGTAAACGACTTCACCTTCGGGGAATTTTTTTTTCACTAAGATTGTGCATCATATCATACTGCAAAATCTACTATAAAATTGCTGAAATTTTTTTAAAAAATAAATTTTCTTCCTTATGAGAAATAGCTACCATTACCCCGACTATGCTCTTAGCGAATATTTTTATGAAGATACTTAAAAAAACAATTAGATAGATAAAAAGTAAAAACACTTCAAGGGCTTCAAAAGCAGTCTCTCTCATATAGGAGGTTATAAAAATTTTCCCAAAACTGTTCGAGAAAGATATTTTGGCTTGGCTAAACTTTAATTAGTGTACTATGCTAAAGGAAGCCACACTGAAAATTTCAAGAAAATAACATTATTCAATAAAAAATTATGATACTCTGAAGATGGTCACATTATTTTTGAATCCACCAGTATAGTTATAGCTATCAGTTTAAAATTTTTAAAATTTTAAGTAAAAATGAAATATATTATTGAAAACTATATATATATATATATATATATATATATATATATATATATATATATATACATATCAGAACTATGTTTAAAACATTTTAAAGGATTACCTATACGTTTTTAAAATTACTCAAATATGAGAATGGTTGAAGTAAAAAAATGATTTTTTTTAACCTGTAAATATAGCTGAAGTAATTTTTGAACAGAGAATTTAATTCGAAATTTTTAAACATTGAATTTTATTTTCCTAAAATAAACTTAATGTTACACATTAATAACTTTTTTATTATCTTAAACCCTTCCTCAAATCGATATTTATCATTATATGAGAAAATTTTAAATTACTAATGTTAAAAAATATTAAAATATGTGCATATTTTTGAATTAAAAAAAACTTTTTTGTTCCACCAATCCATTTTTATTTAGTTTGCCAAAACTCAAAGCACAATTGAAAAGTGTACTAGATTTAAAGAATAATTGTGAAATATACGAAGTTACAAAGGTTGATAATACTTTGGTAGCATCAGAAATATAGATATGGTTACTCACAGTTATCATAATACTAAACAAATAATATAATCTTATTTTAAAATTAAAAAAAAATTAGATGCCGGCAATGATATACAACTTGTACCTAATATTTATAAGCGAAAGATATAAAGAAAGCTCTTCTCGTGCTGCTTCATAATTCTCTTTCAAGGTGCTAAACTCATATAGAGCACTTGGACGCAGATGCGGATGATCTACGAATCCTTTAAGTTTATCAGTTGCTTTCTCAATCATACTAAAAAAGTAGTCTGCTTCAAAATAGTGATCATGCAATAGTGAATCGATTAACTCAGGAGAAAATGTGTTATTAAAAAGCTTGGATAGCTCCACTGCAGACCAGTCGAGAAGTTCATATACTTTGCTGTGACATTCATTTATAACAGCTAAGCGTTCTTTTAATTTTGTTCGAGCAATGGTTAGGCCCTCAAAAACATCCAACAGATTAAAACTCTCCATTTCGAATAACTAATCGAACGTAATCCTAGAAAAGAAAACAAGTCTATTTTAGCTCAGACAATTTAACAGAGAAAATCAGCATAGGTATTTATCTCCAGTACTTGTGCAAAAAATTTTAATTTAGCATTCATCTCCATATCTAACCTTTGTTAGACATTTTCCCTTCCTTTGGTGTAAAGATGCATTTCGGATGATTCTTTAACCCTTTATCTACCGCATTGTGATTTACTGCAATTTTTTCGTGCAATATTTTTTTAATCAATTGATTAAAAATTAAGGGATATACATAAATAAAATACTCAACTTTGGGACATTTAATCTGGTAGATCTCTAATTAATTAAATTGGTTCTTTTAAGTACTATCAGTATACAAAGGTCTAAAATATTATCATAATACAAAAAGACCGAAT
Source organism: Trichonephila clavipes (assembly GCA_019973935.1). Classification (NCBI taxonomy): domain Eukaryota; kingdom Metazoa; phylum Arthropoda; class Arachnida; order Araneae; family Nephilidae; genus Trichonephila; species Trichonephila clavipes. The sequence continues at coordinate 513,045 of BMAU01021352.1, read as the reverse complement.
GGCTTTTTTAACGGGGTTTTAAACCTTAAGAATGCAAAATAACCAGAGAACACTAGTAATTTGATGATATTCAAAGAAACGGTTTTTCTTTTCATTAATTAATACACAAAAATTAATTACACTTTATGCATTTTGTGTGAAATTTCGATTGAATGTTTTCTAAAGCACTGCATCCTTGGATAAGAAAAATTGTATTTTCTGACTATTAACTACATCATCTTGAGTCTTGTTTTGTCTCTTGATCGTATTTTTAAGAATCTACTGAAAATTCCAACAGATTATTTGTTGGGACTTCTTCATCTGAAGAATTATCTGTTAGTGCATCACTGCTTTCGTATTTTTAAGTTTATAATATATGAAGAAAAAATTTTCTATGTGTTGTGACAGATTCTTATATATCTAAAATTCTGAAATCGAAGGCGTTCTCACGCGCTTTCAATCATCCTCTGGGGAATCCATCTGCTGATTGATTGTTTGACACTCTTGAGATCCTCATCTTATGAAATAACCATGTGATGTAAATTAGGTTTTCTACTTAAAGATATCTGAAGTTAGAAAGGAAATACAGTCGGATACCGATTTAACGAATTCATTGGGCTCGAACTTTTTGTTCTTTAATTCGGGGTTATTCTTTACATCAGGGTTCAAACAAAGTACAAGTTTCTTACACTACATTTTTTAAATTATATAATAAACAATTACACAGAAAATATGCATGGTTAGAGATTGCACACTTATTATTCAGCAGCTAAAAATAGTATTAGTGAATTATTTCGCACCAGTTAGTTGAAAAATTTAAAATACTCACTAAGAGATGTTAGACAAACTTTTTGATTCCTGACTCGAAAGAATTATTTTTCAACATTATGCATATATATAGAGAGAGAGAAGAAAATACTGCGTCTTTAACATCCGGCTACAAAAGGTATATTTTCAGTTACCAAACAATGTAAAGCATTAGAAAATGTGAAAATTTTGATGGAAGTTTCATTACAATTTCTGCATCAGAATCTTTGTTAATTGGCTCCGACTAATGAACAATTTCCTCAACTTCAGTTGCACTGGCAGCCCATCATCTGATGTAACATAATCTTTAAAATCTCAAAAAATCCCCCACATAGTAGGGTAGGATGAAATAAGAAAAGAATTTCCTGTCCTTTCATTAAATAGGGATTCGTTAAATCGGGGTCCCACTGTATGATATTGTAATTATTAAGAAAATGAGATTTGAGATTGTTAAGTGCAAAGGAGAATTTTTTTAAATGTTTTGATCAGAATCTGTGAGTTAAAAGGAGAATCGAATGTCAGATGTGAAGTCGCCTAAGTGAAGCTGATGTTTAAACTACCTTTAGAGTTGAAAATAGCGTGGTGCTGTGCCTTTTACCTCCCATACCTCATTACCTACCTTGTAGTTAAGGTTTTGTTCTACTTGTGACACAACGTTTTTTAAAAAATGGAGATATGAAAAAATTTTTTTGCGGTTTTTCAATTTATTTAGTATATTTTAAGAAAAAAATGCTAAAATTAAGAAGTGAAAAATAAATTATTATTACTAAAATGGGTAAAAATTTACCAAAAATAGCATAAACTGGGCCCGCTCTGTACAAAAAGTTAATGAACAAATTCTCATTTTTTCAAATGGCCTTAGGGAGAGATATTTTAATTTTTACAAAAATTAGAGAGCTTTATCTTAGTTATTATACGAAATTGCTTAAAAAAAGTGCTTTTATTCCCATAAGGGACTGTATATATTTTTAAATAAAACAGCGATTGATAAATCGGAAGATTAAAATCTTCTGCTACTACACAGAACATACACAAAAAATTTCAATTAAATTATTTTCATAATTTTTTGAGCAATCGCTGTTTCAGTTTGAGCATTTTCGAAAAAAAACACATTTCGAGTTTGGTTAGAGTTCGAAGTGTTATATCATTCCTGCTGCATATTTACCTTTAGGATACAATGTTCAAACTAAAGAAATATTGTTGAGTTTGTAGGGTGTCTGTGGATCCTTTATCCCCAAACACTATTACAAACTCCAGTTAGTTTCAAAATGAGTGTTCTGGAAAAAAAACTATTTTATAGCTACAAAAATTTGCTCTTCAAAGTAAAGACCAAATTACTGGATGAAAATAAGTTGTGTGTTGATAAGTACAATAACTCAGAAACATTACTTGTTTGAAAACTTTAATTTCATGCTATTGATACAAATACCATCGTAATCTATTCCTTTAATTTTAAAAAACTGATTGCTTTTAAACACGTACACTACATAATCAAGACAGAAATGAACAAGGGATTATGTACCTTAGTAAAATATTAGAGTAATATTATGATTGTCATAAAGTAATGCATTTATATAAGTAATTCAAGTAATACAATTACTATATATGTGTGTGTGTAGGTTATTCAAAATGTGTTATTTTTTTATCAAGTAAATAATAACCCCTATTTCTTTTTGATTTTATTGCATAAATGCAGCTCATTCACAAACATTTTAATTCAAAAAAAAATTCTTTGACAACCCGAAAACATTTTAATTTTCTGAATCCTGTAATTGTCTATCTACAAAGACGTCTATATGATATTCAATGTTCTTATATAAAATTTCAAGCAATTATATTTTTTTTAAAAAAAGCAATAGCTTAATCATCCATACGGCAATTTGATTTAGTTGAAACACTCAGTATCAAATTTTCATATGTCTCGTGCAGCTTCCAAAAAAGGTGCCTTTTATTTTTGAGAGGATAAAATTTGAACAGTCTGAATTCGCAGTATTTTAAAAATTGGGATTACTTTATTTTGGAATTATACATCATTCAAATAACAAACTTAAGCAAGCAGAATAAATGGAGCCCCCACACACACACACTCCTTTTGGATTTTAATTTGCTAAGTAAATCATTGCTAGTTATTACATTAATACCCACGCCAAAAAAATGAAAAATATTGCAAGAAAAGTAATATAAAAACTTAATTGGATTAGTACGACTTAAGTTACATTATTTTCATTCAACTTAAAAAAAATTCTATAAATAAATGGAATGAAGTTCTTACTCAAATAACCAGAATTATATTTATGAGGTATATCCGCAATAGTATTTAAAACAGTTCAGAAGGAGTTAAATCATCTTGCCAATGTTTTAAAGGATAATGAGTTGCAGGGTTTTATTGCAAACAAAAGGGTTCAATGGAAATTTATACTTGATAGAACTTCATGGGGGATGGGGAAAACAGTTAAGGAGCCCTTGAAGAAGATCTTAGGTAGATCACCTCTTCGTTTTGAGGAGCTTGTGACATTATCGACTAAAATCGAGAATATTGTCAACTTGCGTCCATTGACGTATGCGAGTGATGTCAAAGACGATCCAGAACCATTAACACCAGCTCACCTTTTGCACTTTGGTCACAATGACTTTGATTATCCCATGCAATTTGCAGAATTTTTTGATAAAACCATCTCCAAAGAGACGAAGAAACCTTTATCAAACTGTGCTTTTAAGACAATTGTGCACTAGATGAAACGAACAGTATCTCGTGTAACTGTGAACTGCTCACAAATTTAAAATCCCAAACGTACGTAAAAATTTAAAAACAGATGATGTTGCACTTGTGGAAGGTACAATCAAATTCAAACTGTTGCAGCAGTTGGGAAGAATTCAAAAAGTATTAATAGGATGTGACAAAAATGTAAGAGCATGCATTGTTGAAATATCACAAGGTCTTTTCCGAAGGCCCATACAGATGCTGTGTATCCTTTGGAACTTAATTATGCAAAAAAATTAGATTTTTTTTTCATGCTAAATTTTTGTATCATGTATGTCCAATTTTTATATTATGCATGTCCAATTTCAGTATTTTTTCTTTTGAATTTATTGCATATCATGTTAATATTAGGTTGTAATTCATGTTGAATTGAAGATGTATTCATATATTTTCAAGGAATATAAATTAATTATTGATTTGATATTCTTAAATCATTTGATAACTGTACAACTGTGTTATATTTTCTATTATTAATATTGAATATGTATCTGTATTTTAGCAATTTCATGTTAGTGTTGTAACTAGTTGAAATTTGTAGTTCATTCACTTACATTATGAGTATAATTAGTAATTTGCTTACTGTATGTATATTTGATATTAAGGTTAGTGATTTAATTTGAAATCTCTAATTAGTGGATGAACATTCTGTTAATCGGCGGGGAGTGTGATGAAAAGTGCAATAGATGGTGGTCCCATTTTCTCTGTAAAAAGAAAATGTGTTTTTTAGTTTCGGTTCCTATTCTAAAGTTAAAGTAAATAACACCCTTTCCTCTACTATTTTTATTCAATACGGTGTTCCACAAGGAAGTTTACTTGAACCGTTATTGTTTAATATCTATATTAATGACATCCCCACTCACCCACTAACCATGACTAACATTTATGCGGATGATACCTCCATTTCGGCTAATTACAAAAATCATAATACACAATCACCAACGCTCTCAATTCACACCTTCAACTTCTTGAAAATTATTTCAAAACTTGGAAAATTAAAATTAACATTGATAAGACAACAGCAGTACTCTTCACCAGGAAAAGAAAACCATGCACACCACCTACTCTGTATTCTACACCACTACACTGGTCTCAAAGCACGAAGTACCTAGGACTAATCCCAGAAAAAACTTGGCATGGAAACAACACATTATACACGCCCGTACGAAATTCTGGAACGCGCTTCGCTCAATTTACCCCTTAATTTGCCGGAATTCCAAAATGTATCTATATAACAAAGTACTTCTCTCTTTACACTACCGTTTTAAGTCCCATTTTATCGTATGGTAGTCCTGTGTGGGGATATGCTGCTGATTCCAATATTAAGTTACTTGAAAATGCTCAAAATTCCTTAATTAGAAGTATTACTAGATCATGCAGGTAAACCAAAAATAGAGAAATTTACAAAGTTCTCAAAATTTTGCCATTTAAAGCCTACATTCAAAAGCTTGCAGCTAAATTCTTTGACAATCTTCCTAACATAAATATCTTTAACATCGCAAACCTTCAAAAGTTCCCAACCTTAATAAAAAGAGGCCCAGAAGAATTTTACTGGACTCATATAATCCCCCCTAACATTAATTCTTAGTCATTCTCCGGTGGAGAATGACTCCTTCTAAATTGCTATTTTTTTTCTTTAATCTTTATATTCATTTCTTTTTATTTTTAATTCTGCTAGCCACACAGGCAACCTAGCTTTGTAACTTTAAAATTTTAATTTTTTTCCCCAAGTCTTTAGTTCTCCTTGACACCGGGACAGCCCATAGAGTGTTTGCTCACTCATTCCCGACAACCAATAGACGAGAGTCTCTCTCGTCTGCTTGCATGAATTTGGGACATTCTCGATACCGCTGAAACCAGCCAGCTTAGCCCCTCCCATAATATTTGTGTGTACCCATATTTTATACTTATAATTTTTATTGTACATGTTTGTTTTATATTCTAATGCAATCTAGTCTCCGTGTTAAAGATCATTTTTATGTCATTGTTTATGTTAAAGTGAAGGGTTAACTTTTTAAAATGATGTATAAATCTAAATTTTTAATTTTAAGCTTACTATCTCTGTAAGATATGAGTGTGTGTAAGGGGGCCTGGTCTTGCGGAGGGGGGGGGGAAGAAATAACTTAAATTGATGTCTACTCATAATCCGAATCTCCTTTATTTATAACATCTAATTCATAAATCCTAATACCCTATTTCAAAACTCGTCTCAGTTTATCTTTTTCTAAGGCATTATGTTGATATATTTATTACTGATTCTTTAGACCTTGAATTTTTGGTAGAGATTTATTGACTATTCCAAGAAATATAACATCATTAATAATTTTCCTGTGTTTACTAATAGGGATTTAATATTTCCAAAGCAATGATGTCATTTCTACAAATAATTTGTTATTCATTCCACCTAAACACGTGACTGAATTTTTTATAATGCGTTTTTCCCTGTTCTCCCCTCTGTATAAAAACTTGATACTTGAATAATTCCCTCTCTTGTTTTTTTTGTCTTCGCCATGTAGCAATCGCGTCTTTTTGCTCTTGGTATCTGCCTTTTTCTTCGTCAAAATGTAAAGCACGCGTGTGTGCTTTTACGCTGGATGTTTTCTGTGTTGTGTTTAAGATACTTAGGTTTGCGCGATTCTACATGTTTAATAAAAAATATTTCTTGCCATGAAGGACTGCCTGGTCAAGAATAATGTTTACACTACTCGCCAGAATTACGTCGTGTTTGTGTGTGCGTGTGCTTTTATTTCCCGTACCATCTTTGAGTCTTAAAACACCCGATTATTTCTCGAAAAAGGTAGGTATTCCAAACATAACGCTTTTAATCCCAGCTCATTAACTTTTATAGCCCCCAAAATCCCACCTCTAGTTGCCCAGAATTTATTTATTCAAAATATACTGTGGAAAGAGTACCTAACCATCCAACACCACCTGCCCGTTGACAGCAGCACCGGAAGATGGAATTGTTGAAGTCAACACCAGGTGGATTATTCAAAAAACGAAATATTCTCTCCACAGCGGCCGACAATATACCCGAGTAACGATGGAGTCTCACAGCTACGACCAGCGGATTTGCGGCCAGACACTTAAACATTCCACCCCACTCAAAGGACTCAAGAAAATAATACTGTCTACCAACAACAAAGGAGATGATAATTAATGATCATCGAGGCAAGAGTCAACTTAAAACAAGTTGCTGTTCTCTTAGACTAGTTTTAGCACTAGTTTGGCTTAAAAATTTTAAAAATACCACAGGTCGACTTCTTAGACGTTCTTTAAAAGTTTCTACGTATTATTTTAACTTAAAATATAATAAAGGTAGTACTAATATTGAAGCTGACAGGCTAGAAATCCTATATTATTTAATTATTACCTCTCCTCTAATACAATTAATTAATACACCACCAAAACCTTTATTTGATACCAATGAAATAATTCATTTTCAAAATTTAGAAAATATATCAGTGCCTAAATTTTTTTAAATAGATGGTGTTTTGGTTGTAAAGAGACGTCTTATATAAAATAATTGTACGCAAAGCTCTATGAGTGAAAACAACGCATGAAAAATTTGGTCATCCTGGTGTAGTTACCATGTTGAAAATAATATCACCTCAATATTATTGAATTAAAACTCTAACTGATGTAAGATATTATTTTAAACTCTGCAAAAATTTACAGATAAACAAGAAGTCACATCAGAAAAAATATGGACTGATGCAATCACTTCCCCTACGTGAAAAACTCTTTGAACTTTTGTCAATAGGTAGCGTAAGTGGTTTAAGTTACTCTAAAGAGCCAAAAAAACTGGTACAGGCATGCGTATGCAAATAAAGAGATATAAAACCAATCAGAGTTCGGCTCTGTGGTCGGCAAAGCCCATATAAGACAACTAGAGTCTGGCTCAGTTGTTAGATAGGTTACTGCTGCTACAATGGCAGGTTATCAAGATTTAAGTGAGTTTAAACGTGTTGTTACAGTCGGCGCACGAGAGATGGGACATAGCATCTAGGAGGTAGCGATGAAATTTGGATTTTTACGTACGACCATTTCACGAGTGTACCTTGAATATTGAGAATCCGGTAAAACATCAAATATACGACATCGCTGCGGCCGGAAAAAAGGTCATGCAAGAACGGGGCCAATGACGACTGCGAGAATCATTAAGCGTGACAGACGTGCAACCCTTCCGCAAATTGCTGCAGATCTTAATGCTGCGCCATCAACAAGTTCCCCCGTGTGAACGAAACATCATCGATATGGGCTTTCGGAGCCGAAGGTCTACTTGTGTACCCTTGTTGACTGCACTACACAAAACTTTACACCTCGCCTGGGCCCGTCAACACCGACATTGGACTGTTGATGACTGGAAACATGTTGCCTGGTCTGACGAGTCTCGTTTCCAATTGAATCAAGGTGATGGACGTGAACGGGCATGGAGACAACCTCATGAATCCATAGACCCTATATGTCAACAAGGGACTTTTTTACTCGTGGAGTCTCTGAGATGGTATGAATTGGAGTGATATGGGACTCTTGATACGTCTAGATACAACTCTGACAAGTGAGAGGTGCGTAAGCATCCTATATAATCCCCTGCACTCATTCATGTCCATTGTGCATTTCGACGGACTTGGAGAACTTCAGCAGGAAAATGTGACACCTCACACGTCCAGAATTGCTACAAAGGGGCTCCAGAAGCACTCTTCTGAGTTAAGACACTTCCACAGGCCACCAAAATCCCCAAACATGAACATTATTGAATATATCTGGGATACTTTACAACGTGCTGCTCAGAAGAGATCTTCACGCCCTTTTACTCCTACTGATTTATGGACAGTCCTTCAGGATTCATGGTGTCAATTACCTCTAGCACTACTTCAAAAAATATTTTAAAATATTAAATTATCTAACTTACCTTAGTAAAACCTCGGATGAGTAAGTGACTGAGTGAAGATTAAGGTCGCACTGTCAGCTACACAAGAGGGCTTTTTGGTAATACCTTGGTAAATTATCTTTGAAGAATACACTTCTTGAAGCTGTTCTTTTATACTCGAAGATAACTTCCTAATATTTTAAGAAATTGAATCATAATTTTAAAATTTAAATAGATTTTGACACAATAATAAAGCAATATTTATAAAATATTATTGTATAATTTTACATCTATTTAAGTTCATATATAAGTTTTATCTAACAAGGAGAGGGCACGACTAAGGAAATTCATTTGGGGTCGAGACTTGGTGTAATAGTAGTACTCCTTTAAGGTGTTCTACCCCCAATGTAATTCCGTCGAATGGCCAGTCAATTCGGAGAAAAAAGCCTTCGAAATTCATGCTTAGCTTTTATACAATTAATAAATTTCAATTTCCTCCAACGATTTCGTAACTTGGTTGATATTACGTCTGCACGCTATGCGTGAGGTCTCGATTCGATTCATCAGTTGATTTTATTTTTTCATTTCATTTAATTCTTTTTAAAATTAAATAAATTTATTTATGAAAGGTTTATTGAATATTAAATGATATTTTATGTAATTATTTTGTATTTTATTAAGTAAAAACAATTAAATAAATTTATTATTTAAATTATTTATTATTAAAATTATTAATACAAATATTTAAAATAATTATTATTTAAAATTATTTGAAATAATAATTATTGAAATTATTTAAAATAATTTTTAATTAAAATAATTAATAAGAATTATTAATAATAAGATTTATTATTAATAAGTATTATTATTAAATTATTAAATTATTATTAAATTATTATTAAATTATTAAAATTTTTAATTTATTTTTAAAATTATTAATTTATTATTGAATGTATTAATATATTCTTAAATTATTATATAATTTATTATTAAATTGTTTATTAATTTATTATTGAAAGTATTAATATATTTTTTAAATTATTAATTTATTATTAAATTGTTTATTAATTTATTATTGAAATGATTATTAATTCATTATTAAAATTATTAATAATTTATTATAAAACTTATTATTAATTTACTATAAAACTTGTTATTAATTTTTGAAATAATTATTAATTTTTTAAAAAATTATTTAAATAAACTTTTTAAAAGTATTTAAATTTATTTAAAAGTGATTTATTAAATGTTTTATAAAACTATAAAGTAATTAAATTAATAATATATAAAAAAGATATATTTTTATATTAGTTATAAAATAATTGATTTAATTATAATATACTTTATAAATTATTTTATATTATAAATATTTTATTTATAGTTTATTTTATTTTACATTTGTAACTAATTTTTATGTATAAAAATATTATAATTATTATATCTTATATATTTATTTTATATATATATATATATATATATATATATATATATATATATATATATATTGTTATAAATATTATTTATTTCTATAAAAATATATTTATATAAAATTTTATATAAATATTTATATTGTTACAGTATTTTTTTTTACTTTATAAAATACAAAATAATTACATAAAACACCATTTAATATTCAATAAACCTTTCATAAATAAGTTTATTTAATTTTAAAAATAATTAATTGAAATGAAAAAATAAAATCAACCGATGAATTGAACCCAGAAAAAATAAAATCAACCGATGAATCGAACCCAGACCTCGCGCATAGCATGCAGACGATATATCAACCAAACTACGAAATAGTTGGAGGAATTTGAAATTTAATTGTATAAAAGCTAAACATCAATTTCGAAGTCTTTTTCTCCGAATTGACTGGCCCTTCGACGGAATTACATTGAGGGTTGAACACCCTAAAGGAGTTCTACTATTGCACTAAGTCTGGACCCCAAATGAATTTTCTTAGTCGTGCCCTCTCCTTTTAAGTGTAAGAACCACTGGTATACAACAGAACGTACTATATTTTATTAAAGTTAATAAATCATTCAAATGAACATTATTTAATGATTCGTATAAAAATCTTTGATACTTCAGAAGTAGAAAAAAGCAAGTAATATAAAAAAAAAAGAAATTTCAATCTCAATTCCTACTTAGTTCAACAAAGAAAAATTTTATTTTAGTTCCTTTTTATTAAATAGTTACAATTAATATAAATATGTATAAACATATGACAGAATCACAATATTAAGTGACAAAATTGAAAGCGATTTTGCATGCAATTTTCCATTTTCCTTTCTATATATGGTGTTGGAATATTTTTTTTGTTTGTTACTTTTTATTCATTGATTAAATTTAATCATTGTAATAAAATAGTACAGTAAAAGAGGAAACACATTCTCAGCAATTAGTTCATCCCAGGTGGGATTCGAAGTCCAATGATCTATCCATTGCGCTACTGTGACACAACGAATGTCTTTCCTTTTTATATATGTTGCTTGACTATTATTTTTGTTTGTTACTATTTATTCATCTTTAATTTAATAAATGAATTAATATTTGAAAAACTGTATCAACATCAAGTGCCATCCATTAAAAGTTTCAATAAATGTATTTGAACTTGAATGGATAAATAGAAAGTATTTTATTAACGATTGAAAATTTGTGTGAACAATATATATATACTAAATATTTATAATATACATATATACACAGATAGTTATAGAACCTAAGATAACTATACTATCTCTTGTTCGTAGAGAATTAGACTGTATATATATATATATATATATATATATATATATATATATATATATATATATATATATATATATATATATATATATATATATAGTCTAATTCTCTACGAACAAGAGATAAACATTCATCAATCACATTCGAAAAACACAGAGACAGTAAAGAGATCATACAATGAAGGACACTAGATTAAAAATATAAAATGGATGCTACAGTATTATAAACATTGCTGACTTAGGACAGCTAATATATAAAATAAATTATATAAAAGAGGGGTTGAACATGTTTTTTGGCCAGCCAACCTTCCCCCTTTATGTAAATAATACTGAGCAAAAACCTATTGAAAGTAATGGATAGGGATATCTAAATCCATTACAAAATAGAGGTAACTTACCTAAAAATTGCACTTGAAAATGCAGAGCCCGTGCTAAATATGAGTGCAATAAATAAGTTATTGCCAGATTCTGGGCCCTAATGCGGATTCAAAGCATGTGAATGGCTAAAATGTAGCATTTAACAAACGTATAAAAAGAATAGAAACAAAATTTAATAAAAGAGTTACAAAATACCATAACTTTTGTAACACTAGAGTATATATGAATTAAATAAAATAATAAGTAATTTTAACTAATAATAGAATATGGAGGTAACTATAACTATGAAATGTGTAAATTTATAGCATTAAACTATTATTAATCTAAGAATTTTTAAACCTTACAATTTTAAATAGCTTTATTCATATAACTATTAATAAAATTTATTGGGTATTTTTGATTTAAGCAATATTTAGTAAAATGTTTATAGTTATTTATTATTTCTGATTTTTTATACCAAAAATTTATTGCGTTGTATATAATTAATAACGATATTTCTGAATATAGAAATGTGTACATTACTCTCCCAATGCGGAACTTTTATTATATTGAAATTAAAATCTTCTCTTTTATCATAAATATTAGAAACTATTACATTATCTATTAATTTGATATATATGTCAAGAAAATTTGCTTCATTGTTGTTACTATTTGTCTGTATTAAATTAAGATATTGTGGATAAAAATTAGTATTAGGTATAAAATGGTCTTGCTTGCCAAAAATGATTATGTCATATATATAACGATAAATATAATATTTAGGATTATTAATGTAACTACTTTCAAAATAATGTAAGTATAAATTGGCAAGACAGTTGCTCGCGGGGCCACCTTGTGGCAAACCATTAATCTGCAGGTAATAGTTACCCTTATGAAATATATAGTTATCTTTAAGTACAAACCTAAAAGTAGTGAACTAAATCTATCATAATTAACATTATTAAATAAATTATCTTTATGCAAATTATAAATCATATCATCAATATTAATAAAGTTAAAAAGATCTTCAAAATCTAAACTATAGACTGAATAAAACTTTTTATCTTTCATTTATTCAATAAAAGATTTACTATTTTTAAGTATGGCTATGGATTCAAGATTATTTATTGTATCATGTAATGTTTCTCTCTCTCTCTCTCTCATGGAGAATTTTGCCTGTTTTGCTGATATATGTATTAAATCCACTTGTAACTGTCCTAAATTTGACTGGGTCTTTATGAAATTTGTGAGTAAGAAATATATGTGAAAATTTAAAACTATTATTAATTTGAATTCTTAATTGTTTATGAAAAGCCAAAATTCGTTTATTTATTTCTCTATCAGAAAATGATTTAATAAAAGCTGTATTATTATGAAAATAACTTTTGTTCATTAAATTATAATAGTATTTACATATGAAGGCAAAATTACCTGGCACTTTATCAACATAAACTATCATGAAATTATTTTGTAATTTTTTAATCTGATTTTTAATATCATGAAAAAGATTTTATTATCTGTTCCAAAGTTATATTTATTAATCTGCTGTGTAATATTACCTTTGAATTCTGTAAATGCCTCTATAGGCATACTATACTTAATAGCTATTTTGTATATAAATTGCTCAATATCATTATATAACTGATTTTTTATAATTTTATTATTATTCGAAATCATTAATCTAAAACTAGTACTTTTATTCATTATGTTTCTAAGATTGTTGTCTTTTACAATATTGAGGTCACCAGTAACAACATGCGTGTGATGTTTATCAATGAATTCTTAAAAGTCATTACATTTACATATTAAGTTTTCTTGCTTTATAGGCACATTAGAGTTAAAAATTGATCTACCTATTTTTTTATTGTATTTAAAAGCTTTTTTAATTGTAATATTTTGTATTGGGAAAAATGACATGTGTGTTTTTTTTAAAATACCAGAAAAATTAATATTATCATATGATTTATTCATATATATATATAAATGTGTACAATATTCTATTTGATAATCTTTATTTACATTTTTATTTTATGGTTTTTTTTCTAAAATTTGTGAATGTCCTTTATAATATGAAAAGCATGGCAATCTTTAATTTTATGTGAAAATAGTACATCTTCTGTAATACATAATTCTGTCTTACTGAGTCCAAACATAAAAGATTTAATGTTTTATGTTAAAATTGTTATCAAAGTTATTACAAATATCTATAATACTATCTGTAAGTACTTTATTGTCTCTACTTAATCTTTTAGTTCTACCCCCTCTAGTTTTTCTTTTATTAATTATTTTATTAATCCCATTATTATAATAATAATCTTGAGAATTTTGTTTAATTACATTGAGAATATTTTTTCCTCGGTATAATACATTTAGTCCATAAAGATAAACTGCATTATAATATTTAATATATAGTAATTTTCCCACCATAATCTTTCTTCAATATCAGGAACAACTTTAATAATATTGAGCGAAACATTTTCAAAACCATGTGTACTAAAGTGTCTTATTTCTATTTTATTTGAATTTTTAATACTATTGAAGTATTTAGGATCTGACCTATGTTGATTAATTCTAATATTAATTTTATTTGATGTCTGTCCAATATATTTAAGTTGGCATTTATTACACGTCAATAAGTAAATACAGTTATATGTTTTACAGAAGGTAAATTTAGAATCCTCTTTGATTTGATCATTATGGATCATTTTACAAGTTTTACATCGTTTGTCGCCACATCTTTTGTAAAAAGGAATATTAATATTGCCAAATTTACTATTTTGAAGCTTATCTAAGTACCTATTACATTTGTAAGCATTAGAGTTATTTGAAACATTATTGCAATGCAAAAAATCTTTTTTAGAATTCTTTAAGTATTCCTTATTCCAGAATACTCTAGTATTATATGTATTAAAAAGTCTCGTAGAATCTCTACAATGTCCTGCATTCAATACTTTGTCACTATCTACTGTGTTCAACATTTCTGTAGTAGATACTGTTAATAAACTAGCCTAACAGATTAAAAAATACTACCATGTATTATAATATGAATTGCTAAAAATATAAACTAACTAATTAGCCTACCAATATAGCAAAATAAAACGTTTTAATGGCTGCTTACTATCGATGCTACATATACCATTCTAATGTACCACCGAGCAAAGACACAGTATATATATAAAGCCTAGTTACCAGTCTCGAAATTTATAAATTTAAAATTATTCATATTTGTGAAGAATATTTTATTAAGTTTCTAGAAATTAGAACTTAATATCTATAGCAAAAACATTCACTATAGTTATCATGAAATAATATCAAAAATTTATACCAGTAAAAAATGTATCTCCATGTTTACAAAAATTTAAAATAATTTAGTAAACCTGCAAGCACTACTAATATAAATATTATAGGAACATGTAAATATTGAAAAATAAAATGTAAAATAAAATAAAAGTACATTTTTTGTAAAATATTGAATATTAATATAAAACTTGAATAACACATTATATATATATATATATATATATATATATATATATATATATATATATATACACTGCTGGACAATTGCTAAGGACGGATCACAAATTGCAATGTAGCATAACATTAAGCAAGACATGAGGCCTAGTAGGATAAAATATAGTTGCCACACTGTTCAGACATTAGAATAAAGAATATTTATTGTTCTGGAAAGTACAAAAGCTGTGAAACATCTGAAAGAAAAAAAAATGTTCATTTGATCTGCGTACAGAGAAATGGAACAATGCATCTAAAAGTCAGCAGGCACCTTAAAGAAAGGTATCAGTACGGGATATATCCACCGTGGAGTGTGATGCAACATTCCACACGTCGTACCATACTTTGCACAACATTATCCAGCAGCTGTTGAGGCAATTTATCCCATTCCTCTGTGAGTGCACGGATGAGGGTGTTCTTGTTTGTCGGAGAATAGTTTCGACCAGCAACTTGCCTCCCCAAAGCATCCCACACATTTTCAATGGGGTTTAGATCTGGAGAACGCGCTGGCCATACGAGACATTGAATATCCTCGCTGTCTAGACAATCCTGAACAGCGAGTGTTCGATGACATGTTGCGTTGTCGTCCATAAAAACAAATTTATCACCGACAGCACCACGGAAAAGACGAACATGAGGAAGTAGAACTTCATCAATGTATCGTTGGCCCGTCATAGTCCCATTCGCAACCACATGTAGGCGCGTGCGGCCATTGATCATGATGCCGGCCTACACCATGATACTGCATGTCGGATATCGGTATTTTTCCTGGATATTTTCTGGACGATAAGCAGTACCACTCTCGCGCCAGATCAGTTGGCGTCTACAATCCGATGACAGACTGAACCTACTCTCATCTGAGAATAGTACGCATGCCCAGTCCTGTTCAGTCCAATTGTGATGCTCACGACACCATTGCAAACGGGCAGTACGGTGCTGTCTGGTCAATGGGACACACACAACAGGTCTGCGTGCGTATAGTCCTTCTCCCCTCAAACGTCTGGCAACAGTTTTTCGGGAAATCTGCTTTCCTGAGGCAGCAAGAAACTGATTTGCCACCTGCTGAGCTGTGGTGCGCCTGTTCCTTTTTGCTGATAGGACGATATATCTGTCTTCTGCAGGCGTCGTACTTCTAACACGACCTCCTCCGTTCCGTCTACTACACATTCCAGTAGTTTTAAATGACTTCCACAGCCGTGAAACAACGCTGTGAGCGATGTCGAACTCCCTGGCAACATCTGTTATTTTTCGCCCTTCTTCGATCTTTCCAATAATTCGGCCACGCATAAAATCATCTATGTGATGTCGAGAAGACATGCCAAAAATTTTAAGTTTGTCTATTAAATCTTTCCTGCAAAACTTTGACTTGAAACAACAACTGCCCACACGCGTCAAAACCTTTAAAGCTCTTATGAACGCTATCACGTGATGAACAGACGTGGAAAAAAAATTTGCATACTCATACTTCTTCTTACTGATATCCCGCACTTATTCTAATTTTCCACATTTTGCTTCCTTCCATTTTGTGGTTGCTATGGATGATAGTGTTATCCGTCCTTAGCAATTGTCCAGCAGTGTATATAGATATATATATACATATACACTCATGTCCATAAATTAAGGATAATGAAGTTCTGGCAAAGAAAGAGATAGAAGCAAAACAAATTTGACTTATTTGTAAAATCTATTTATTAAACAAAAAGTAAAGAGCAAACAAGATGCTATATGTTTGACATAATTAATAAAAATTGTGATTTTTATTCCCTGGAGCAAATTTCAAAAAAGAACCTATTTACAAAAAAAAGTAAAACATGGTTTGTATGATGGCTAATACGGAGTATGTCTCCCGGACGATGCAGTACAGGTCTTACAACGCCTAGGCATGCTGAGTATCAAATTATCAATCTGATCTTGGGGAATATTACACCACTCATCAAGCAATGCCCTCCGAAGTTCCGGTAGACAGGTTGGAGGGGGTTTATGGGCTGCAATTCGTCGTCCTAGCATATCCCACACATGCTCTATTCAAGTCCGGTGAGTATGCTGGCCAATCCATACGGGTGATATCCTCCGATTGAAGGCATTCGTCTACGGGCGTTGTCATCCATAAACAGAAATTCAGCACCCATGGCGCCCCGAAACAAACATACATGTTGTTCCAGAATGACATCCCGATAGATATGGCCTTTCATCGTTACACTCTGAACATGCGGGTCAGTTCTGGAACCAAGAATAATTCCTCCCCAAGCAAGCCATCCTGCACCACCGTAACGGTGTCATTCAATGGTGTTCTCTTGGTGGTAACGGGTACCTGGCGCTCTCCATATTAAAGTCCGGCGAGAATAAGACTGCAAACTAATCCTGGACTCGTCGGAAAACATCACACAAGAACACTGTTGTGGTGTCCACAATGCATGCTCTCTACTTCAGGTTAATCGAAGACGACAGTGAGTTGCGGTAAGTGGAACACATCTGACAGGCCTACGAGCATATAGACCAATGTGCCCTAAGCGTCTGTACACGGTCTGCCTTGAAACTCTCGTACCGGTAGCTGAAGATAGCTGATAAGACAGGTGTGATGCTGTGCTCCGTCTGTTTCTTTTGGCAGTAACTGCCAAATATATATATATATATATATATATATATATATATACCGGTCCTCATTCGGCGTTGTAACTCCGGGGCGACCTGTGCTGTAACGACTACTCACATTACCATTATCTTGGAATCGTTACCAAAGCCTGGAGATGACACTCTGGGCGATTCCAAGTTCCTCGGATACTTCCAGCTGGGTACGTCCATATTCTAGTCGTCCAATAATTCTACCACGTAAAAAATCATCCAAATGCTTCCTTTGTACCATAACTATGCGGTTATTGGACTGAAAAGCTTTTAAAGCGCTTATGAACAATTTTACTTCTTTGCCACCATTCCTTGTATAGCCCTCTCTTACACTAGTCATTGTGACGTACTATCCTTGCTTTCTAGTGATTTCCGGTAATTTGCATATTCTTCTTCAAGATGTGTGTGATAATTCTATAGGTGAAATTTTTATTTTAGAGTTCAATTTCTGTGTGATTCTGAATTATCCTTAATTTATGGACATGAGTGTATAATATATATATATAGGGATAGAGTGAACTAACAGTAGGAATTGAAAAACACTTAAATCTCATTCCCTTTAATATTAAGCTCCTAATAAGCTTTTTCTATGCCTATTAAATGTACGGAAGTGCCACTCTTCAAACGGAACTCAAGTGCCATTGCACCTATTCTGCAATAATATATTTATTGTCTTTTAATTAATTTTAAAGATTTTCTAAATTTCTATAATTCTTTGAGCTTCACTATGTTTACTTACTTTACATTTCATGCTTTTATATATCAATACTTAAATCGAATCTCAAAAACGCAATCCTTCGAGGAATATACCTGATTATGCCACTAATGTGAATCTTACATCCGTATTAGTATCTTGAAGACAGCCAACGCATTCTAGCAAGATGTGAATAGTTGTCATATATAATGGCTTGCTATCTTTTCAAAGTCCTTTATATTTTCATTGCATGTTAAATTATCTAACGATTGCTTACATTGTGGATCTTAAATATTGAAGAATAACAAATGAGTCGTCTAAAAGAAGGTCCAAGAAAAAAGGCTGATATATCCTAAGGTCTTTAGAAAGTGACATGGGATCATTGATTTAAAACACGCTAAAAACTGAAGGAGTACAAAATTTACTAAAATAAAAAAAAAACTGTTTTTAAACGCGTAAGCAACTTAAACTCCTAATTAAATAAAATTAAACTTCATGAGAAAAGAAAGAATTTAATTCTTCTACACGTGTTTCGTTTCCATTTGATCCCATATCAATTAATTTAAGAACAAATTTTTTTGTAAATGTTCTTCAGTACAGATAAATCGTCATTTTCATGCGCAACCTGCACAATTAATTTGAGGAGAAAGTATTGTAAACCTAATTCAAGCATTCGTTGCATTGATATATTCACGAGCAAGTAACGAACTGCGAACATTCCTTCCTCATACTTCATGACTTAAAGCAGTTTTCGGATCGACCCAATCCATTTCCACGCCTACTTTCTGCGTCGATTGGCTGCGACCAATCAAAACGCAGCAAGCAGGGCATTTCTTCCTTCGGTCCACTGTTTTTCAGCAGAATTGTTCTGCCCATCTTAATTATATCATCCATCTAATTAATTTTTCTCTTTTACTTTATGTCACCCCATTTATTCGGCTCTAATTTTATCAATTCTGATGAGGAGGTACGTCCCCCATTTAGGGACAGAAACTCCGTAAATTACATGCCACTTAAAGCAGTATATAAAAAAAAAATAAACATAAAAAAATAACATAAAAAATGAGACGGCTGAATTTTCGGCAGTTCCCATGGAATCAAAATTTCCACGAACACACACAAAAAAAAAAAAAAAAGAGATGAAAAGAATTTTTGCTCGTGCTGATTTTGTACTGCGTACTAATTTTTTATTTCGGCAACAGGTAGCTTTCTTTCAAATTTAGGATTGAAAAGCACAACAAAACGATGAAATTCAAATTATCTGAACCATTTCCTAAATTTTTAAGGATAACTACAATTATATTTTTCAAAGTTAACATGCATAATTTTACATTATGTGTGTAAAATGTTTTTCATATTCAAGAAATAATTTTATAAGATGTGGTATGTAAATGAAGAAATATGTTACAAAATTATATTATGTTCAGTAAAACAAAGGAAAATTTTTTTTATGAATAATAACTCTAATTTTATTAACTCTGAATATTAGGAAATTAATTTACAAAAACAGAAATTCCAGTTAAAAGTAGAACACACACACACACTCCCAGTTATATATATGTATATATATGACATTTCAACAGAAATATT
This sequence comes from Trichonephila clavipes, assembly GCA_019973935.1. Classification (NCBI taxonomy): domain Eukaryota; kingdom Metazoa; phylum Arthropoda; class Arachnida; order Araneae; family Nephilidae; genus Trichonephila; species Trichonephila clavipes. Next base: position 493,105 of record BMAU01021352.1, on the reverse strand, counting down.
ATTGAAATGTTTTTTAAGATATTTATTTTTAAACTAAAAAAATGTATGCATTTAGTTCTTCAGTTATACACTTTTATATATGATAGTAAAAGCTTTAAATTTGGAGAATTTGTTAAATTTTGCTTTCATTCGTATGCAATCTTCAATATTCTTTTTAAACTAATAAAAATTAAGGCATAAATATTTTTGTGCATGTTGTGAATTGTGTTAGTAGTATAAAAACTCTGCATATATATATATATATATATATATATATATATATATATATAATATATATATATAACTTGCTATGAGATGTATTTTTTAAAAAATTATTGTTTCGATAAAGTTCTATGAAATATTGATTTTTCAATTCTTTTCTTTTATGTATTCATTATACAAGCATAGTATTTTGTTTTTGTAAATTTTAAAAAAATTTATGGTATAAGCACTTTAAAATAAGTTAATTAACATTTCATATACAAATTGTAGATTATTCACAATGAATTTTATGCTATGCTATACAAGGTAACAGCTTTAAATATTGATAATTCACCATGTTGAATAACTTTTCATATAATAATTTTCAAGCCTTAAGGCTTTTGTTAAAAAAATTGAAGCAGGGGTCTGAAATTTTTGATAAATGTTTTGAAACATAAGTTTTGTAGTAATGTGTGAGTGGAGAAAAGCACTGAAATGAGCAGTAACTTCAGAATCAAAAACAATATTCAATAAATAAATATAAATAAATAATAATATATAAATATTTTCAGAATAAAACAATGCAGTGTTGAGAATTTTAGGTACATTTAACAATGAGAAAATTAATAAAATATTAAATATTAGCAGCAGAAGAAAACTTCTTCTCATCTTTATGTAGAATACTATTGGGTACTAGGGAAAAAAATTGTAAAAAACTATGTGCATTTAAGAAAGTTCCAAAAATTTAAAAAATTGTCAAATTACAATAAATTCGAAATTTTTTTACGTGTAATTATTGCACATTAACTAATATAAAATACACTTAACATCTAATTCCAAATATTAAAAATGTACTAAAATTTAAAAGATACAATGTCTTTAGATTTATATCATGTGAGATATTGAAATAGTTTAACATAGATATCTTTGACGATATTCAAAATCAAAACAAATATTAGAATGTCGCTTATACTCTACTACGGGACGCCCAGTACCAAAGTGGGGCGTCTTGGCCAGGACGGCCCGTCTAATTCAAATCAAGAAGCAACCATTATTGCGGTATTTAATCAAACAAAAGGAGAGACAATTATTAAAAAATCCTCAGAATCATAAATATCTATTTGATGAAATAAAACGGAGGAGTTCGAACAAAAACAAAATGAAACTTTAACCACCTAAAATTAAAAAAATTTCAGTTTTTTGCTGAAATAAATTAAGATGAATTAAATTGAGCAAAAATTTATCGTCTGTGTATGTTAAAAAATACCTAGATGAAGTATCTATATTGAAATATTTTTCTACTTGTGACCACAATTTATATCGTTCAACATACCGGACAACTTGTTGCATAATTTAAAATAAACTAAAAATTGTATTAAATGAAAAATACAGTTATTGAGACGATTCAAATAAGCCCCATCAGAAATATGTTAGTTTTTTTTAAAATTAAACATATTTTATTACTCTCCATTCTTTATCAGAACACAGGGGCGTTAATCCTTACTTTTGTTCGTGCAAAAACAAAACAAAAGTTTTAACAACTTGAAATTTTTAAAAATCAGTTTTTTCTGAAATGAATTAGATTGAGTGAAAATTTATTAATCTCTGTATTAAAATACCTAGTTGAAATATCTATATTGAAATATCTTTCTACTTGTGACCACAATTTATATCGTTTAACATGGTGGATAACTTGTTGAATAATTTAAAATTAACTAAAAGTTATAAAAATAAATAAAATTATAAAACGAAAATGAGAAATAAAATTATTGAAGATTCAATTAAACTCTCATGAATATGTTAGCTTTTGATCTTAAAATTTTACTACTTCTTCATTTCTTACCAGAGCAGGACGTTAACCCTAACTTTGCTACGTGTCCTAACAGATTTTCAAAATTGATCAATTATAAGATTTAAATAAAATATTAATCATATCTCATATTAATCACATATCATATTTTAACTCATTAAACAATATTAATAATAATAATAAAGTATACGGTTGGATAATAATTTACTAAATTGAAAATCCATCCGAGAAGCACGTTTTTTATGAATTGTATATTAATTGCTATAAAATATTCATATTTTGATAGCAATTCTATTATAATGTTTTGTTTAGTTAGTTTAATACACCTCATTCAATTATTTTTATAAAATTGATCAAATAAGTATATATAAATGAAAATAGTTATTTTATCGTACCTTTGAAGTGTAAATCCAACTTTACTTCCAACCGTCCCAGAGCTAATGAATTCCGGTAGGTGAGATGATGGTTATAGATAGACCTTTAGATTAACGGGATTAAAGTGGATTTGTTTCTATCTAATAACCGGTAATTGGTGGCTTATCGCCAAGAGCGCCTTTGACGAGGGTCAAATCAAGTTTTTATTTGGTAGTTCACAAGGATTAAAGAGGGGTTGATTTCAACTAATAAATTAGCTATTTTTGAGTATGTGCATTCGTTTTTATACGATGAACATTTTTTCCTGATTAATGTAATAGACAATTTTTTTAATAAGACACGTGTTAATGGTGTAATATCGGTAACTCTTACAAATGCAATTATATAGGCGTTTACATATTAAAAAGAATAGATAATAACGACACTACATTAAAAGCAGTTAATCAATTAAGAAATTTCTGAGAAAATTTAAATATTAAAAACAATTTTAAATACTCATACGTGAAATTACGAACGTTATTGGTAATGAAGCACATGGATCGAAAAGTTCTTTAAAAGCTGCATAATTTTCTGGTTGAAATTCAGAATTTCATAAAAACTGTATAATATTACTAAGCTCAGGAATCTTAGAGAATATATTTGAATTGAAAAGTTTTGCTAACGAATGGGAGTTCAGTTTTATATTCTTCATAAAATATTGATATTTAACATTAAAAAGTGCTAGTAATTATTATTCCTTGCCAAGAGCTACGTGGCATGTTTTAGACTTCCCACTGGTCATGAATATTTGCATGATGAACTGTATAGAGTTGTAATGGCAGATTCAGATTCCGGCCCACTTTGGGACCATGATGTACCTATGACTGAGGATCACCTCAATATATTCCTTTATGCTCTAACCTGTATTTATTTTAATGTTGCAGATTGTGCTTCTGGTGACCATTTTCATCGTTCTTCATTTTATTAGGCTAATTGTCGACTTATAAAGGAAAAATCGGATATGAGGTATGGGATAAAAAAAAGTCTCATTATTGTAAACGTAAGATAGTATTTGATTTTTTATACTTTTCTATATAAAGGTAAAATTAGAAATTTAATTCTTCTATATTTTAAACAGAAAATTCTCGATGAGTTACTAAATACCATAGTGTAGATTTCATTATAATAAACACTTGATATCCGTAACTTTAACGCCAAAATCATGTCTTTTGAACTAACGTGCTTTATACATTAACATTATAAATTATCACTGAAATAAAACTTTCAAAGAAATTAATTTATGTCCATTTAGACAAATTTCAGTTTAAATGGGAAGAAAAATTAATATCTTTATTTATCTGTATTTCGTTAAGTTGTGAAGTATGAAGAATTCTACTCAGAGAAACGTAAAAATAAGCAGTAAGATGTGATTGGTTTTAAACTAACACCATTCTAGAATTTTAAGTGGAAATTGCCAACGAAATTCTGAATTACCGTCAAACGTGACCAGGACAATAAATAAACGGGTGCCTCATTCTACTATTTTTGCAACTTTTGCACTATATCTCATTCAAGCCTTCTTGAATTAAACATGTTGTCATTCTCATTATATGTACCGTACGATGAAAAGTAGTCAGAAAAAGTTTCATAGAACATAATATGAGTTCAAGTTTACACTTGGCATTTTTTTCATCAAATTCAACTTTATTGAACAGGTACAAAAGTTAATAATCAAAATAATTTGCCCATTACTAAATATAGTCTTTGTCCATTTATCGGGTAGATGATGAAAGCTTCTGTGATAGAAACTTGGTGGCTTCGAAACAAATTAGTCATCTTAGCACATCTTCATTTTTTGAGAAACATCATTTTTGAACCGTTTTTTTTCTTTAATATGATGACATACATCGATCTGAATAAGATGTAATCAGAAGAAACTGTCTCAAAAATACCCCGCATGCTGGACAACTTCCCAGTCTAAGGAAGAGCATAAAAACAATTCGTAAGTCATTTATTTACTTAAAAATATATTAACTATAAAGCTTCAACACATATCATTTGAAAGATATAAAAGTAGATTTTTTTCACTTAAAGCTAAAATATAAATTGTATTATCTTATGAAAAAGTACATTTTCCCTATGAAGTTTCCCTAAGAAACATATTTTTGGCATAATGGAAAAAATAAATTAATTAACAGCATCCTCTAACAAGTCAACAACATGAAGCATACTTTTTGAAATACCATCGAAACTTTTATACAGAGGCGTAACGGAGAAATATGGGCCCCTTGGAAAGTCAGGTTTTGGGCCCACAAGTTGGATTTTACAAAAAGTTGGTACTTTGCAGCGGTCACGCTTTGGGCACCCTAGAACTCTGCCCCTCCCCCCACGATGCTGGGGTGTACGTTACGCCACTGCATCAATGGAATAAATATTTACATTGAATCCCCAAATGTTGTCTGAATTTTTTATGTTGAATGTATCTTTACATAAAAGCTTAAGATAACTGGGATGTGAAACTGCTTTAAATTTTGCATTTTTTAATTATACTTTTACAAAATAGAGGGCACTTTTCTGCATCCATATAGATGCATTATTTATGAAAATGCGATAAATAGAACGATAGAAGATTGAATTTTAAAATTGTAAGCAAATGTGATGTAAGTATGATTCAGGTACACTTTCTTCACACATACACAAAATCCATTTTGTATATAATATGTATTCTAAAAAACTAATTTTTCTATACAAAGAATGTATATTTTCTGTATTATATGTTCAAATTTATTGAAAATTCTACATTTTTTTTTTTTTTTTTGCAAAAATTAAGAGAAAATTTAAACAGTTACAAATTTTTTTAAAAAAAAATTGTTTTTGAAATGTTAATTATGTTTAGTTGTACGTAAATAAATACTCAGTGTAGTTCTTAAAGTTTAAATTAAGTGTATTTAGTACAAAGTGGATCTTCAGAATTATTCTAAATTAAGTGCACAGCTTGTAAAACAGACATTTCGTTTTTCCTAACTGCTTATTGTTAACATTTGAATGCTCATGAATAATTCTATATGGTTATAACTGTTGGTTTTACTTTAAAATAAATATTGTTTAATAAAAATGTTTGAGTAAAAAAACAGATTATTTTGTTATAATTTTTAAAAACAGAGTTCCATTTAAATAAGACATCAAATTAAGTTTTTAAATTAATCAAAGATACTTTATTTGTGCATTTTTATAACAATAAAAATATGTTTAAGGAATTCTGTAATATCCTGTAATGATGATGTTCAAAGTGAAGTAAAAATACTAAAACTTACAGACATAAATGTTTGACATTTTAAACAGAAGAAGGTGTGAATCGTTGACAACACATGTTGATGAAGTAAAGTAAGAGTAATTAAAAAGACTCTAAATAATCAAGAATTTTAAACTTATATAGAAATTAAAAACTGAGAAATGATGTAAAATAATCCAATTAATTATAGTATGACTTTATATTACATTAAAAAATATTATTTTACAAATCATAGAGAAAAACATCTTTATTTGCGATTTTCTCAAAATGCATTTTTTGTTCATTCCGGTACACTTTTCTCAAAATCTACTTTACCTATATTGCTGATATTTTGCATATTATAAGATCCAGAAATTTTCAAAAAAGGGAATGAATTCGTTTTCAAAAATAAACATTTACAAATTTTAGAAGTAGCACAATTTGTGAGTAAAATTTAACAGAAATTTGAATCAATAAATTAAAAAAAATTATAAATTTATTTTTAAAATTTCATTTCATTCATTTTATAGATTGTTATGTTTGCAAAAACTCTGAAAAATTTTATAGCTATATATGCAGTGGGTTTTATGTAAAGTGTACCTAAATGTAAGAACATGTCCCTTAAATATAAAAGTAGTTGTTGATTGTTTATTGCTCATACAGATTTAATTGTGTGTTAAAATGGAATTTTTTTACATTAACAGGTGCATAAATGTACAGATAATTCAACTTGAAATTTTTACTTCCGTTGCTTTTAATTTAAGTGAGTACGATTTAAATTTGGTGTAAAAAAAGTTCATTTTTCCTTCTCACTGACGTCCCAGTTACCTTAATTAGCTGAGTGAAGTTTAAATTCATTATCATCAACTTAACTTCTTTTTATGAATTAAATTCCATCTCGAATTCATTTTCCCCCATGATTCCAATTAGATACTCATTTGATGATTTTCGTAAAAAAACTATACAATACTTCAAGTCAATGAAACTTCATAATTAAATTGAGTAAATAAATTACAGAGTTTCCTCTTAGTTTCTATTTATTTCTGGTTCATGTTTCTCTATCAAGTAGTAGCAGTGTTGTGTATCAATATTATGCATTATATGTATCAAATCAAATCTTTGATTTATTTCACTGCTTTCAACAGTACGATACTGTTCGAATTAATTGGGACAAACATGTTTTTCTTGTTTGAGTTGGTATGTGATTACTAGAGTGATGCACTGAACCAAATTAAACCCTTATATCTGCCTTTAGGTAGTGTGACAGATCGACTTTGACTATAGTTTATTCATTTTAATGTATCAGGAGCTCAGTTGTGAGCCTTTAAGAGAGGCAGCTGGTAATTTCAGTTTTGCCTTTTTGTATAAGACGTTTTACTTTTACTTGTTCACACAAAGATGGATATTACTCCAAGGAATCGTTCTAAAATAAATAGCTATTAATGAACTCACTTCTATGACTGTGAAAGATATAACTATGGCAGTTGGTGTGATCGAATTAAGTGTTTTAAGAACATTTAGAATTTCTATGTGGATCATCTCCATGTTGGTTCAAGTGGAAAACTACTCCAAGAATTGATAAAATTTTAATAAGAAGTAGAAAAATAAATCCAAGACAAGCATAGACTTTTGAAGGGATTTATTGAATAATGGTGTTTAAGTACCTCAATTGCACAGAAAAAGGCTTCTGGGAGGTGGCTTTAAGGCAACAAGACTGAAGGGAAAAAACTCTTTCTAACTCAGAAAACAATAAAAAAACGCTGAGCATGGGCCAAAAATACATATCATGGACTGTTTATGACTGGAAGGTGATTTTGAGTGATGAAACATTTATTTGTGCAGGGATACAAATTAAGTGTAATTAGACGAATTAAAGTTGAAACTTTGTTACCAAATCACATCCAATAGATTGTAAAACACTCTCCTAAGCACATGTTTGGTTTTTTTTTTAACAAATGGCCCTGGAAGCTTAGTTCCTCTTAAGATATCCGAATACGTTCAGAACCGTGATTTTGCAAAGGCGTATAAATGGATAATATTTATATTTAGTGTCACTTTGATTAGAAAATGAATATAAAATTGTTTTGAGAATGGTATTACAATAAAAAAATATTTAAGTACAATATTTTGACAAAAATGAAGATAGAATGACCAATTTTCAAAATATTCTCCTTTTGTGAAAAATGCTTCTATTGTAATAATATTTTGCTTGTATATGGCTCAGGCCTCTGTACAGAGGCCCAACTAGAATTTTTGAAATATATAACTTAGAAGTGGGTTTATCCATCTTTTACGACAACAGAGGAGAGAAATTTTAAGAAAAAAACGCCGATAATTATTTCAATTGGTTGTAACTCTGAAAATAATGTGAATTTTTCAAAAATCATAGTTGAGCCACTGTACAGACGTCTGAGCTATATACAAGCAAAATATTATAATAGAAGCATTTTTCACAAAAGGAGAACATTTTGAAAAAAGGTTATTCTAAGTTAATTTTTTGCTGAAATATTGTATTTAAATAATTTTTTTGTCAAAATGTCCTTAAAACAATTTTATACTTGTATTCTAATCTAAGTGATACTAAATATCATGAAAATTTTCCATTTATGCACTTTTTTTAAAATCACGGTTACGAACGTAGTCGGATACCTTAAATACGTGATGAATTCAGTCAAATATATAGAAATATTATATAGTAGAATTGTTCCATTGATGGAAACATTTGACATAACACTTCAAGATAATTTGGCCCTTTGTCCCAATTCGAAATTGGTCCATACTTTTATGTGGAAAATAAAATAAAAATACTCGATTAGCTTGAAAATTCCCCAGACTTAATGCTATTCAAAACTGATGACATATTCTCAAGAATCGTTTCGCTAAGATGAATCGTACGACAACAGAGCAAATGATAAAAAGGGCTTTACTAGTGTGTTTCCAAGGTGATGAAATCAAGAACATGTGTGTGCTGCTCTAAAGGAGTCAATGGCGAAACGGGTTGAAAAGGTCAATTCTGCTGCAGAAAGACATACTTCGTACTAATATACAGAATTTTCAGTCTATTTAAGGTATATAATGATAAAGAAAGCTAAAGTTTTAGAAAAATCTCTTTTTTTCCCATTTGTCCCAGTAAATCTGAACAGTATGGTATATGAAAAAAAATTGAAAATATACATTTGAAAATATCAGAAAAAGACCGCTTAAAACTTAATGTATTAAATGTGCATTTCATTCAAGTATTTCAGATTTTGTAATTTTGTTAAATTGTTATTGCTCCTTCATAAAACTGTTAAATACATCATTGTATTGAACCATTGCAAAAGAAGCAGAATTCTGAAGGAATTTTCTTTGCTGTTAAGAGAACAGGGAAGAAAAAACGCCCTTTTGACACACCACTTTGAACTTTAAATCTGTAGTTTCCCCTGTGTTTGATCTATATAAACGTTCTACATAGTGAACAAAATATCTTTTAGTATGTAATGTCTAATTTTTAAAAAAATAAATTTATACGTGCAAAAAGAAAATTAAGATTTTCATAATTTTAAGGTTTTATGATTATTTTAAAGAAATCATGCAATTAATTCGTTAAAAAACTGATTCATTATGTTTGATATGTTGCTGTATATATGTGTGTAAATTTTTTTGTTTATTCAAAGAATATTTTGGTCAGAAATGGTACCTATACATGAAAATATGTATTACAAAATCTCGAAAATTATGTTCATGTTAACTAAAACAAAGGGAAAAAAACATATGAATTTAAAATTACTTTTGTAACTCTAGAAAATGATTAAGGGGATTATTATTAGTCATATAAAAATAGGCAAGCAAATACTAATCATGTGAAAATTTGGTTTTTTTTTAGTTTTTTCACTTTTTCGCAAAAGCATATTTTTTTTTTATTTTGGTACATTTTTAAAAAAAAACTACAGCACTATATGATTCCAGATTTTTTATACTTCTATACAAGATGCCTATGCATATAGTGAACCTATTTTTCTATTAAGATAGTGCCTAATTTTTAAAAAATAGTTTTATGCATACAAAAAGCAGAAAAATAAAAAAATTTCAAATTTCAAAGTTTCATAATTTTTTTTAAAGAAACTATACTAACATTTTACTAAAAAAATGGGTTCACTGTATTTTATGTATTGCTTTATACATGTGTAAAAAATATTTTGCATAAAAAAAGGATACTTTTTTTTAAAAAAATGGTACCTAAACACAAGTAAGTATATATTACGAGTTCTCAAAAATTATGAATACTTAAATTGAGTAGTGAAAAAACTTTTGGAGTAAAAAGTTATTTTTGTAGTTCAACAGAATAATTAAATTATCTTTTTTAAGAACGTAAAAAAAATCTAAGCTCTATTGAAATTGTAAATGATATATGTCTCATAAACAAAGGGTCTTAATTTTGGCTTTTTACTCTTTCGAGCATGTCCTGGTTCCCTTAAGTGTTCACAAAATGTAGCAGTGAATTATTTTTGAAACCAAATTAAATAATTAATATAAATTTTAAAATCAAGATAAAAAACTGAAGTACATTGTTTTAATAATTAAATAATTTCTAACTTTTCTTTATTTGTTATATCTTTAAATGCCTGTCTTTTATCTGTTTATTTTAATATAATCATTCCTATTACTACGAATAAGAATTTTAATAGATTTGTTTTATTGTACACTTACAATTTTGCTTAACCAAAAAATATGCTGTAAATAATTGCAACAATAATAATGTATATCACTTAATGAAGCTTTAATATACATATTGAATGCAATTAAATATAAACTAATGAAAACAATTTTTTTTTCATGCATAATAATTAATGTTTAAATGCTAGAATTATTTACGGAAATAATTTATAATGAAATTAAATGATTTTTAATTGATAAAGGAATATCTCATTAATGTTTAAAATCATAATAAAAGAAATTTTATTTAATAAATTTCTCCTTTTTTTTAATCACTTTATTATTTTTCAAATGTATTCAGATATCATTTTCACTCCATTGTAAAACATTTAATAGCATAAGATCTCGAAGTTAAAAGATGTTTATTTTTTACATTGATATCTGCGATAAATTAGGAATTATACAGGAGTTCTCTTTACGGAAATTTTCTTTCCCATTTTGTTCAGTTTTATATCAAAATAGCAAGAATATAATTTCGTTCTAGAATATTCAACAGTTCCTTTTATAATTGTTATTCTGAGGAAGAGTTGTAATATTAACGTTGCACTAGAAAGCAAATCGAGAGCTGTTAGCGATGGACCTCGTAATCTTGAACCTCGGCCAAGTGACAAAGACGGCACCTGAATTGGCACCTCCCTGTTCTAACTACCACACCACACCAAGGGAGGACATTGAGCCTCGACCCCCTCTTCGCGGTGGGTCTTCATTGGCACTAGGTTCAAACTCAGACACGCCGGTCAATGGTTAACCCTTTCGCGCACAGTGGCTAACATGTCTTGCCAAATAATTAAAAAAAAATTCTCCAAGCAGGTGGTGGATATTTGTCTTTCCACATGCGGAAATTGAAGGTAAAACGCATGAAAATCAATACAGATAGCAGCACGATATATTTTTTTGAATTTCATGTCCTATGATGGGTAATTAGAAGCAGTGTTTTTTGGTGTAAATCTACAAAAATTGTATTTTGATTACTATAAATAAAATTTCTGATCTGTGAAAAACATTTCCACAAGTCTTAAGTATACTTTTCTCTCATCTGAATGAATTAAGCAAATGTGCAATGAAAAAAAAGATTTTATTTAGCTTTTTGGAAAAATTTTTATATGTGGATAGAGGCTCTATCCACTGCCCACATAGAGCAGAAAAATTATCTAGAAATTTTCGCTTTTCCTCCACTAGAGAGAAGAAAGCACTTAAAAAACATGTGAGAATGATGGGGATCGGGGAAAAAACTTTGCTTCCAATATGTGGTACAAGATTCTTGGGTTCGAAAATCCTTCATTGCAGCTTTTCTGCTTGGAGAAAACGTTTGCATATTATAAAGTTCTACAGTAAATAGCTCATGAAATTTGTGAAATAACTAATTTAAATCCTCAAAAATATTACTCTATTTCTAACTTTTTATACTAAAATTAAATAAAATATAAAATGTGGATATATCCCAATTTCAATGTATATTCCAAGTATTCTATGCATATTCTAAGTAAGTATTCTATATTGTACAATTATTCTATTGTTACTTTATTACACTTGTACTTTGTATTTAATTGTTATTGAAATAGTTATTATCATAAATGTTAATTTTTCATAAAAAGTTTATTGTAATATGATTCATTTTTTCGGTCCTGAAAAGTAAGTTAAATGTCTTAAATGCGCAGTGGTTATCACGTCTAGCCACCACACAGGAATAAAACCCCTGATCAGATTTTTTTGTGACAAAATATTGTTTATAAAGGATGAGAACATTTATCAAATACTTTATCACACAAAAGTTATTTCTGCTTTTTGCCCGTTAAAGGGTTGATCTGAAATTAATGTGATCTGTATACATTATAAAATGCCTATACATATTAAAGCAACGGTCCAAAATAATTTTATCAATGTTTTTTAATGTATGTTTAATGTTTTTTAATATTTTATCAATGTTTTTTAAGTTTGTTATTAAAACTTCATCCATTACATTAATTATTAAAATTTCAGATGCCGATTATCCTTTAATGAATTATAAAATCGGGTTTATTTTTTATAAATATATTCTTTTTTTCCCTTCCGTCTTGCATCCTCCGCTTTAGCAGCGGAACCCTCACAATTAAGTGGTATTTTAGTGAGCCCCACCCCTTTTTTTATCTTTGTTCTCTCTCTCTTTCCCCTTAGAAAAATATAACTTAAAATAATATTTAAAAAGTAGATCGCGCAACACGACATATGTACTTTATGTAAAGGCAATCAAAGAAAAGTATCACATTTGATATTTTAAAAAAAAAAATTACTGTTTTTTTATGGTTAAATATTAATTCTAAAAATGCTTTGTAAATTACTGAGACTTAAAATCGCTATTATTTTCTTGTTAGAATCGCCAATTCTCTCTATTTTGTTTTGACATCATTCCATATTCAAATAATTATTATCTATTTAATAATTGACTTTCAAAATTTTGCGAAAATTTTATCAATAAACTTAAAGGAATATCTTGCATTGAGTTAAAAATATCCAATTTTCTTTTTAAAGAAAACTAAAATATCTGTAATCTTTGGGTTCTACACATAAAATCTTTTAATTACTCAAACATTTTCGTTTGTTTCTTAAACATTTCCGAAACTTTTACGAAATTTAAGACTTTATTTTATGTATATTTATAGTATTTATTTTTACAAATAAACTACCTTTAAGAATTCTTTAAGAATTAAGAATTCTAACTACCTTTAAGAAAACTAATTCCTACAAAAATTAAAATTTTGCTAAAACCACTAAGTGCTAAAATATTGCACTTTGATTACACAAATAGTGATTACTTGCGGAACCTCTGTCAAGGAACCTCTGTCAAAGTTCCAGGGAACACAAGTTCAAGACCTCTGCTGTATAGCAGCTGTTCTTAAACTTTCCATCGCCGTCGCCCCCTTTTATGTATCAGCCTTACATCGTGGACCCCCCCACCCACCCCCCAGATTCTGAACGCCTCTCTTTGACTCCCAACATATGGCTGAGTGATTTAAAGGTTCTTCAGTAGTTCTAAAACTGCCTTTGCTATTGATACAGACTTATTGCGTTGAAGTAATATATGGCTGTGTAATCGTAAACAATAAAAAAAAAACTGAACTAATATTCTTGATCGAAATACATGTTCTGGTGGATTTGTCCCAGGGAAATGATTAAATTAAAGATTTCCTTAAATCCCTAAGGAATATGAACAATTCATGCAAGATGTTAAAATAAGAACTCTGTAAGGTAATTTCCCTAAGGAAAGTAAATGATTTGATCAAATCCCAACCTGTTTCAATGAAATGATGAAATAATATTGTCAAGAGTTTAAAAGTGTTTATTTAGCAAATATGGTGCTTTGTTAAAAGTAGAGTAATTAATACAACAATATCATTGAATTGCAAATTATTTATCGGAAATTAATTAACAAAATAATTGGATAATAAAGCTGGTAGTTTTTTTTAAAAAAAAAAGATATTTGTAGCAGAATTTCAAACATTTTTTTTTAAATTATACATTAATGTCGTACTTCAGAAATATCCTGCTTTATTTGTGCCACCTTTTTTTTAGTTATTTCCCTTTTAAAAATAGCTTTATTATTATTATCAAAAAGCTTTTTTTTTATCTATAAAGAGGGCGTGGTCAAATAATTAGCTTGTTTACATTTTTCAATTGAATTTTCATCCAGTCTCTAATTTTCGGGCATACAAAAGTGATATATCAATCGAAAGATAATAATGTAAAGAATATAACTAAATAAAACTAAAAAAATGATATTTAGGTCATTTTGTTTTAATGCTTAACGTCAGAAGCCCTCCGCTGCCTGGCACGGACGAGGAGAGAGGAGGAGGTAAAAGAGAGTGGTACCAAGCGAAAACAGAGCTCTACACATGCTGACTTGTTGTTTTTTTCATCATTTCACTAAAACAATTCGGTAATTTGATCAAATCACTTACTTACATCAGGGAAATGATGACAACATTTGAACATGTTGCGTGAATTGATCCTCTCCCTTAGGGATTTGATGAATGTCCTCATTTCATCATTTTCCTGCGACAGTCTTTTCATTAAGGCAATGTAGTGATCTGGTCTAGTATGGTACATCTTTCAAAGATCACGAGGTCTTTCAAAATCTGTAAAAATGGGTAATCTTAGCATTAAATCAGAGATCTTTGTGGCCCCCATATAAAGATACTAAGGTCTCATGGGGGTTCGCAGACCACAGTTCAAAAACCGCTGCTTTTTAGAATTTTACATGGTATTTAAATACAAACTATTTAATATATAAATATTCAAAACCTCACTCCATAAGACCGATGGAGAATAAAATTTCAAAAGATATTGAGTTTCTCTCGTTTGGGGGAGGTAAAAAGAACGAACAGAACTGAAAGTGATAAAAACTCCTAAACATCTTATCTTAAAAATGTTGCTCTTCGGATCTCAACTTTTAATTATTTCTTCTCAATCTTACAAAAATATATAAAACACAAAAATATTTCCCTAGAACAGCTGCCAAAACTAGCATGCTCAAAAATCTTAGAAAAGTTTTAAAAGTTGCTGACAATTATTGACCCATCAGATTGTCGAATACTTTGGAAACATTTGTAGGGAAAAAATACTTCACGATTCGTTTCGACATTAACAACAATATCTCATCTCAAACGACCACCATGAATTCAGAAGAGAATCCTTCATGAATCCATTTTTGTTCTAAGTTGCTAACATTTCATAAAAGAATTCAATAAATATAAATTCGTTAGTAGTGTATTTTTAAGCTGGCAAAGAGTAAGATAATTTGGTTGTATAAAAAAATAACATACCTCATCCGCATTTTATCCATAGCTTTTTCTAAAAAATAAATAAATAACTTTCCATCAACATCTTGATAATAGAATTTTAAGAACATGAATCACTTACGCATGGAATCCTATCCCGGGGAAGTGTTCTCAGTCTTCATCGTTGGCTTTATTGGAACAACACCCTTGTACAAGCGAATCACTTCGATAACAATTCTGTAATTTTCGTAAAAGGTATAGCTTCGTGAGAAAGTCATCAAAACAATTTTTACATACTTGAAGCAACTAGAGAAACGATTGAAGTGGAAAATAGTTAACAAATCACTTGTCAATCACAAGCCACGATCTCTTCTAAAGAAAACATAGTCTTCATCCTTTCCATACATCTAGTTCTTTTAAGGTATTCGACTACGTTCGGAACCGTGATTTTGCAAAAGAATACAAACGAATATTTTTTTTAATATTAAGGGTCACTTAGATTATAATACATACATAAAATTGTTTTAAGAAAATTATTATAATAAAAAATTATTCAAATGTGATATTTTGGCAAAATATTAACAAAATTATCTATTTCCAAAACATTCTCCTTTTATATAAAAATGCTTCTATAATAATAATATTTTTCTAATATATAGCTCCGACCTTTGTACAGAGCCTGAACAAGAATTTTTGAAATATATACTTTAGACGAGGATTTATCCATATTTTAATACTTCAGAATGAAAAAATGTTAGTAAAAAAACACCGATTATTGCTTTGTTTTGTGGTAACTCTGAAAATAATAGACATTTTTCAAAAATCCTAATTCAGACTCTATGGAGAAGTCTTAGCTATATATATATATGCAAGATATTTTTTATAGAAGCATTTTTCATAAAAGGAGAATGTTTTGAAAATAGGTAGTTTTATTTTAATTTTTTACCAAAGTATTGCATTTAAATAATTTTCTATTATAATAATATCTGATAGAAATTTTATACATATATTATAATCTAAGTTACAAAAAATATATTCATTTACACACTTTTACAAAATCATGGTTCCGAACGTAGTCGGATACCTTAAGGATTGAAATATTTTATTACATTGACGAAATTACCTGGAAGAGTTTTCTTTGGTTTATGGCAGTCAGCAGTCTTTTAAGTTCAGTACTTCATGAAGAAAAACTAAAGAAATCTTTCTACGTTCACCAACTTTGTAAAGAGGTAATCTCCTTTCTCATTGAAATAGAACTCAATTAATGAGAGATTCAAAAACGAACTCATCATTAAATATTTACTTGGAAATATTAGGAATAATCCCAAAGCAAACTTTTTGTCTCGTTAAGTGACGAATAATCCAGGTATAGGAAAGGAAATTATGTTATAAAGTCAATTAATTCTGAAACAGATAATCACACATACAGGAAACAAAAGATTTCGTGCTTTTATACACAAAACAATTCAATACTAACCACTTTCACAATAAAAGAATATTTTCAAAGGATTATTTTGAAAACTAGAGATATAAAATAATTGCAGTTAGTAGAAATAAAAATAGCACACAGCCATTTCCATTTCATTTGGAAAAACAACTGTATGGTCATCCTCAAGCGAACAAGTGAAGGAAGAACTTGCGGAATGCGAATGGGTTTTGTCTGTCATCTCGGATAGTGGATCAGTATTCGAGAAGAGGGCTGCAGGATAGAAAATATTTTACTTCTACAAGTGTATATCTTTTCTTTCATTTCATGAGTGCACTGGAAAAATTTCATAACACCAGTAAGAAACGAATTTTTTAAACGTGTGGGTTTTCTTTCAAACTTGACTTCTACTTAACATAATTTTTTTTAACATCTAAAATTTTGACAGCGAAGGGGAACGCTCTTAATAAGGTGCTATTAAAATTTAATTCATTTTATTTTGAAGAATTGCTGCGTGAACTTCAGAAGGAAAAAGAAATAAAATGTATCTTTTACTAACCGTAAAATCCAGCGTATAACGCGCACTTTGAACACAAGAATAAGATCGAAATTTATGGGTACGCTTCATACGCCGGGTATAAAAAGGATAGCTTTAAAAATAAAATAAGATGAGAACAGAAAAATCTATATAATAGATAATACATATATCGAAATATTGTTTATTTAAAAGAAATGACATTTCTTATGAACTTAAAATATTGTTGTTCTGGAAGTATACTATTTTTTTTCTAAAACTTGAAATAATACCTCGAATAAATGACTTAAAAGCATAAGAGTATTACGCACGTACATTTCAGGTTTCTGCGTGAAAAGAGAGTGCGCGTTATACGGCGAATATACCTAAAAATTAAAAAATTGCCACTTGAAAGTATAGGTGCGCGTTATACGCCGGATTTTACGGTGTGTGTATGTGTGTGTGTGTGGTATTTCTTTTTTCCAATAAAAATTATAGTTCAAAATTACTTTTATTTTATTTATTAATTTATTTTTGCTATGTAATATTAATTTTCAATAAACCATTAGCACAAAATAACGAAGTTTTGCGCGATGTATTTTTTAACTTTTTTAAAAAATTTTGAGGGGGTAGTTTAATTTTCACTGGTTTTATAATATGCAACTGTTTCAAATTGTAAGCAACTGAAATTATGAGTAAAATGTAATTATTTGAATAATTACCTTTAATCAATTGATTTTCATTATAATTAAATTACCTTATAACTTAACTCAGTGGTGCAACAGCCCATGAGAGCCAAGGACTATTGTGCCCAACTCAGTATACATAACCTTGGGCCCTGAGGTGTATGAGCAGATGTTCTGGTCAGGTGGTTAGTCTGACGCAAAACCCCCACTGTTAAGTTCCCAAGCACGCTTGGTACTCATTTATAGACCCAATGAAGGGATGAAAGACTGAGTCAACTGTGCCCAGCCCGGGATTTGAACCTCGAACATGTGGTGTGGAAGCTCGATGCACTAACCACTCAGCCACTGGGCTTCAAATTACCGTATTGTCATCGAAAATAATCGTGTATCGAAAATTTTATCTCAATTGAGTTATTTAAAATGTGAGAAAAACGTTTTTAAAGTTTTGACCCAGACACAATTACAATGCAGTTAGAAGAAAAGCCATTAAAAATAAAAGATGAAAAAAAAAAAGAAAAAAAGAACTGAGATGAATATGGCAAAAAGTGAAAAGTAATAGAACATAGTAAGTACTCTTAAAAAGATTTAATTTTTCAACTTTGTCGAAATCATGAGCTAAGTCATTGTGTGCTACATGACAAATATTTTTATACAGCAATTTCGCACCCACTAAGCAGTTGTAATATAAGATTATTTATCCATATGATTCTCAAATACTTTTTGAAAAAAAAATATGAAATATATTTTCATACTTTATGAATACTAAATTTTAGCAGACAATTATTGTTTTAAGTGGACGGGAGTTTAATTTCAAATCTATATAATTTGATAAATAAAAACTGTTTTTACTTAATTGCGACATAATAGAACGTGACATAAATACACAATAAATGTAAAAGTTTTGTTGAGTTGTAAAATAATTTTCTTCAATAAATTTTGTAACGGATCTATACGCGATTTTCTAATTAATCCTCTAGGGAAATCTTTGGACTATCAATTCACGTTATTCACAACCAACCCTTCGGAAGAAGATATTTGTGATATTTAAATTAACTTACTATAAATAGGCGAGGTTTTCTAGCTTGTGAAAGAGAAGGATAGAAGATATACTCAAGACAGGTGAGATTGCTACTGAAAGTATAATATTAGAATTAGAGTGATTTGATTCTTATTAAAAGGAAGCCTTCAAGTGACGATTGTTCACTAAGATTGAATTAAGATTAGATTAAATCGGATAAAATATTGTATCCTTAAATGAAAGAAGGATCAAGTTTGTTAGTCGCCTAATCACTCAAGTTTTACTGTCGTTGTTCCACTTTCACGGTTTTCATTGGGACATTCTCTTACGGTATCCGACTACGTTCAGGACCGTGATTTTGCAAAAGCGTGTAAATGGATAATATTTATGATATTTAGTGTCACTTAGATTAGAAAATGTATGTAAAATTGTTTTGAGAATAGTATTACAATAAAAAATTATTTAAGTACAATATTTTGACAAAAAATGAACATAGAATGACCCATTTTCAAAATATTCTCCTTTTTTGAAAAATGCTTCTATTATAATAATATTTTTCCTGTATATAGCTTAGACCTCTGTACAGAGGCTCAACTAGAATTTTTGAAATATATAACTTAAAAGTGAGTTTATCCATCTTTTTCGACAACAGAGGGACGAAATTGTAAGAAAAAACGCCGATAATTATTTCAATTGGTTGTAACTCTGAAAATAATGTGAATTTTTCAAAAATCATATTTGAGCCTCTGTACAGAGGTCTGAGCTATATACAGGCAAAATATTATTTTAATAGAAGCATTTTTTACAAAAGGAGAACGTTTTGAAAAAAGGTTAAGTTAATTTTTTGCCAAAACATTGTATTTAAATAATTTCTTTTGTCAAAATGTCCTTAAACACAATATTTTTATTCTAATCTAAGTGACACAAAATATCATGAAAATTATCCATTTATGTTCTTTTTTAAAATCACGGTTTCGAACGTAGTCGGATACCTTAATATTATTAGTTGAAATTGTGTCTGTTCTTAGTGTGGAAATAAATAGATTAGTTGAATCATGTCGAGTGTTTCTTCCCTTCTCCCCCCCCCACCACACACATCTAGGAAACCACGAGAGAGGCGCGGGCCTCTTAGAACTTTTTTATTATAAATAATCATTGCACAATAAAATTGGCTCCTTAAATTATGATATCCATATATATATAATGTATGTATATACATATATATAATGTATATATATCAGGGATGGCGAACCAATGACACGCGACAGAATATTTTGGGCACGCCATCGATCAAAAACGATTTGCATTTTAGCTTAAAATAATTAAGTTTACTATGAAGTATTATGAACAAACGCGAGTGATCCGTCGCGACACCGACAAGTCGGGCAGCAGACTCGTTTGTCATGTCTTGCGTAAATACTTCGTATATTATAAATTGCTAATAATGCAAAGTTTATCTACGCATAGTGTGTGTATGTAACTATTTGTAAATATATTCAAGTTGTTTAAAAAACATTCTAACGTTTACATTAATAGTTCAGCTTGTATACATCTAATTTATTAATGTGATCTAATTCTTGTCTTGTAAGTCTAATTGGTAAAATAACTCTCACTGCTTTATTTTTAAAAATTTTATTGACCTGAGACAAAAGCGAAAGAGCAGACACTACAGAAATCTCGTACAAGCACTCAATTTCCTAAAAACAAATAAATCTGCCCATGAGCTCGCAGTTGTGCGCAGTCAGTAAAAAGGGGGTTTTTTGGCCGGGGGGAGGAGGAATCAAGCGAGAGCACATAGAATAGTCAATTTCATCGACACAACTGTACATTTAAACTTTTGAGTTAAATTTACGATTTTTTCCTTACTGTAAAAATTCGTATTTATAAAATCATTTTTACAGCATATGAAAATGCATTAGTTATACTTGCATGAAACGTCACTTGTAAGAATAATAAATCCTTATCGCGCGCGTGAGTCGTAAGTACATTGACAGTGCGATTAAAAGTTACTACCTTAACTGACTTAACTGCCGATTTAAAGTTACGTGATTCGCTCCTCATTGCCACCATTTTTCACGTAGTCGCGTGTATGAGGTATATTGGGGGCACAAATAAGCAAATTTTTTTCTGAAATAAATAAATCATTCCCAAATACAAGATAATTTTATTGCATTTGAAATTCTTCGGAATAGTTTTACTGATAGCAGCGCAAAGAAAAGAATCGCATTTCGGAAGGATGGATGTATGCGTCCACGGCACATGATGCTCCTGTTGAGTGAGACGGCTCTCAGGAGTCTTAAGGTCTTAAAGGAGTTGTCGACACATTGAAAAAACGAATATAATAGTTAACACGGCTAGTTCAACAAAAAGAAAGTGCAAGATAGTAAGTGTAGCAGAGAATTTCAAACTTGGTGGGCTGAGAAATATGGCATGATCAATAAAGGCAACGAAGCGGTGTGTGTTTTGTTCTGGAACAGTGGTATGCAGAACATCGCCTGTAAAACGGCATTTTGAAACAAATCACAAATCCTTTTGCGAAAAAAGCGAACCAGAGCAAAAAAAATTAATTACAAGGGCAATAAAAGACAGAAATAAACAGTCGACGTCTATGTTTAAATATGTAAGCAAAAATTGTCACACAAGTGCGGCAAGTTACTCGGCTGCAAATGCCATTGCTCGGCATGGTAAACCTTTTCAAGAGGGAGAGTTTTTGAAGGAAAGCTTGGTTGGCATGTGCACCCTAACTTTTGATGATTTTGATAATAAAGATAAGATAATTCAGGGCATTAAAGATGTTCCTCTATCTAGAAACACAATGAAAGATAATGTTACAGATCAACAAAAAAATGACATTAACTCCGCTTCTTTTATATCGCTATGTCTTGACGAAAGTATTGACATTACTAAATCGGCACATTTAGCTGTCTTTGCTCGATATTGTAATCAAAGAATTTTCAGCGAGATTTTCTCAGTTCAAGGAATTATCGGAAACGTTCAAATTTACTATGTCCCCTGATGTGATTTCGTTTGATAAACTGAACTTGTCTCAATTCGATTGGTTGGAAATTGAAGAACTTGAAATGCAACTGATTGATTTCCAGTCTAGTTCAATATGGATTCAAAAGTTTATTGAAACAAGGAAAAAAAAGATGGAATTGATTGAAGCAGAAAGATTGACAAGCAATATAAGTAAAAATACCAGTAACGAAATTTTGGAAACGTGGAATTCGATTCCAGACGCACTTAACAGTTTGAAGAAGTTGCCGTATGCTGTTTTAACCATATTTTCATCTACCTATGCCTGCGAGTCATTATTTTCAGAGATAAATAACATCAAAGACTCGCTTAGAAACCATTTAACAGACGACTCTAATTCAGCATGCATTCTACTAAAAGTAACATCTTATAATCCTGATATAAGTTATTTGTCATCTAATCTACAACAACAAAAATCACACTAATGTTATTTTTAATTTAAATTACAAGTATAACTAAAACATTTACTACTATACAGTGCAAAATGTATTTTTTTTCGTATTAAATAAAGAATTTTGATTTGTTCGTATTTAATTTTATTAGTTCTTCAATAATCACAAGTCAAAATTATTTGATGACACGTCTATAACTCATTAAACGTTTTTTTAAAAAAAAATGGCACGCTGACCCAAAAAGGTTCACCCCACCCCCGATATATATATATATACAGTCAGGTCTCTTTTTATGCGGATTGTTTTTATGCGATTTTGAAGTTGTGCGGTTTGTATTTCAAACATTTGCAGTTTGTATTCCAAACATTTCTAGATTTTTGTTATTATTATTTTTTATACTGAGACGTAGATCGTAGTATTCTGAGAATTTCCGTATCTTTTTGGTACTTAGGTCTGCGGCTCGGCTGCGACAGTCTTAGATTCGCATTCGTTATTTCAGTAGTATACCGATACGATATCATTATTTCGAAATTATATTTTCTTGGCGGTGCCTCGTTCATTTTTATAAAAAGTTTCACTTTAATAAGTGGCGAATTTAAGTTGCAATATAATAAGCAGCAAATTTTAATTTCTGGATTTAAAGTGAGTGTCGTAAAGTTTTATTTTTCATTAGAAAATCGTAAGTGTAATTTTTTTTAATTTCTTTTCTAAGATTTTATTTGGCCCAATGGAGTAAAAAAACCCATCAAAGACAGTCAATTTCGTTGGAAACGAAAATTGCAATTTTAGATCGCTTAGGAAAAGGAGAAGGATCTAGGCTATATTGGAAAACATTTTAATTTAGGCGAATCTACTGTCAGAGCAATTAAAAAGAATGAAGCTGCAATAAGAAAATCGGTCATTTCTGGTACAAAAGCACCAAATTTGCATCGTACACAAGGGATGTATTATTAGAAAGAACGGAAAGAGCCATCGCAATTTGGATTGAGGAACAAGTTCAAAGAAAGATTCCTGTAAGTTGTTATTTAATCCAAGAAAAAGCTCTTCAGTTTTATAAGTCAATGAAACAGTCAGAACCATCAACTTCCACTTCCCAAGCTGGAAAAGAATTTTCAGTTAGCAAAGGATGGCTAAGCGGGTTCTTAAAAAGAAATGCACTTCATAATATTAAGATAACAGGGGAGAGTGCGATAGCAGATGAAGTAGCACCAAAAATATTTCCAGAGGAGCTAGCGAAAATTATTGAAGATGGGGACTATTCTGCCGATCAAGTATTTAACGCTGATGAAACAGGACTTTATTGGAAAAATTGTCTAACCGTACTTACATCGCAAAAGGATGAAAAAACTGCAAGTGGACATAAAGCAAGTAAAGATCGAGTCACCTTATTACTTTGTAGCAATGCATCAGGAGATCGGATGTTGAAACCTCTCTTAATAAATAAATCTCTTAGACCACGCGCCCTTAAAGGTAAAGATTTAAAACAACTGTCCGTGCATTGGATGGCTAACACGAAAACCTGGATGACAACAGCTATTTTTACAGAATGGTTCAATAATTGTTTCGTACCAGAAGTGGAAGCCTATATGAAGGTAAAATCTCTCGATTTTAAAGTTTTATTAATTGTTGACAATGCAGCAAGTCATCCACAATTAGAACATCCAAATGTTCAACTAGTATTTCTTCCGCCCAATACAACAAGCCTTATTCAGCCATTAGATCACGACATAATTGCAACTTTTAAAAAAATATTATATTAAGACAACGTACAAATTCCTCTTGAATAAACTAGAAAATGAGGCCTTAACAAGGAAAGATGTGTGGAAACCATTTTCTATTTTTGATTGTTTAATTCATGTTGCATCTGCTTCCGCTCAAATAAAACCTAGAACTTTAAATGTCTGTTGGAAAAAGATTTGGTCAGCATGTGTGACAGACAATACACAACCACTCAAACATCGACACTATCAGATGAAATAATTAATTTGGCACATGAAATTGGAGGAGATGGTTTTAATACCTTCAGCAACGATGATATAGATGTATTGTTTGTGGATGATGCATTAAGTGACAATGATATTATTGATTTAACTTTAGATCTAACTGTAGACGGCGTCGTAGGTCTAGAAGGTGATAATGATGAGGAAGAAAAATCAATGCCCCTCACTGGAAAATTAATTCAAGAAGGTCTTCAACTTTGCAGTAAATTAGAAAATCATTTTCTTATTAGTGACCCCAATTCTGAACGAGCCTCTAAATTACAACATGAGCTGCAGAACTGCATGTCTGGATATCGTGAACTATATAAAAAATAAAAGAATTCTCATCGCAAAGTTTAATTACTGATTACATTGTCAAAAAAAAAGGAAGAGCTACACAGAACGAGAATGAAATTTGTGAAAATCCGTGGCCTTTACCGCAAATATCTATTGCAGAGACAGTCTCTTCTGATGATGAAGGTGATTTGGAACCACTTCGCAAACCATTATCAGATAGCGATAATGATTAAAAATTTAAAAATATGTGTATTACTTTTCCATAAAATAAAATGAATTAAGGTTTGAATACAAGTTTTTTTTTTTAGCTTTTGTATGAATTTCTTTCAGACATTCGAAGTAATTTCTCATGCAGCCTGTTTTTTTCATTTCTGCAATTTTTTAATGCGATTTTAAGTTAATTTTAACTAGTTGTTTTGGTTTTATGCGATTTTAGAAAACTAAGGAACCTATCCCTACTTTTTCCATTCAAGTAATGTCTTTTTAATGCGATTTTTTTATATGCGTTTTTCGGTAGAACGTATCTACCGCATAAAACGAGACCTGACTGTATATATAATGTATGTATATATAAAGAGTGTTTTTTTCAGGTATAGCAGTTTAAGTTGGCATTACTTTCCAAGATGGCGACCGATTTAACAGCTGTCAAGAGATTAATTCTCAGTTTGGTTTGTCAATTCATCAAAACGATCATCAAGCAAGGCGTAGATTCGTCGATTGGGCCCAAAACGAGATTGTCGTTGTTGCCGATTTTAATAAGCGAATTTTGTTTAGCGATGAAGCGCACTTCTGGTTGAATGGCTACGTCAACAAACAAAACTGCCGCATTTGGAGTGAAGCTAATCCACAAGTGTATGTTGAAACACCGTTACATCCAGAAAAACTAACTGTTTGGTGCGCTTTATGGGCTGGTGGAATCCTTCTTCAAAGACGATGAAGGCCACAACGTTACAGTCAATGGTGATCGGTATAGAGCCATGATTACTAACTTTTTCATTCCTGAATTGAACAACCATGATGTCCAGGAGATGTGGTTCCAACAAGACGGCGCAACATGTCACACAGCTCGTGCCACAATCAATTTATTGAAAGACACGTTTGGTGACCGCCTAATTTCACGTTTTCGACCTGTGAATTGGCCTCCAAGATCTTGTGATTTAACACCGCTAGACTATTTTCTGTGGGGCTATGTAAAGTCATTGGTCTATGCGGATAAGCCACAAATGCTTGACCGTTTGGAAGACAACATTCTCCGTGTTATTGCCGATATACGGCCACAAATGTTGGAAAAAGTCATCGAAAATTGGATGTCCAGTTTGGACTACATCCGAGCCAGCCATGGCAGTCATATGCCAGAAATCATATTTAAAATGTAATGCCACACGTCCCCATGCTAATCTATGAATTTCCTTCTTCCAGTTTCAGGTGTCGAGGCAATCCCAATTTGTTTAGGAGGAGCTTTGAGCAATATGATCAGATGCTCTATCATCGAATGGTGTTGGAACACCACACGGCCTACCCGATCCCGGCGGGAACCCGTTACATCTTGTTGACGGTTCAAAAGACAGTGCTTGGTTTGGACATTATCCCCCAAACCATTCTCCCCAGCTCATGGAGAATGGATTTAACCTAGGGGATTTTAGAAAAATGAAACGGTACGATCAAAAGGTCTATAAGCTACCTCCTCCTACCCCGGCTCATGTACCTGCAGAGACAAACAAACGACCTTTGGAACAGCCAGGGCGTTCCTCCAAGAGGAATAGAGTGTTTATCACACCCGTCATCAGACCACCTGTGGCTCCTGTATTGATTGCCAGACCTTCCACTGCCTTGTCCACCCCTCAACCCGTGAGTATTCCAGAGCCTCCTGTGCTGACGACACCTCAGATCCTTTTACCAGATCCACCTCGACCACCTGAGCTGACGACACCACTTGTGCAGATTCCAGATCCACCTGCGCAGATACCAGTCTTTCAACCACCTGTGCAGATATCACCTGTGCCTTCGACACCACCTGTGCAGCTCTTTTTACCAGATCCACCACCTGTGCGGATTCTTTTACCACCCGTGGTCGAGACTTTGGAGCGGACCCTTACGGACGACTCTTCAATAGATCAGATCATGTCGTCCGTATTTGGAGACTGCTCGCAACAAGGGCTTCCCCCGGCTCATACCCAAGAACCCCAGTTGCTTGACACGGTGCCTTCCCTATTTTTGACGAGAGTAATTATCTCATCTCGTTCTTGGATAATTTTGAAACAGGGTTGGCCATAGAGCAACAGGAAGCCCCCATGGACTTGACCATGCCCCGAATGAAAAAGAAAGTGAAAAAAACTACTGGGTTTAAAGTGATTAAACCATTGGATCTGTCTGTACGCAATTGTTTGTCTTGCATGTAAGTATTATTTTGATGTAAATATTGTAAATATTATTTTGATGTAAATATTGTAAATATTTTTTTGTAAATAAATTTCATTTTTGCCAGAAAACAGTCTCATTTTCTTGTCCAAAAAATACCAAGCTTGGAGACAAGAGCATGTAAATCAAAATGGTTTCGGTTTAAAAGTTTATTGGACCAGTGTAAACATCGCACCACTATTGTGTTTGGAAATCTGGGTCGGGATCGATTGCTAGCATTCCGGAGGATGGCAAAGATCCAGAAGTGATTTGCCTCACGGTGGACCACTCGAATCTCCTTACGACTGCCAAAGACAGCCGGGCCAACAGGTACATCAATGAACGGCTCAGCTTGAAAAGCCACCTGCCCGGATCTGTACCCCTCGAATACCTGTCTTTCTGCGTCAGGGGCAAGTTTTGTCACCAGGCCCAAGGAAATAGAGTCCTCATCGTCGTCAAGGGCTCGGACCAGAGAAAATTTTTTGAAAAGCTTGGACTTTTTACCATCAACCTGGAAATATTGCCCCATTTCCAAGATTTGAATGACCGCACCCTGCCTGACCACCTGCACGATAAGGTGCACGAGGACTATGACATTTCCGAGTGCACCATGGTGAAATTCTATCGATTTGCGCGATACCTGCAGCATTTTAACAAGCTGCAGGCTGAATGCAAAAGACAAACTGCCCATCTAGTAGAGAGAGTGAAAAACAAATTTTACCGAAAAAAGGGGGATCGAGTCGACTCTTGAGTCGACTCGGTCCCCCTTTTTTCAAAACACACAATATGTCAACGTTGGAAGGTATCTTTTTTAAAACATGCGCCAGCCAATAGAAATCGTTTCACGTGACCTCATTAGAGTATAAAAGGTCAACAGCCAAACATTCAATCATATTTTCATGCTAAATGTTTTTCGTTTAGACTGTCAGGATTTGAAGTGAATAATATTCTCAAATTCTGGCAGTCTTATCGGTAAATGTTTTTAGCCAAAATCTTCAAGTCCGAAAATTGGGGGTGGTCCCCCTTTTTTCGGGTCAATTACTAAACCAAGATTGGAATGCATCAAATATAGATTAGACTTACCTGTTATCGTCTTTACACACCCAGATTAGAGGGCTTGTCTCGTTGAGTTGGCATATCCTCTGTTTTCTCACCAAGATTGGAGGGTCTGTCTCGTTGAGTTAGCATGTCCTCTGTTTTCTCACCAAGATTGGAGGGCTTGTATCGTTGAGTTGGCTGGTGTCCTGTTTTCTCACCAAAATAAATACATTTCACTTGACATGCCAAGAATTTCATTTGACCCCTTCAAGATGTCTAAATTTCATTTGTTGATGACCCTCGTCTAAATTGTCTCTCTGGGATGGAATGAAAAATTTTCTCTCGCCTAGTGATAAAATATTTTTGAGAGAAATCTGAAAATTTTTATGCTGTTGTTCATGGTTTCTCTCAGTAGAATTTTGAAGGATAATGAATCGAGACCCTAAAGACAATTTTGGAATAAAAAATTAGTTGAAAAATGGGCAATAGTCATACAAAAGAGCCGTTTTAACTTTCCTTTTGGATTGAAACCTTAAATGCAAGTTTTGGATAAAAAGTAGGTGAAAAATGTACAATAGTCATATAAAAAGAGCCGTTTAAATTGAAAAAGTGGGAATAAAACAACAAAAATACGGCGTTGAGATGGTTTTCGTTTCAAACGAGATGGTTTTCGTTTCAAACGAGATGGTTTCAAAAAAGGTCGTTTTCCATTTCCAATCATTTTTTGAAAGGGTCACGGTGCTCAACTATTTTTTCGACCGACTATAATACATGCCTTGCTATTGCAGTAAATTTTTCAATTGGTGGTCGAAACGCAAATAATAATGTTTGACCGGGAGGGCGGAATTACGTGCGATTATTTTCCGATACCGAAGTCATTAAATGTTTAAATAGAATTTAAGAAACTCGTAAAAATTTTTGGGTAATCCCATTATTTAAGCAACAGGATCCAAGATAACAAAGGTGCACTTTTTCAGGACGTAGGCTCAATTGATCCTGTTGATGAGCATGAGCTAAGGAGTGATTGGAGCCACTGGCATGGATAGTTCTTGTGTTGTTCCTTGGGGGCCCTTTCAAAGGTCCTCTTAACATTTTGAGATTTTTGCTTACACGTTTTGGTTCTCAAACTTGGGGCTGGGACATATCATCAATACGGCGGTAACTACGCCACTGATCGGAGCATTCTATTTCTGAAAACTAACAAAACAGACTCATTTTAGAAAAAAAAATATCGCTGTGTGCGTGTGCGTGTGTGTTTTGTTTTTTAAAAAATATATAAACCATGTCCTGGGGCAAAATATACGGTCTATCAAATTCCAGATTGATTTTTTTCCTTGTTCGGTAAGGAAGAAAGGATGGCAATTTTATAAACAACGGGATTATTGAAAAATCTTTCCTCGCGCCATCTTTCAGAGTCTGCACGGTAGAGGGCATTACAAAGGTAGGCCAGTCTCATTCCTCTTAAAGTTTGTAATTAATATCTTTTCAATTAATTGTGATTTGCAATTTAAATGGTCACAATGGATTTGTCACACTATTCCCCGTCTTTTGGTACCTCTTGCGCTTTTCGGAGTTCAGCGGTTCATCAGGATAAATAAGCAAATAGAGAGAGAGAGAAAGATTTGTTTAATCTCTATTTTTAATTGTGTTTATAGATATATATGTTCATATTATAATAAAATATTACGAAAGTAAATAGGCAACATATTTGTGCATGTAGATTATTCCTTTCATTGAAAACAAAAATTAATTAGCTCTATGAGGCCTCGCGTTGTCAACCATTTATAATGAAATCAGTGCCAACTACACCCTTGGAAAAAGCAAACATAGTGCTCTAAGAACTCATCCCTATACCTCTCAACACCCAATGGGCTTTTTTCAAAGACATCGGGTGTGTGCAGCCACACAACGTGATGCCTGCCCAAACCATCAAGTCTCCACTAACGTACTGTTCGATTTCTCGGTCATATGAGGGCAGTTAGCAGGTCTCTGGTTCTATCCATACGAAAGTAGAATGAGAATCGCTGGTTAAATCGAACCGAGACTAAACGTTGAAGAGAACGATCACCCATTGATCTAAGCTCCAATTTCTAAGATTCCTACACCAATTTAAGCGTACTTTTGTTCGCAGAGCTCATACCAGACTGAATACACATGAGCATAGCCGTAATATATCCTGCGAAGCTAGCGGCGAAAATTGGTACTATCCTAGATACGCACTGCAATGCAAGGAGCAACCATCTGGTTACAGAAATTATAGGTTATGCTACGTACAGCTTATGGACGACCTTGCCTAGGCAAGGATCCGGTATCCAGAAACTATTTCCTTAAGATGAACGCGACGTTGGGCGCTAAATTGAATTCTCTACAAATTTGGATTTGAGACAGGCCTACTTCTAGCCTACCCACAATTCACCTCCTCATTTATCATCTAAACATTGGTGGTTACTCATTTTTACAATTTGAACTTTAGTTTAACCCATTGTTTCTCAAACTGTGGGGTGAGCCCCCTAGGGGGCGCTGTAACCCAATGAGAGGGGCACAAGCATATAGAAAATAAAAAGTTAAAAAAATTAGTTTACTGGAATTAAGCATAACAAAATACTTTCTGACCTAATAAAAAATACAGATTTACACTGATGTGATTTATATGTATTATCTGGCAAAATTACGTCATCAAAAATAAAAGATTCTACTTTAAACGCTCATTAGCTATCTTTGATCCTATAACCAAGTTAAAAAAATATTTTGTTTGCTTTGCTGTAATCCCACTATGAGAGATTTTTTATTACGTTTCTTTTTTAAACTAAAATATTGCTTTAGCTGATCTTCGAACTTACTGGTATGGTTATCTCTTTCCCTTTTTTTAGGGATGTTGTAAATATATATATATGTATATATAATATTTCTGTTTCTCCTTTTTTTTCATGTGAAAAAGTTTTATGATATATGTATAAGCATATTGAGCATTTTGAAGAATTATTTTGCCAAGATTAATTTTTATGAATATTCTGAAACATATAATGCATAATGAAAAACGTTGAACACAATTCTTTTTTAGAACTAATACCCATATTTTTATATTGAATACGACGTATGTTAGCGAAAAGTGTCTGTGATTTGTGTCATTTATTAAAGTCACGCACATATGAAACAATTTAGTTCAGTTTTATTGGATTTCTTCTCAAATTTTCGAAGACAAATTGAAAAGACCTTGTAATAGGTAAGTATATTTTCTTTTAGTTAAATAGTTCACTGAAATTGTGATTTTTATATTGTATGTAGTAAAAATAATTATAAAAAAAGGATTGGGGTGAGTCACTCCGTGGGAACATTAACATTAGTATCAAGTGCACACTTGATTCCGGGCTAAAACATTTTGAAGTTTTCTCGCTTTAAATATTAAAAATAACACAATTATTCTTTATTGGAATTTTACATTCTTTTTCATTATTTAACATTAATTCTAAATGCTAATTCTGTGAAGCTTAAAATTACAGTTTGTTCAAAACTATTTATAATAGGAGCATTCATTTCAAAAGATCATTTAACATTTTTGTATACATTGCCATGCACTTGGTTTTACTCTCCTCACAATTAAGCTATTATATCCAGAATATTGTATTATTTTTTTTAAAAAAATAATAAACTCGTGTAAATAGTGGGTACTTCAGCCAGTATAAGAACAAGTTTAATAATTATTAGTGACTTCCATGGGCTTGTCTTGCAGAACAAAGTTTTTCAAAAGAAGGCTTTATATTAGAAATTGATACTCTGAGTTATTTTCCTATATTTAGCTGAGATCTATATTTTGTCTTCAAAACAGCCACAGCAGAAAATCCGGTTTCACAAAGGTAGGATGTTGAAAATGGTAAGAGTATACGAAATGCTTTTGTTTTCAGTGCAGAAAAATCATCATCCACCTCTGCTCAAAATTCAAAGAGCTATTTATTTCAAAATTGCCTTTTAACTATGCCACTGGACGAGAAATCTATCAAGATTTCTTCTTCGGCAGTTGAGAGCTCTTCTGAAGTATTGTGAAATGAATCCCTAACCCACTCGTAACTTGCTATCAAGTTGTCCTCAGCAAGAATATACTTTTTTAAAATTCCATGCCAACATGACTAAATGATTTTCTATGGTTTTAAAAACCACTATCGTATGTTGTTCTTCAGATTTGTAAGTTTTAACACATAGTATGTACATATGTAAATTTTACCCAGAGTTTTTCAGTAATAGTAATAGTAAATTGAAAATTTAAGTATTCTTTAGAATATATTCTTGATTTAATTTTGGGAACCATGCTCTTCTGTGTACTTGTTGATACTTTATTATCATCGAATGTTCTATACGACTTAAAAATATATCTATGATTTTGTTTTAATCTACTGCCGTATAAATTCTTAATATCGTGATTTACAACTAACGCGCAAATTATACAATGTACATTGAAGACAGATTCGGTAGCTATAAAGGGTGTTTTTTTAGAGGTATAGAACTTTAAATTGCAATAAAACAACGATGTATTATTCGATTGACATGAATTTTTTTTACTCGAAAGATAATCTTGTGGCATTACATTTTAAATATGATTTCTGGCATAGGACTGCCATGGCTGGCTCGGATGTAGTGCAATCTGGACGTCCAATTTTCGATGACTTTTTCCAACATTTGTGGCCGTATATCGGCAATAACACGGCGAATGTTGTCTTCCAAATGGTCAAGCGTTTGTGGCTTATCCGCATAGACCAATGACTTTACATAGCACCACAAAAAATAGTCTAGCGGTGTTAAATCACAAGATCTTGGAGGCCAATTCACAGGTCCAAAACGTGAAATTAGGCGGTCACCAAACGTGTCTTTCAATAAATCGATTGTGGCACGAGCTGTGTGACATGTTGCGCCGTCTTGTTGGAACCACATCTCCTGGACATCATGATTGTTCTATTCAGGAATGAAAAAGTTAGTAATCATGGCTCTATACCGATCACCATTGACTGTAACGTTGTGGCCTTCATCGTTTTTGAAGACGGATTCCACCAGCCCATAAAGCGCACCAAACATTCAGTTTTTCTGGATGTAACGGTGTTTCGACATACACTTGTGGATTAGCTTCACTCCAAATGCGGCAGTTTTGTTTGTTGACGTAGCCATTCAACCAGAAGTGCGCTTCATCGCTAAACAAAATTCGCTTATGAAAATCGGGAACAACGGCAATCTCGTTTTGGGCCCATTCGACGAATCTACGCCTTGCTTGATCATATTTAAAATGTAATGCCACAAGATTATCTTTCGAATAAAAAAAATTCATGTCAATCGAATAATAACATCATTGTTTTATTGCAATTTAAAGTTCTATACCTCTAAAAAAACACCCTTTAGAAGTATCGACTCGACCAAAACTGAATGGAATTGTACCAGGTACAGCTTTTTTACATGTTTTGCGCAGACGTCCGATAGGTTGCCCAGACTCACGCAAACGTTCGCCAGAATTTTTGCCAGATGTGATGAATACGATAGAGAGCAAAATAGACTAGACTATTTTTCTAATGATATTTGTACCTTTAGAAATGGATGATGAAGGGAATAAATCTTTAATTAAATATCATTTTGCAATCTGCTCTAATTTAAAAATTAGAGAAAGAAAAATAGCATAATAATTATCCTATTATTTAAAAGTAATTTATTTAAAATATATATTACTTAAAAGTAACATATATACAAAATTCAACACATCTTGTGAAAATGTACTGTTTATAATTAAGATCGTATTGTAGTTTTAGAGTCAAAGTGCATTAGTATTGCATTCAATACATTAATATTGTATAAGGAGGGGGGGTACAATAAAAATTATGTCTGAAAATTGGTTCGACTGTACTGAAAGTTTGAGAAGCACTGATTTAACCGATTGCTGCAAAAAAATAAAGAAATTTGGTGAGGTATGTACTGGCAAACGAAGTGTGGATTTTTCTTATGGAAAAGGTAGAAAGGATGTCCAAGGAAGAAAAAAATTATGCGATGTGTTTGGAAAAGATATATTGACAGAACGTCAGTGCCAAAACTTGTTCTACCAAAGTTTCGATTCAGCAATTTTTTTTTTTTTTTTTTTTTTTTTTTTTTTTTTTTTTTTTTTAGATACTGAAGATGCACCACGTTCCAAAAGTTCCCTAGAGGCTGATGAAGACACGATAAAGACATTAGTTGATGTAAACTGGCGAATGAGAACTCGTGAAATCATTGAGAGGTTATAATTATCAATTCAACCATTCATGATCATTTGAAACGCCTAGGTTTAATCTCAAAGATCGACATAGGGTTTCTCATGTTCATACGGAAAG
Source organism: Trichonephila clavipes (assembly GCA_019973935.1). Classification (NCBI taxonomy): domain Eukaryota; kingdom Metazoa; phylum Arthropoda; class Arachnida; order Araneae; family Nephilidae; genus Trichonephila; species Trichonephila clavipes. The sequence continues at coordinate 458,920 of BMAU01021352.1, read as the reverse complement.
AAATTTACGCCACCACGTTGACGTCAGTGATTTGATTCTTCAAAAGTTAAGGAAATGATTCATTTTTTTGAAAAGCATCGTCACTGGGGACGAGAAAACGTTTGTCTAAAACAAAATGAATCGCAAGAGGTCATGATGTAAAAATATGAACCAGCTCACGGTACTTCAAAAGCCGATGTCATCGAAAAAAGTTGAAGCTATCTGTTTGGTGGGACTTCAAAGGAATCGTATATACACTATATAACAAAAACAAGCGACGCACCAAGAAGGAGTTTCCCAATTGTAATGAAATTCCGTATACACATTTCAACAGAACATACAAATGATTGAAATTTGGTGTCCAACGAATGAATATCTGGAGCTACAGCGCATCGGAACTGCGCATTCAACAGGTGTCTATCAGAAGCGTGTGACGACTTACGCGTCTTTTCTTTAACAAGTCCTTTGGGTTCTTTGGGCCAGAATTAATGGCAACTCTTTTCCAACCAAATCCAAGAAACGAGAAGTGAAGAGATGTAAATAATATAGGATAAATATAGGATCTTAGAGTAAGCGTGATGGCAATGTAATGGTAGTGTAAAGGAATGTTCGACAATTGAGGTGCGTTGTGGTATTGGATGATTATTGAAGTTCGCCGTTCAAAGATTCAAGTTCTACGTGTCGTGGATAAACATATTGGTGATCGATTAGAAGTTAAAAGTACAGCTACATACCACTGTAGATAAAGACAAGTTTATTACAAAATAATATAAGGTAGTATTGATTACTTACTATTATTATATTTGAAGATTAGGCGGTTCACAATTATTGAGATAGGTCTGTATTATATTGTGTGAGGCATATTGCGTCATCGTAGATTCTCTCATTCATTAATTTATATATTTGTTCAAAGTTTAAGTTGAATATCTTAATAAAGTCATATTAAGATAATGTTTGATTCTAGTTCTTACGATAACCCTACACCTCTAGCTCACGCTGATGCTTCGAGGGATGTATTTCCAAGGGGAGGTACAACACAAGCGATTTTCAATCTGATGATGAAAATTTCTGTTGCATTGCGATTTAGGATACCTTTGAACAACTGAAAAAATGCCTCGCCGCAGGGTTCGAGCTCATTACCAGCAACTGTCAGAGTTTGAAAGAGGTCGTATCATTGGACAGAAAGAGGAACGTTGGACAAATCGGAGAATCGCTCGTCATAAGGGTCGAAGTGATGCAGCCATTTGAAGATGCTGGCAAGAATGGGTGGACAGTGGCAGATTTCAGCGTCATGATGATAGCGGTCGACCTAGGACTACAGCAGACCAGGAGGACAGACTGATTGTCAGATCAGCTTCCATAGCGCTTGATTCATCGTTATGAACCATCAGACGTACGACCCTCTCACGAGTGTCCACCATGACCATTCACAGACGGCTGATAGAGAGAAATTTACGCTCGTACCGACCGCTACGCCACCTGCCATTCACGCCGGTACACTGTTGAGCTAGATTACAGTGGTGCTTGAATCGATCAGGTTGGAATCAGGCTGTCTGTGGACGTATAGTGTTTAACTACGAATATCGTTTCCATCTGTGTCCTGACGATAATCGAAGACGTGTCTGGAGATGGCCAGTGCAGCGGGTCGATTCTACTTTCACTATTGTACGCCGCACAGGCCCTCAACAAGGAATTATGGTCTGGGGTGCCATTTCTTTTGAAGCCGGACCCCTTTGATGGTCATTAGAGGCACACTTACAGCACATCAGTACGTCGACGACATTCTGAAAACTATTTTGCTACTGTTCCTTTTGCAGTACACTGGCATTCTTTTTCATCAAAATAATGTCAAACCACATATCACATGTGTTGCTTTGAACTGACGTACAGCTTATCAAACACTTCCTTGGCCAGCCAGATCTCTCTGCAATCAAGCATGTTTGGGATATGATGGGAAGGCTACTGCATCTATCAGGAAATGATGATGATCTGGCCCGACAGTTGGAGCAAATTTGGCAAGAAATACCGCAGGAGACCATTAGGGTGCTTTATCACTCTAAGTTATGCCGTGTGGCAGCATGCATCCAGGCTAGATGTGGGTCAACTCCTTATTCAGCTCGTTACTTTGTTATCATGTATATGTCTGAAATTTTAATCATTTTTTTTACTGTACGTAATCTTTCTGCCCACCAATTTTTGTCTCAATCGGACAATTTTCTCTCTATCTTGGTGCGTCGTTTATATATATATATATATATATATATATATATATATATATATATATATATATATATATAGGGGCGTAGCTACCACCTTACAGCCATATCAATGATAGGGGTCCCCAATATGTGTTAGCAATAAATCGTAAAGCACTAAGGTTCAACCAAAAAATTACCCCTGTGTAATTTTGATACAGGGCCCACTCAATACTAGCTACGCTATTATATATACACACCACAGAATAACACAACGATCAATTCTGAAGTACTAACATCTGCTGGACAAATTGAATGATTAACTTAAACATAAAAGAGACCAGAATTGATAGAAGGTGGAGCACTACAACTTATCAATATATAAGGTGTAGTGTTTCATCAAGATAATGCGAGGCCTCATGCAAGTTTGGTAGCATGCCATAATCCTTTACAGCTTGCATAGGATATACTGCCCCACCCATAATATTTTTCACAGATCTGGCACTTTCTGATTATTATTTGTTCCGATCTCTATGAAACATTTTAGACAGTAAAACCTTTACTTCAAATGAGGAGTTTAAAAATCACCTAGATCGGTGTTTTGCCAGCAAGGAACAAACATTTTGTGAGCTCGAAATTATGCTAATGCCGGAAAGAGGGCAAAAGGTATTGGACCAAAATGGGAAGTATATACAGTCGAACCTCCATATTACTAACCTTTTTACTGCGAATTTTTCTACATAGCGAACTTTTTCCTGGAACCAAGAACATTTCACGATTTTCTTCGTAAAATAACCTCCCAATAACGAAGTGCACTTTCAATATAATGAACTTTTTTCTTGTTATTCAATTTTTCTTCCTCCAAAAAATTTCTGGACATTTCAAGTTATTCTCATGTTTTACACATTTTATGGTGGTGATAAATTTTGTATTTATTAGGCTCCTAACTCGCCGAGAGCGATAGGATTCTGGGCGTTTCATCCAGGAAGTGCAATCTTTAACCCCCATTTTCCAATTCACTAGAAACATCTTCGATACTCCCTTACACCCTCAGTGGAGTTGTCTTGAGTCTCCATGTCCTAGAACTAGTGTCCGCTCGTTAGTTGTGTGGATCAGGCGTACAGGTAACTTCATTTCTTGTAGCTCGAAAATGGCAAAACGTTAATTCTTGATCCTCAAAGAAAAAAATGTAAATCTTCAGGAAGTTTATAAAGGCGTCAAGAAAAAGGATATTGCTTTAAATTTGGTATTCCTCCAAACAGTTTATCAAGTATTATAAGAAATCGAGATAAGCTACAAAATTATGACTCTTCGCATTCTTGTTCAAAACGTTCATAACATGTGTCTATGAAGATGTCGATGAGGCAGTTTTGAAGTGGATACACGCAATACAAGATAAAAATGTTCCGATCTCTGGACCTTTCGTAATAGAAAAAGCTCTTCAATTTTCGTATGCATTGGGATACGACCAACTTCTAGGTAGCAATGGACGACTAGAAAAATTTAAGAAAATACACTTAATTGTAGAAAAATTATTATCTAGGGCAGTGGTCTTCAAACTGTGTTCCTCGGAACCCTGGGGTTCCACAATGGGTTTCCAGGGTTCCACGAGTCACAATAAAAAAATCGAGAAGAAATAAATATGTATGCAAATGGAGATTCACGTTCTCTATGAAGTTCGTATAGTTACAAGCGCCTAAATCCCATCCTATTCATTAAAACTGAACATTTCATTTATATATAACTATTCTGCAACACTTTAAATTTTCATCCTAATATAATAAAAAATAATATTATATAAAACGTTTTATCTTTATATATATTTCCTACTAAATTGTGAATATTATATTGCTTACTACCTCGATTTCCACGAGATATTTTTATACTCGTTAGTTTGAACAATGTCTTTCAAAACTCAATAGTTTTCGAATGAAAAATGCACTTTTTTGCATTTGTGGAAAACAACACAGCAACAGAGTTGATGTTAAAATCTAAATTCAAGCAAGAAAAGCTTCTAAATTTTAGGTTGTAAATTCATTCAAAATACACGAGATTTCTCAAACAGCTATAAATTTTATAATTCCATACAGAGCATTGTGTTTAAGTGAAATGTATTTCTGAACGTAAGTGGGGACAAAAGCAAAGTATAAAAACAAATTAAACTCAGAATATGTAATGCGATTGCATTTAATCTTAATTGACCTAGACTTCCACGGTTTGTGTGAAAAAAGCAAGCCCATATCCCATTTACTAAATATAATGCATGGATAAGTGACCCTTGGATTATAAATTAATATTATTAGTGAGTAGTTATATTTAAAAATGTTAAGATTAAAATTTTTTTAATGAAGACGAAGACGAAGATGAAAACTATAATACTGCAGAAATCAATAAACCTTCGTATGATAAAATGACAAATTCATTTGGAACAATTCGATGGGGGTTATAGTGTGAAGAAAATAAGCCTAAAGGGATTTTTGGTGCATTGCAAAAATGTGAGGAGAATTATGAAACAAAACAAATTTTTTTAAACACACACACACAAAACTTAAACAAAATTAATAGATTTTATCAGTAATTAAATTTAAGGACGCATGCAGTGATGAATTTTTAGAATTTCTAGTTATAAAAAAAGGTATGTTTAGAATTGCTAGTAATAAAATAATGTATGTTTAAAATTACTTGTATACTTTAAATTAGAAAATGTCCTTAAAGTTAATCAATTTTGATATAAAATTATTTTCTTCATGTTGAAAATACAATGTATTATTCCTCGACAATCTTTTTTTTTTTGTTTTTCTTGCAACTTTTTATTTTTTAGATGAGTAAAATGTATAAAATAGATATTAGTTTACAAAAGTGTGAATAATTACTTTTTTTTTTAATATATAGGGTGTTTATGAATTTAAAATTTGTTTTATGTGGTTTATAAAGTGCGTTGAAAGATGAACCTCTATGTAACGAAAATTTCATGTAATGAACTTTTCGTCTGGATTTAGTGACTTCTTTAAAAAGAGGTCAGACTGTGATTTAGTAAAATATTTGTCATGACCCTAAGGTCGAAGGTGAAGTTTGAGATTCCGAAAGAACAGGCATTGTTATGAGAATAACTAAATTTTATTTGTTTCAATCAATTTACTATCTACCAAAATTATAAACCGAGGTAGCAATCAAGTTTATTGGCTTTCTTAAATTTCTAAGACAAATAATTAACACACTTAACTGAGTGTGATCCGATGAAGCACAGCACTCGTCAGATCTCTCCTGGGTTAACTACACTGCTGGTCACATAAAATGCAACACCAAGAATGACCAGATATATCATAGCGAAATTTATTTGGCAGATAACATGTTGTACAAAATCCAAAAGATTAGGGGGGGGGGCACATTAGGAGATTCAAAAATCCGATTTTTATAGCATAAATTGTTAGCTTAACTTTTCAAGAATACGCTGTCAAAATTTCAAAGCGAAATTCGCATTCGTTTAGATTTTATGAGCATAGAACCGAGTGAACATCGGGTACAGGGCTCCAGCGCAGATAGGGCGGATCACTAACTCAGGTAGTCTCGACCGTTTCGACCTTACAGTCGCAGTGTATACAAACGTCGATTTGAAACGGAGCCCCGCCTTTGTATTTTTCTTTTCAAATAACGGTATAGAAGGTACTAGAAGCATCAACACAAGGGATTATTTCGGTTATATTACGCTAGAGTGTCTATGTACCTTACCTAAAGTCAATGAAGGACTGATGGCTATGAACGAGGCAGGAATTGTAGTAGGCAGGCAAAGCTTCAATTATTGCGAACAAATGGATAACCAGTGCGTGTGCTGGCAGAATCGACGTAGTTCACTGGAATCGAAGGAAAGTCGGATAGCTCGGAAAGTACTGCTGCATGCGCAGAACGAAGTCTATGAGGAAGAAGAATTGCTGTATGGTGCTGGAATCACTGATTAATCGGTAAGCATTTTACATGATGTTAACATCCTTGGATTTCTAGTTTCTGAGAATTTACTTTTCAAACTCGTTTATATCGAAATGACTTTTTTCATATTTGCGTGCCGTCTAACTCAAAAAGTGTAGAACCTATCATTATGAAAATTGACAGCATGATTCTTTATAAAGTTATGAATTATATGAACCAACTTGTGAGATATCATGATTTTAAGGGTATTTTTCTTTGCATAATTAGAGGAAGGAAATGGTGAAAATCGAAGTAAATTTTTCCAACGCCTGCAAGATTTTTAATTTTCATTATTTTCACTTGCATTGAGGTTCCTATTCTTAGAAAATAAGTTGTTAATGTAAAATCAAAACTTTTTTTATTTCAGATGAAAATCGGAATGGCTACACCGTACTCAATTGGAGAACTATACTAATAAACTTCAGTGGACATCTCTCACAGCGTTATGTTGTTATTATTGGCTGAAATGTTTTGAAAAAAAATCACAAAATCGTATCGAAATATAAATGAAATGATGTCAAAATTTGTTTAAATTCTAGTTAATTCTTCCCACCCCTAAAAAAATCCCAAAAAACCAGTGTCAAACAGCCTCCTAATGTAGTTTCCCCCTCCCCTTAAAATTGTAGCCTCTTATGACGTGTGGATGATGAAAAAATCAGTAGTTAGTGTAGCCACCATTGTTGGCTATAATCACTGCCACGCGCCTCAGCATAGAATGAAAGAGGCTTTGGGTGTATAATTGGGGTACAACAGTCCATGCGGATTCCATATATTGCCAAAGTTGATCTGGTGTAGCAGTGGCTGGTGTATCCCGGGCCAGTCGTTGTACAAGCATGGACCACATACTTTCGATTTGCCATAGATCTTGAAAACGAGTGAGCAGCCCAAGGAAGCAATTCAATCTGATGGGTAAAAAAGAACTCTTTAACATTGCATGTCACATGTGGTCACGCATTATCCTGTTGGAATATAACTGATGGCAAACGCTAAATGTATGAGAGGACCACGGGCTCTAGCACTTCAGAGACCGGTACACTTGCTGTTTAGTGTACCGGTAATGCGTACTAGAAGGGTGCAGCAGTGAAATCCAATACCACCCCCAAACGATGATACCGGGTGCAGGACCAGTGCGACTATGCATAACGCAACAATTCAGCAGCCTCTCGCCAAAGTGTCTCTAAACTTGAATCCGACCATTGTACTGTTTCAGGCAGAAGCGATATTCATCAGTAAACACAATGCCCTTTCATTCCATTGTCCATGTCTGACGTTCATCGCACCATTGGCGGTGCCAACACCTGTGGTTACTAGTCAAGAGTAAACGAAGTATTGGACGCCTTGTTGACATTCTACTCTGCTATAAACGGCTTCGAATGGTACGAGTGGACAACGAATGAGGCGTAACAGACTGAATCTGTTGTGCTATGGTTCGTGCTGTGCCTGCGTGATCCTCCACTGTTATGTGCTCAATCCACTTGTCATCACGGGCAGTGGTGCTATGAGTTGGGTGTGATCCGCCCCGTCTTATCCTCCTACTTCCAATGATGACAGATCCACAACGCGTATTCGCTTGGTTTCACCCAACACGTTGACTGATTTCTCCGAAGGGTAATCCGCAATCCCTATAGGCTACTATTCTTCCTCTGTCGAGTTCAGAAACTTGATCAAAAGATGCTCGATGTCTTCCACGAGGCATAGGTAAACAGCTTAAGCAAAAAAACGCATGAAAAAAAAAAGAAGTATTTCCCAAAGAGGATTAATGAGAGGGCTCGAATAGGGCATGTATTTATTCACTTACAGAAAATCGGCCTTCTCATTTTCATAAAAAAACGAAATTTCTTTTCGAAAACCCCTATATTATGGGAAATCTTTATATATGTGGGTGTATGGGAGAAAATGTTAATTGTTTTGCTCGGGCTCATTCTTGTCCTTGTACAGGCACCTAGATAGCTTAGTAAAAACATAGCATTTATTAAACGAATTCTCGATTTTTGTTGAACAATTTTGTTTAATTAAAGTTCAAACTAATCAAACAAGCTAACTTGGGGGACTTTCAGCTCACTTTCGATTCCTACTCTCTTCACTTCTCATCAATAGCGCTGATCAGTAGAGCGCTGATATTCATGCGACGTAAGATACTATCCCCCATTGATATATTATGTATCATTCAATCACTTCCGTATAATGATCTCGAATAACAATCCGCACATACAAATACATATTCAAATAGTTGATTCTACCACTCTCAATTGTTCCGATGTTTCTTCTCTTAACAATCAATGTATAAGGTTTTTATATAACATTTAGGAAAACTTACACAAAAATTCAAAATCTCCACTGTGTTTGTTGAATCGAGCCATAAATAGTTGCGTTTTTCAAGATTCTGTGGATTACTAATAACAACATAAATATAATAATATAGATTTCAATAGCATATATATATATATATATATATATATATATATATATATATATATATATATATATATATATATATATATATATATATATGTGTGTGGGAGTCCAAATAAAAATCTTCGAATAAAAATCAGACTCTTCAGAAGGCGGGATTTTAGATTGCGAGGTGGTTTGTCTAGGGGTAAGTATTTAAGGGTGAGTGATGAATTATTAATTGAATCTAAGTCATTTAAACACAAATACTTCAAAGTAAAAGAGAATTAATTTAAAGTTAAAGGGAAATATTTACAAAAGGGGATATTTACAAAGAGAAAGAAATGCAGGAATTAGGTTAGTTAAAAGTTGAGTTATACCTTTTGAAGACGGGGAAATTAACCTTTCTCATTCTTGGATGTTAGGACTGGTGGTGCCGCGCTGGGCGCGGAAATGCGGTAAAGACGCGACGTGTTGAACTAGCAGTGGTTAGTTGGCCTCTGCCGAAAAATTATTCAAGCCGGAGCTACGAAAGCTCACTCGATGGCGCTGCTTCGGAATGCAGTAATAAATAAAATTGAGATTTATGGTCCTCTGAAAAGGATATGACTCAACCTTTTAACAAAATGTTTCAAAGGGAAAATCCTACAGAATCACCCTCTCCTGACAGAGCTGGTCCCTCAGCTCTTACAAAATGTTGAGAGGTAAAGTACTTTAAATACAAACTATTTTTAGTTACAACTATAAATTGGATGTTATTGGAATGTGAATGTAATAAAGACAAATAATACGATTCTTAAAGATAATAAAATAAAATATTACAGATGAAAAGATGTATACCTAATATTCACAATTCCGGACCTAAAATAAAGCATATAAAAACAAAATATTCTATGTTGTGATCTACAATTAACTAAACCATAAAAAAATCCTTCGCATCAATAGAAAGATAATGAATAATACGAAAATATAATAAATATTACAAGTGAATATAAAGTGATTAATGGAAACGAGTGTTACCATAGAACATCTATTAATTTCTCAAGAGGGATATGAGAAAAATTAAAAATAATAACAAATAAAAAAATTCAATTAAGCATAAAAATGTTTCATCAAATCAGCTGAGGTGGTGGTTGAGTTCGGTCCATCGTGCTGACCAACCTTTTCCACTTCATACCTATCCTTGGAATTAACTTTTGTTACTTTGTAAGGGCCTAAGAACTTTGGTCTTAGTTTCAGTCCAGCTCCAAATTGGGTTCTTTGGATGGCTACTAAATCACCTTCTTTGTATAACGAAGCTTTCTTTCTTCTTCTGTTATACGTCTTTCTATTTTCAGACTGCAGGGTTTCGATGTTCTTTTTTGCATCGTTTCTTAAAAATTCGCGTTGTTCTAGTAATTCTTTCGCCATTTCTTCTAGAAGTAAGTCTTTGATTAGGATCTCTTCCTTGTTACGCATTTTGATTCCCACTAATAGTTCGAATGGTGTCCATTTTGTACTGCGACTTATAGTACTATTTAGTATTCTCTGTAATCTGTCGACGTATTTGTACCATTTCGTTGAGTCGTCTAATGATAGTTTGGAGAGAACTGGAATCAAAGTTCGATGAATTCGTTCAACTTGTCCGTTTCCTCGAGGAACACCTGTTGCTATTTGTAGATGTTGAATGTTCTCTTCATCACAGTAGTCGTTTAATAGTTTTGAAGTGAAAGCTGAACCTCTATCAGAGATAATTCTGATGGGATTACCAAAGGTCTTCTGCTGTTTTAGTTTTTCGAGGGCACTTTCAGCAGACACAGTTTTGACGGGATATAGCCAAGTAAATTTGGTAAATGCGTCTACTACGGTGAAAATGTGTTGATAACTTTTGTTTGTGGAGGGTAAAGGACCAATGAAGTCAACATGGTACGTACTTAAAGGAATGCTTTCCTTAGAAATAGGATTCAAAACCCCTTCCTTTTTGCCAGTTTTCTTATTAGCTAAGATACATGGAACACAATTAATTATTACTTTTTAACGACGTTGGATAAATTTGGGATAAAAAATTCCTGCTTCACAATTTCTTCTGTTTTTCCTACTGAGAAATGACCATTTTCGTGAATCAATTTAATTAGTTCAGCTTGCATTGCTTTAGGTGTTACAATTAATTCTCGACCATTTAAATACTTATAGAGTATACCATTTCGCTCAAAAATTCTTCTGATTCTTGCTTCTCTAGAAGTGATTTCAATGTTTGGATGTTGTCATCTTCCTCTTGTGCGTTTTTAAGCTTTGAAGTTAATGTATCATTGCATACCATCATTACGGGATATCGGGTAAGAGCATCAACGTGCTTCATACGACTTCCAGCTCTATGCTCTATTTCATAATCGAATTCTTCTAATTGAAGCGCCCATCTGGCTATGCGAGTAATTAGCTCCTTTTTTGCATAGTCTTCTGAAATGCTGAACAGTCAGTTACTATTTTAAAGTGTTGTCCTAAAAGATAAACACGAAACTTCTGTAATGCGTTGATAATTGCTAGTACCTCTAATTCGTAGCTGTCATACTTTTCTTCTGCTGTATTTGTCTTTTTCGACATGTAGTAAACGGGATGTAACTTTCCATCTTCTGCTTCTTGTAACAAAATTGCGCCGTACCCTTGTTTACAGGCGTCTGTATGCAGTTCTGTTTTTCTTCCATACTTGTAAAGGTGCAAGATTGGGCCTTCGGACATGATTTTCTTCAATTTTTCAAATGCTTCTTTTTTGTTGAGTCCCGAAAAAAAAAAAAAAGATGTTTTCTTTTCTTGTTAAATCGCTAAGTGGTTTAGCTATCTTTGAATAATCTTTGATGTACTTGCGGAAATATCCAGTTAAACCAAGAAAACTTTGTACTTGTTTTATTGTTGTTGGTTCTGGAAATTTTCGGACAGCTAGTGTCTTCGTGGGAGATGGTTTAATAGTTCCGCTTTCTACAATGTGACCTAGAAATTCAATTTTCTTTTTTAAGAATTGGCACTTCTTGAACTTAATTTCTAATCCGTATTTCTTTGCGACTTCAAAAAATAATTTTAAGTTTTTCGAGACCTTCCTGTTCGTTTTTCGCTGGAATGACGAGATCATCTAAATAACTGATTACAATTCCTTTCCGAGTAAGATCTCTAAATATACTTGATACGTAGCGTTGGAAAACTCCTGTACTTGTGCTTAGTCCGAAAGGAACTTTGTTGAATTCAAATTGTCCATCTGGGACGATAAAGGATGTATACTTTCTGCAATCTTCGTCAACATCGACGTGAAAGAAGCCATTGCGTAAATCTAATGTAGAGTATACCTTTGCTTCTTGCAAAGTGTCTAAAACATCTTCGATGATAGGTAACGGAAATTTATCTTTCACAAGCTTCTGATTCAATTTTCTGTAGTCAATGCACATTCTCGAAGATCCATCTTTCTTTTTACCATTACGATTGGACTTGCATATTCCGCAGAACTCGGACGTATAATGCCTTCGTTGAGCCATTCTTCTATCTGTTTGTTTACTTCTTGTCTTTCTGTGAAAGCTAGTCGACGAGGAGGTTGACAGACTGGTTCTTCGTCTTTTAAAATAATTCTCATTGTGACGTCAGTAGATGCTGTTTTTTTCTGGCTTGTAGTCTTGAATTAACTTTTCAAGTTCCTTCTTGATTTGACGATTTTCAACATGACGTAGGTCTAGTTCTTCTTGAAGATTTTCAGCAGATATTTGCATAAGCTGTGCATGATTCTCATATTCGTTGAATTTAACTCCTTCTTTAGTAAAACTTATCGATGCTTGTTCCAAAAGATCTGATCCAATAACTGCTTCGAATTTTAATTTATCAGTCGGTACAACATGCCAAGTTAACGAGTAATTTTCATCATCTATTTTGAACTTATGTTCAAAGGAACCGATAGTTGTCACTTGTGCTTCACCAATACCTGTGAGAAGCATCTTGTTCTTCGATAATTTTGTTGGATCCATTATTCTTCTGCTTGTGTTTTCTCGAAGCAAACTTACGCTACTACCACTGTCTATGAGCGCCGTGATTTTCACCTTTCCAAAAATATCTCTTTAGTACGTAAACCTTCCTTAACGATGAGTGTGCAAGTTTCTTTTGGAGGTTCTTTGAATTTCTGCGATTTTGAATAGTTCGTCTGAGCATATATGCTTGGAAGCATTGTGATTTGAGTGTTTCTCGTAATTTTTGTTGTAATACCCTTTCTGCGCGCTGTCTTGATATCTTTGAACAGGTTCGTACTTGGTGACAGGGGCTTCGTAATGTTTGTTGTAATTCGTTGACGCTGTAAACTTCTTATCTTTCCTGTTATACTCGAATTTTCCTGGTGCTTCATATCTGCGATTCTTTTCTGTGAATCTGAATTCTTGTTTCTTCACAAATGGACTGCTAGATTTTTGTTTCAGAGTCCTTTTAAAGTCTTCGAATTCTTCTAGTTTTTCTGCTAATTGAACAGGGGAGTTAATATTTGCCCATTCATCAAGATAATATTCTTTAAATTCAAAAGGAGTTTTTCGTTTGAGTTGATCTGTTATGATTAGATCTGATAACTTTTTGAAAGTATCTATCTTCAATCCATCTATCCATCCGTTGAAGTAAGTGTTTAACTCATGGTAAAAATCAATCCATGTTCTTTCAGGTGCTTTTTGGTGAGTGACAAATAGTTGTCGAAACTTTTCTGGAGTTAGTTTAAAGCGTTTCAGCAGTAAATCTTTAACGAGTTCGTAACAGTTAGCTTTATCGTCAGGCTCTCTCGCTATGTGATGTGAGATACTTCCGTCGGTAACAAGCCTAACAGATGAGAAACCCAGTTTTCTTGATCAATATTCAATCTCTGCGCTTGACGTTCAAATAATTTTAGATAAAGACTGATGTCTTCTTTCAAATCAAAACGATGTATAAACTTTGAAATTTCTTTGACGAGAAATTTAGTATCACTTTCTTTGGATGTATCAGCGCCTAACTTGGATTGTGTTTGGATTCTTAACTTTTCCAACTCAAATTCATCTTTGCGTTTTTGCTCATCTAACCTCAATTGTTCGAAGCGTAATTTTTCTTCTCGTTCTTCAATGCGTAATTTTTCTTTTTTGCTCTTCAATGCGTAATTTTTCTTTTTGCTCTTCAATGCGTATATTTTCTTCTCTGGCTTTGCGATCCTCAACAATCGTTGAATGTATGTTTTTGGTCAGTTCTTCGTCATAATCTTCACTACTAATAATTAGATCTTTAAGTGTGGCGATGGTCATAGATTTATCGAATTTTAAATTTAATTCCGTGGCTAAGACAAATAAATCTTCGCGTCGACCTTTGCCAAGATACGCCATTTTAAAATTTAAATTTAAGTTTAGATAGTAACCAAAGGAATAAACAAAATTGTCACGCGTTCAAACAAAAATAATGATGTTGCTATTGGCAATTCTCGTTTGCATTTACAAAAATTCTCAAGTTAAAATAATATTACATCAAAATACACTAAATATACATTGAAATATTCAAATTCTATTCATTTAGAAATATTTTAAACCAGTAACGTATAAAGACAACAGTGCGAGCTAAAATACGTAATGCTTAATTTAAAGTAGTCAAATCATTAATTTCAACTAAAAACAAAACCTTTTTTTAAAAACCATTTGATATATCAGTTATCTCATTTCGTTATAACAAATGCAAAAAGAATTTGAAAGAAAAAATAAATTAATATAAATCTTGTTTAGAAACAGTGATTAAATTTATTGTGATATGAAAAAGTTAATCATTTAGAGTTCTTTGCTGAAAAAAGCAAACAATTAGAAGTTATTCAATTAAGAAAAATCTCATATATATTTTTTATTACACTAATAAAAATAAAATCTTTTTAGGATCTCATCAGCAAATTTTAAGGATAAACACATGTTTCAATAGAAAGCATAAAATAAGATTATTCATGATCCTTCATCAATTCTAAAAAACATAGCATATTCTTTCAAAATATATTTCTCGAATACTCATAAAAAATAATTAATTACTAAACAGCTTCAAGAGAAATGTTAAACTATATGAGTCATTGAAATTACGATTGCTTCCAAACAGAAAATGTATAGGAATGGGAAGACATTAATCTCTTAGTTCAAGGTCAATGACGTAACCCAAAAGAAAATGAGAACTTTTCGCACATACATGAAATTCAATGCGATTCGTTAATAAATGAGATACAAATATAAAACTTGAATATTACGTACGACTTTCTTAATATTTTAAAAGATATACTTGTAGAAAATTTTAATTGATATGATTTCTATGCACATAGAAAAATAGTATTTCAGAAAAACACACATGATATTTAAAAATATAAATTACTTCATGAAATCGACTACAACAATTTTTTCATAATCAAATTAACAGTGACTCACGTATTCTTTTCTGAAGATTCCCTTTTTTTTCCTGTTGCAAGGAAAACGAAATAAAAAACAGTACACACCTGATACAGTTGACGACGTGTGATTAATTACTTGAAAACAAACTTCAAAGGCTCCTGGATGTGTTCACTGGACTTGTGAAACTCTTGTAGTTGTACACGACAGAAAATAACGTGGTTGATGACTTCGGGAGTCGTTTCGTTCTATGCACCTAAATGTTAGTGTTATGAGAGGCAATCCGCATTTTCGATCCAGTCCGTTTGTTATTTTAGGCTTGCAGCCAAAATGGGTTTTTTTTTAAAGAAGAGAGTTAGAAGGTTATCAACTTATTATTTAGAGAAGATTTTCGAAATCAAATCCCAGGCGATCCCCCAATTATTTCTGTGGGAGTCCGAATAAATCTTCGAATAAAAATCAGACTCTTCAGAAGGCGGGATTTTAGATTGGCGAGGTGGTTTGTCTAGGGGTAAGTATTTAAGGGTGAGTGATGAATTATTAATTGAATCTATAAGTCATTTAAACACAAATACTTCAAAGTAAAAGAGAATTAATTTAAAGTTAAAGGGAAATATTTACAAAAGGGGATATTTACAAAGAGAAAGAAATGCAGGAATTAGGTTAATTAAAAGTTGAGTTATACCTTTAGAAGACGGGGAAATAAACCTTTCTCATTCTTGGATGTTAGGACTGGTGGAGCCGCGCTGGGCGCGGAAATGCGGTAAAGACGCGACGTGTTGAACTAGCAGTGGTTAGTTGGCCTCTGCCGAAAAATTATTCAAGCCGGAGCTACGAAAGCTCACTCGATGGCGCTGCTTCGGAATGCAGTAATAAATAAAATTGAGATTTATGGTCCTCTGAAAAGGATATGACTCAACCTTTTAACAAAATGTTTCAAAGGGAAAATCCTACATATATGAAATGTATAAATTTAAATTACTCAAATAGTCAATCACTTATTCTGGCACAGTCATAATGTAGATTTTTGAGGTGAATTTTTTTAATGTTCCACTTTGAGTTTTACTACTACTCAGTGGCGTAACGTACACCCTCTGCATCGCAAAGGGGGTCCAAAATCCGATTGTCACAAGAACGGCTTGTGACTCAAAACCTGATTTTGTAGAGGGTCTCTAATATTCTCTTTACGCCACTACTACTACTCTGATTTTTTTAAAGTCTTTACTTAAATATACATCCATAATTCTGCCTATGGACCATTAATTGGTGGATAAATTTTCTTTAACTAGTAAAACTAAATCGCCTACTTTGTAATTCATATGACTGTGGACACATTGGAAACCTTTGAGATTTGTATTTGTATGCATGCTAGGGATGAAGTATGTAAATTTATTTCTATAACGGGGTTTACACATGGTTAGAACGCTAGTATAAGTTAGGTGTAAGAGTGCTTTTCACGAAGAATGAAATAAATTGGGAATATTGGCATGTCTTTCACCATATGAAAAAGGGCTTATTGTTGGTGCCCATTTAACAGAGGCCACGATTTAGAAGACAGTAAATCTCACTGGGTTCTCAAAAACAGCCGTATCAGAGGTTTTTAAATTTGTAATCCTTCCAAAACCACAGTCCTTCTCTAAAAGACGTAACTGCGGCTAGAGCACAGTTTTCCAAAAGCGGGATCGATGTCGTTTCCGATGAATTGTATGGCAGAACATGGACTCTCCTGCACTTTAACTGACACAAATAGTCAACCTAGGCTCTTCCCAATAGATTTCAGCTCGAATTATTCGTAGAGAATTGCAGATGATAGAAGTGCATAATCGATTGCCTGTGAGAAAACCACTTACTTCTGCCCCAAAATGCAAAAATTAGTTTGCAGTGTCCGGAAAGAAGACACTGGACATCTGAGGATTGGAAACAGGTATTGTGGTCGGATGAATCACTGATTATTTGATGAATTATGGGACGAATTATTTTGCACTGATAGAAGGCATCGAATTTCATAAGAACCCCACGAAGACATGAATCCATCTTGCCTTACTAAAACGCTAGTAAACGTAGTTTGCGAATTTTTTTTTAAAGTTTGAATTTTTTTGAGGGATTGGTTTTTAAAATATACTTTCCAGATTTCCCACATAGATAACAAATAACGTAATTTTTAAACAAAAAATGTAAGATAAAAAATTGCGTTAAAGATTTCTTGTAAAAAGGGTATTAGACGAAATACACAAAAACTTTTTTTTAATCCGTAATTTTTAAGCAATTTTTTCAATCATTGAACAAAACATAGATAGTAGCTTTCGACACTTGGAAAAAAGTTTCGTGTGAATATTTTTATAAATAACGAAGTTATTAAATATTTAGTTAAAATTTTAAGTATTTTTTGAAAAATTGCAAAAAAAAGTAAAGAAATATTTTTTCATCATTTTATATTTTAAATCATTGATTCTAAGCGAACAAAGTATGAAATTTTTAGTACAGAATTTCGATACATTACAATGGTAAGAAATCCGTACAGAACGATTGAAAAACTTTTTTCATTAAAACGCATCGATATTGACTCATTTAAAAAAGGAATCGTAAGAAATACATAATTTCATTATTTTGTAAAAAAAAAAAAAATAACTATACCGTATCACGGCGAAGTAAGTGATCTTTCCGAGTCCGTAATTATTTTTTGCCTGATTTTGATAAGAAAACGATCGTAATTTTAAAAACGAAGGAAAAGTAGAAACTCTTCCTTCTTTCTCCGGACAGAGATTTAAAGCATGAGCAGAAGCGCGCGTACCGCACTTTTGTTAACCTTTTTTTAAAATTTCACTCCTCGTAATATTTTCATACCGGTGTTTTTATATGAAACTCGATTCTTAAGGAGTTAACTCCAAAAATTCGCAAGCTTCATTTACTAGCGTCTTAGCGTAGTTTTTAGCGACACTTCTTTGATTATAACTGAAAATCACCAAATTTGGCGGGATGTTAAGCTGGTCGTGGAAAAGAAAGAGCTGCCTGTGAGAAGCTTCATGAACTCAGTACGATTGACACTGGAGGGTTACCATTCGAAAATATTTTCGTTGTTTGTAAACCCTACAAGTAAGACTCCCTTAAATCAGCATGTCGAATCTACCGTCAAATTGGGGATTATTTTAAGAGGGAAATTCGTCACCCACACAAAGCGAGCTTCGCGGCAGATCAGAAAGAACTCTGTTAGACATGTTAAGTGTTGTTCGGTTTTTGTGATGTCGCGTGTACATGTTTTAAATAATTTTTAAAATTAATAGATCTATTTGGCCACAATGAATGCATGATTACTCCAAGGATGAAAATTTTACTGGCCCAGTCAACGAAATTCTGCTAGGATATTAAATTAACGTAAAATTTAAAAAAAAAGTAAAGCACTCGTTTGCACGAAAACGGAAGTGATCACTTTTAGAATAAAAAAAATGAAGTAAGAGCCTCATTTTTATAAATAATATGACTCCTCAATTTGTGATCAGAGAGAAATGAAACATTAATTTATGCGTACGAGTTCACTAAATGAATATATAAAAAAAAATTTTTTGCACACCAGTGGTTACTTTCGTTTTGCCATATCAGTATTATAAATGGTAAACTTGTTTTGGATACGGCAGCATTCGACAAATTTCGTAAATAACACGACATGTGTTAAGTATATTAGCTAATTAAATTTTGTTGTTGTTTGAATACATCAGCATTCTAAATGATAAATTTGTTTGGATAAGCCAGTATTCTGCAAATTTCATAAATAACACATGTGTTAAGTATTGTAGTTAATTATTTTCCTTGTTTCCTTAAAATACATCAGTATTCTAAATGATAAATTTGTTTGAATACGCCAGTATATTCGACAAATTTCGTAAATAGCACGACATGTGTTATGTATTTTAGCTAATTATTTTTGTTTGTTTGTTGAAATACATCAGTATTTTAGATTGTAAATTTGTTCGGCTACGCCAGTATTCAACAAGTTTCGACATGTATTAAAAGTATAAGAACCATTTATTGTTTATTTTATGTACAGTAGTACTCTTCTGTTAAACTGGTCTTGCATATGCCAGTGTTCAACAAATTTTGGAGAGTAATAAGATTCTAATTAATTTTGAAGTCAGTTTCGTTTCCAAGTTATTTATATCTAGAGTTGAAAAATCTTTTTTTAAAAAAAATTATTAATAATACGACAGTGGTAATTGAAATACTTGGTTGTGAAATGTAATGTATTCCAAAGACTATTTTATGAGTAATCTGAATGGAGTAACAATACTGTGAAGTTATACGATACATGCAAACCGTTGTAGCGATGCATTTCACGTGTGCGTGAATCAATAACCTCTACACCGGAAATCATTTTTTATGTGTTGTGTGACAATTTCTTTTTAATTTATTAAATTATATTGCAAAACATTTTTTAATAAAAATTTTGTGGAATTGTTTTGGAAAAGTAATATTTTCTAACTTTGTGAGATTTTGATTGTCTCTCATGTCATAAAATGTCCTTTTAAAAAAATTTTTTCTTTACCTGAAATTGAGATAGTGTATAAATTATGATTTTTTTAGATTGTCATATTTTACTCTATTTTATTTTTGTTTTAATTAATTACGATATAATACTTGCATATGTTTATACTAAACGATAGTTGATTTTGTATTTGGGTAATTAAGATTTCATTAATATCGATTGACATAACTTAAATGTGAAGTTTTAGTTTAGTTACATATTGTGAGGAATAGTTGTAACAAAAGTTTATTTTTTTTCTCATTTTCGTGATTTTATTATTGAGTAGATAGATAAACAAGTAGTAAAAATGGCAAATTTAGGTAAGGTACGAAAGGAGGATCTTAGACTATTGGCAGAGGAGTTGAATCTTAATGTAGGGGTTAATATGCAAATTGCAGATTTGAGTAAACTAATTACCACACACCCAGATTATGATGAGGACTTAAGCAAAAATCAACTCACAATTATAGCAGAGGATAGAAAGCTTCGAGAACAACAGGAAATGGTTCGAAAACAACAAGAATTTGAGAAAGAGAATTAAAGTCTTGATCGCGAATTGCAATTAGAAAAATTACGGTTATAGAATGAATGGCTTAAGGGGTTAACTAGTACACCTGAGGTTTAAGTTAGCATATATGAGTTACCGAAAGTTGTACCCAAATTTGAAATGAAAGATGGAGACATAGTTTTGTTTATTACCTTATTTGAGCGACAGGCAAAGAGAGTTAGCATCGAGAAAAGATACTGGGTGTCGGCTCTTCTGGCTCTTGTGCCAAGTGAAATTAACCAATTAATGGCTCGTGAAGCTGAAGAAAAATTTGACGACTATGATTATATTAAAGGTCTATTGCTGAAACGTTTCAAACTTAGTGCAGAGATTTTTCGGCAGAAGTTTATAAAATACCAGCGGAATCCAGCTCAATCTTGGCGTGATTTTTTTTCGAAATAACCAGCTTTTTTGAAGAGGGGCTTGGAGGTCTTGACGTAAATGATTTTGAAGGGTTGAAGAACCTCATGATTACACAGATCAATCGAAACGACGTGTCTCTGGTGACGTAAGAGAACAGTTTGTCGACAACTGGGTTAAATCAATTGTTCCATGCGACCTAGCTGACAAGCTAGAAGAATATGAAAGCGTGAGAGCTAATGTAAAGGGAGCCCACTCGAACGATATGAGGTACAGGCCGACAAATAATAAGTTTTTCTCGGATAATAAGAGCGCTAGTCTGAAGAAACCAAGAGATGCACCATTTTTTAGGAAAACTAAGTTGTCGGTAGTGTCAAACACGGGAACAAGTAGAGGTTTTAAGGTTTTAAACCTAAATGTTTCATTTGTGAAAATGTAGGATATTTGGCTCGAGAATGCCCGAAAAATATAAGAAAGACACCACCTCGCAATGCCAGAAGTAACATAAATGCTGCTAAGGGAACTGAACTAGAATCTATTAAAGAAGTGGTAACTGCTAGTGTCTCAATACTAGTCTCCGTTCCCATCAACACAAGGAATGGAATTGATGATCTTCAGTTAGTTGATATCAAATGTAGACAAACGTCCATAAAAGCAGTAATCGATACAGGAGTACAAATATCAGTCCTACGTGAAGACTTGATTGGTAAAGGTTGTGGAGAAGGAGAGGGAACTATCCAAATCATTTCGGCATTTGGTGAAAAGGAAATAGCTGCTCTTAAACTATTTAACTTAAAACTAGACAATGGAAAGCATGGATCAGTGCCAATCATGTGCGCTGTGTCTAAGAAACTCTTCAACGACATGTTGATTTGCGCCACCGCTTATTAGATTCTGTTAGAAAATGTTCAGTTATTTGATTTTGAAAATCAGAGAGATTTTGAACGCACCAAAGATAAAGGTATACAATTAGAAAGGGAAGAAGAACTATATGCTTTAGCCTTAGGGCAAGAGACCGAGACATCGGAAACAAATTTGGCGAAATCATCCTTTGTTAAACTTCAAAGAATGGACGAGTCATTGGGACCAGTCTGGATTAAGACTGAGAACAAACAAAATGCGTTCGAAATTGATGATGGAGTTTTGATACACATTGAGCCAATATGCGGTGAAAATATAAAACAAGATAAAACAAGTGGCCCTTCCCACCTGCAAAAGAGAAGAAATTATGAAAGTGGCCCACGAAATACCCTTAGCTGGACATTTAAGCGAGAGTAAAACTAAAGAGCGCATCAAATATTTCTTCTTTTGGCCTAAACTCAAACAAGATGTAAGGTCATTTTGTCAAAGCTGCAAGACCTGTCAGCTTAGAAGAGGGCTCACTTACCGGGATAGAACTCCCATAACACCCATAGTTAGACCGGAAAACCCATTTGAAGTATGGAGTGTCAACCGTATTGGTCCTTTGGAGCCCTCCTCTTGTAGAGGTCATAAGTATATTATCTGTGCAGTCGATATTTGCACTAGATGGGCAAAGACTGCACCGGTTAGGAATATCAAGGCAAAAACAACATGTGAAGTTTTAATGAGAATATTCACCCAAATTGGGTTCCCAAAAATTATTTGCACTGATCAAGGAACGAATTTCCCTGCTGAATTGACTGAAGCCTTCAAGGACGTTTTGGGAATAGCTCCAAGATTCGCTACTTCAGAACATCCGGAGAGCAGGGGGGCTGTACAGCATTGGAACCGAACTCTAAAAGAAATGTTGAATAAAAATATTCAGTAAAACGGAAATAATTGGGATTTTCACCTTCCGTACCTCATGTTTGCGTATCGAGAAGTGCCACATAGCACACCCGGCGTCTCGCCATACCAACTTGTTTATGGTCGACTACCAAATGGCCCATTGAAACTATTGAAGAAGACTTGGACTGGTGACAAGAAAATTCCCATTGATAGCTCAAAGTCCGTCGAGGAATATTTGAGAGACCTAACTGAAAAACTGAAACAGGCTCATAACCTGGCGAGAAGAAACCCTGAAAAAGCGCAAGCCGTAAGTAGATACAACCTTAGGTCTAGAGAAAAACGTTTGGCAATTGGTGACCAAGTTTTGGTTCTTATCCCATCATCATCTCACAAGCTTTTAAAAAAATGGATGGGTCCCGCATCTATCATAGAGCTACCGGGACCACACATACAGTGAGAGTAAAAATGGAGGGTGAAAGTGAAAGGGAATTCCACTTCAATAAATTACGACCGTACGTAGCCAGAATTGAGCAAATAGGTCTACTATTTGACCAAGACAATGAATTTGGTGATCTTCACTATGCCTCTATTGATACCGTAGAATTGGACGTTAATGACATTTACAAACATGTAATGAACAACTCTGCTGATCTAAAAAATTCTCAAAAGCTTCAGCTTGTGGACCTCCTCTCAAAATTTTCAGACGTATTTAGCTCTGTTCCAGGCTCTGCTAAGGTAAAAGGACATTCACTGAGTTTAATGCCCGATTTCGTTTCTAAAGAAACTGCAACCTTATCGCATACCGATAGCCCTTCAAGAAGAAGTAAATAAACAAATTAATTAGTTACTTCAATTAGGACTGATTGAGCCTAGTGAAAGTGAATGGGCTCACACCCTATCGTAAGTGTCTCTAAAAAGGACGGAAGCGTAAGACTCTGTGTAGATTATAGATTTTAAATAATGTCACAATTATACTGATGCAAATCCAATGCAGAATGCAAGAGACCTTTTTTTTAAATTGGCCAAGCCAGATTCACACTAGACTTGATGAAAAGTTATTGGCAAATCCCAATGAAGAATGAGGCCAAGCCTTTGACAGCATTTGTGACTCATTCAGGGCATTATAAATGGAAGGTTATGCCCTTCGGCATGAAAAATACTGGGAGAACCTTTCAGAAGTCCATGGACAAAGCTTGGAAATACTGCCTGCATACTTCAGGCAGTGTACAGGAATCCTCGGAAATACTGCTCGGATCTACTGCATTGGAAATTCTGCAGCTGATACATCGATGATGTCGCTATCTATTCGACAACTTGGGAAGTACACTTCGATCATATTGCCAAGGTTTTTAAGTCTTTGCAAGAAGTAGGGCTAAAGGTGAACCTAAAAAAGTGTGCCTTTGGCAGAAAATCTGTCAAGTTTTTAGGTCACATATGTGGTTCAGGAAAATATTCTCCTGATCCTGAAAAAGTAGAAACGATTCGGAAACTCAGTGGACCTACCACAAAAAGTGAAGTCAGAAATTTCTTGGGTATCACGTGTTATTATCGAGATTATATTCCAAACTTCTCACAGTTAGTATTGCCCTTAAGGGGACTTGGCACCCTTTGAGCAAACTTCTTTATTTACGTATTTAAAAATTATATTTTAGCATTTTATACAATGTTTTTATTCAAGAAAATGTTACCAGATGAAAATTTTCATATATTATTCACACAATTTTAAAAATTTTAATTTTTTGAAGAAAATTGGGAAAATTTTAAAATCCTACTTCTTTTGTAAAAATTAATTTTTTGACCTGAAATTTTTTTATAATACTCTTATGGATGATCTAAACAACTTTAGGGATCGATTTTAGAATAACTTCATTCGTTTTCGAGAAAAAAAATAAAATGTTGATATACAGACTAAAAATCAACGAAAAGCCAACATGTCTTACATTTTATTTTTTTAAAAAAGTATTCAGTTTATAGCAAAACGGATCCCTAATTTTATTACATGCTTTATTTTCAACACGCAAGAAAAAAATGGAAGTGATTGGTAAATAATTGTCGAAGGAGTAGCATTTTGAATGCACTAAGGTTTCGAAAAACACAAACTGAGAAAAACAGGTTTAAAATTTATAATTCTGAAAAAATAATTATTATAAGCTTAATTAAACTTAAAATACCACTTTAAGATATTAGTTATACGTTTTTCTTTAAAATAATTGCATTTTCATATTTTTCAACCCACACATTTTTATAAATGATTAACTTTTAGAGAGTACTAATTGCCCATGAAAATTCAAGAAAAATGTTAAAAAAAAATTTTTTTCTGTCACGACAGAAACTTTAGCTGTTTTTCTTCTTATAATATTAAAGTATTACATTTGTATGAAAAATATATCAGGAAGAAGAACTGAAATTATAAAATTATTAATATAAAATGCCTTAATTTAAAAATTTTACTTGCACACATTTCACAAGAAAGAAAAATTACATTATTGTATTGCCTCGGAAATATTCTGCTTTTAATACTACACATTCTTTTTTAAAGTTATTATTTATATTTCTAAAATAGTTTTTTTTTATCATAAAGCATTTTTTAGCTTTTTTTTCTAAAAAGGGGGTGTGGCTGAATTGACTAATTTGTTTTCAAATGAAGTTTTAGTCAACTTCTAACTTTCCGACATGCACAAGTGATATATCAATCGAAAGATAATAATGCAAAAAATAAGATTAAATGAAAATAAAAAAACGATAGGTTTGTGATTTTTAGGGTACCAAGTCCTCTTAACCAACTTGACTAAAAGAACATTCTGAAGGACATGCTTTGGGAATCGTCAGTTGAAGATTCTTTAATTTAACTTAAGGAGGAACTTGTAAAAATGCCTTCTCTGCATACACCAGATTTATCTCGCCCCTTTCTACTATTCCCAGATGCTTCCGCTACTGCCATTGGCGTTTGTTTAGCTTAGCACAATGATCATATTTAGGAAATTCCAATTGCTATCTTCAGCAAAAAACTGACTTTGGCCCAAATGAAGTGGTCCACGGTCGAGAGTAAAGCATTTAGCGTGTCAGAGACACTTCATAAATTTGACACTTAGATCTTTGGGTCACAAATCACTTCAGATCATGACCCTTTGACATAGCTTACCAATAGTGCTCCTCAAAGTGCCAAATTGACCAGATGGGCATTGATCTTACAAAGATACAATGTCGAAGTTTCTTATAGAAGGAGTAGTGTTCACGGCAATGCAAATGCACTTTCCAGACATAGAATTTCTGAGTAGGATTTTTTTTTTTTTTTTTTTTTTTTTTTTTTTGCATCATTGTTATGTATATTTACTAAAAAATTTTTAGAAGTATAAGTAAAAAAATATAATAATTAACATACATGTAGAGTATTCATTATTTGTATTTTCTCTCTCTTGACTTTTTCTTTGTGAAATTCCTAATTCTATTATGTAGTCTTTTGTAATGTATGTATATTTATGTGTCTCCGAGGAGTTATACACTGCTGGACAATTGCTAAGGACGGTTCACAAATTGCTATGTAGCATAACATTAAGCGAGACATGAAGCCTAGTAGGATAAAATATAGTTGCCACACTGTTCAGACATTAGAATAAATAATATTTATTGTTCTGGAAAGTACAAAAGCTGTGAAACATCTGAAAGAGAAAAAAAATGTTCATTTGATCTGCGTACGGAGAAATGGAACAATGCATCTAAAAGTCAGCAGGTACCTTAAAGAAAGGTATCAGTACGGGATATGTCCACCGTGGAGTGTGATGCAACATTCCACACGTCGTACCATACTTTGCACAACATTATCCAGCAACTGTAGAGGCAATTTATCCCATTCCTCTGTGAGTGCACGGATGAGGGTGTTCTTGTTTGTCGGAGGATAGTTTCGACCAGCAACTTGCCTCCCAAAGCATCCCACACATTTTCAATGGGGTTTAGATCTGGAGAACGCGCTGGCCATACGAGACGTTGAATACCCTCGCTGTCTAGACAATCCTGAACAGCGAGTGTTCGATGACATGTTGTGTTGTCGTCCGTAAAAACAAATTTATCACCGACAGCACCACGGAAAAGACGAACATGAGGAAGTAGAACTTCATCAATGTATCGTTGGCCCGTTATAGTCCCATTCGCAACCACATGTAGGCGCGTGCGGCCATTGATCATGATGCCGGCTCACACCATGATACTGCATGTCGGATATCGGTCCTTTTCCTGGATATTTTCTGGACGATAAGCAGTACCACTCTCACGCCAGATCAGTTGGCGTCTACAATCCGATGACAGACTGAACCTACTCTCATCTAAGAATAGTACGCATGCCCAGTCCTGTTCAGTCCAATTGTGATGTTCACGACACCATTGCAAACGGGCAGTACGGTGCTGTCTGGTCAATGGGACACACACAACAGGTCTGCGTGCGTATAGTCCTCCTCCCCTCAAACGTCTGGCAACAGTTTTTCGGGAGATCTGTTTTCCTGAGGCAGCAAGAAACTGATTTGCCACCTGCTGAGCTGTGGTGCGCCTGTTCCTTTTTGCTGATAGGACGATATATCTGTCTTCTGCAGGCGTCGTACTTCTAACACGACCTCCTCCGTTTCGTCTACTACACATTCCAGTAGTTTTAAATGACTTCCACAGCCGTGAAACAACGCTGTGAGCGATGTCGAACTCCCTGGCAACATCTGTTATTTTTCGCCCTTCTTCGATCTTTCCAATAATTCGGCCACGCATAAAATCATCTATGTGATGTCGGGAAGACATGCCAAAAACTTTAAGTTCGTCTATTAAATCTTTCCTGTAAAACTTTGACTTGAAACAACAGCTGTCCACACGCGTCAAAACCTTTAAAGCTCTTATGAACGCTATCACGTGATGAACAGACGTGGAAAAAAATTTTGCATACTCATACT
Source organism: Trichonephila clavipes (assembly GCA_019973935.1). Taxonomy (NCBI): domain Eukaryota; kingdom Metazoa; phylum Arthropoda; class Arachnida; order Araneae; family Nephilidae; genus Trichonephila; species Trichonephila clavipes. Next base: position 431,927 of record BMAU01021352.1, on the reverse strand, counting down.
TCTTACTAATATCCCGCACTTATTCTAATTTTCCACATTTTGCTTCCTTTCATTTTGTGGTTGCTATGGATGATAGTGTTATCCGTCCTTAGCAATTGTCCAGCAGTGTATGTGTGTGTGTGTGTGTTAAAAATCACGCACTTCCACTTATACCTGGTGGCGATTTCAATGTTGATTTCGATAAAGATGAAGGATTGAGATTAGTACAATTTTTTAAAATCTGAGCTTAATTTGGATTTTGTTTCTGGTAAAGCACATGGAAAACTAGGTGTGGTGCAACCATTGATGGGATGTTTTCACGAGTCGTTCACGTATAATACTTTAGTTACCAGAAGCTTCTTGTCACAGTGATTAATAATGGTGAGAGAATGTAATTAATACTCAAAGCGATATTGATAGTGAAGTAAATCAACTTTCTTAAAATGTACTCATGTACAATGAGTAGCATATATTTTTATATATTACTTTATATATGTAAGGATAATTAAATTAGATTAAAAATTAAATTCCCTATCTAGCACTTAACTCATATTTTTCATTTCATCTTCAAGTATCAAACTAATCACCCATTTATTTCTTCCGTACATATGGCCTAGCCAATAAGCATGTCTAATTCCAGATCGTTACACTTAATAGCCCTATATGTCAGCATTAACTTTCAAGTACAATCCTAACATCCGCGATACTTACCCCAACGGTGTTTTAAGGGCTGAGCCCCACTTAAAACACACCGTGGAGTGTTTTTTCCTCCCTGCTCTTAATGTCAGAAGAGATGTACTAATTCTGCAATAAAGACCTTTTTAAAAACTAAGTCTGATTCTTGCCCAAAACAAGTCAGAATTAAAGCCAGCAGAATTCTATCTGCGAATAAATTTCGAGTCTTAACGAAAAACTAATCTTAATAGTAAAATATTCTATACGTATAAATGAAAAGGAAGTGTCTGTTTGTAATTTGAAATTAACAGCTTTTTACTAAATGCATTTAAAAGTATATACGGTACTTATATGAAAAAATCAATTTTTAAAATTTTTGTCTGTCTCTCTATTTTTGTTCCAGCTTATCTCTGAAACAGCTGCACTAATTTTGACAGAACTTTCCCTGGCAGATAGCTAATGTTATAAGGAGTAACTTAGGCTACTTTTATTTTTTTAAAAATTAGGGTTCCTCGGAAATAAAATTAAAACCAATGAACCGATTCCAATAGGGATTATTTAGTTCAATAGGGAATATTTTTATTCAACAGAGATTATTTTATTTCGCGAGCCTTCTGTCTCAACGATTTCTAGCAGTTATATTAAACCTTTTGTTTGATTAGGTTGCTTGGTGTGGTGTGGTAGTTAGGAGAGGGGTGCCAGCTCAGGTGTCGTCCACGTCACTTGACCATGGTTCAAAATTACGTGGTCCGTCACCAAAAGCCCTCGTGTAGCTAGCTGAACAGTGCGACGTTAATATTCAATTATTCAATCATCATTGATTAGGTTGCTGCCACTCGCGACATTTCGCGTCCATGTTCTTTGATTCTAATGATTTTACATTCCTCATGCCATCGACAGTATCAAAGGTCATGCATCCCTCTCACACTTTGCTTTACAAAATACAAAGAAAAAAAAGTAAAACAAAAAAGAAACATTGAATCACAAAGTAGAAGAATGACATTATACTTATAGCATAGGTATTTCTTTACGTGGAATATGTAATTATTAAGTTTTCGTAAACTCTGTGAATTGAATAAACACTTTTTTGTTAAATTCCACGCGGACGAAGTCGCGGGTAACAGCTATTTAACATAAAATAAATGCAGCAGAAAGTAATATTAACGTATTACACATCCAGATACAAATTATTTACATTATTTTAATGCGTTTATTACACAAAATTTGTAACAATGTGTTAATTCTGCTGAGCAGAAGGAAGGTGTTTTCAAAAATTGATTCATAAGAGAGTTACGGAGCGTTATAAGTAAAAAAAAAATCTTTTTTATCAGCTATTATATCTACAGACTTAATATTTAGCAAACATGATTTTTCGTTCAGCTGAGATATGCAAAAAGTTGTTTTTTTGTTTAATTTACAATTAACGTAAAATTAACTCATTAAAAACTTCTTTATCTTTCAGTCTGTATTGCTTAAATTTTCAATTCACCCGTGCGAAGAACGGGTATACCAGCTAGTTTTTAAATAAAAATGAACGCCAACGACCGTAATAACTGAGATGGAGAATTTGATGGAACACCGACGGCGCTCTACATATATTTGCTGAAAACGTCGGGTTGCCAGAATTAAAAGGAATGCTCGATGGTACGGAAAAAGAAGAAACGCGAGTTTAACCCCGAGAAGAAACCGTTTTTACCGCCGAACGATATTTGTGTCTTTGATTTAGTGGCCAGATTATCGCGAATGAAAGAAACAACTTTCTAATGGCGAAAAAAAGAAGAGAAGCGTGAATCCCCTATCTCCGTGAAGAAAGAAGTAACTCCTTCCGCCAGAGAAAAAAAATCTTCTTCGCCGGAAAAAAGTCTGTACAATAATACCGTGAATTTGATCACCATCGAATATAATACTGAAGGAAAAACAGCAAATGTAAAATTGAAAGGCCAACATCGAAAAAAATTACTAAATCAAATCATTGGACAACAACATGTGGATTACCGTTCACCAAAAATTTCTGCCGCTAATAAGTAAAGGTCAGTGAAATTATTAGTTTTCATTTTAATAATATTGGATTTACTGAGTTTTGCTGAACAAAGCTTTTAGGAGGAGAAGAAGAAGATATGTGATATATGATATTTAATTTTTATAATATAATTGCGTTAAATGAGATATTCTTCGTATTTTAATTGAGAAAACAAAGTGTATAGGTTTTGTCATATAAAACTTTGAGAAATTTTAATATACTTCTCATAATTTTATCTTAAGATGTCGAATGAGTTAACATTTATGATAGAAATTGGTGTTTTAATGTTGAAAGATATAAATTAAGTTTTTAGAAAAATGACTAATGTACTAATACTAGTGATATTGATTTTTATAAGAAACAAAGGTAAAGTCACGTTGTATTCTTTTTTCTCCACTGAATTTTATTGTTTTGTTAATTATTTTATTCAGCAGTAACCTTATTGTATGTCATTTAAATTTTTTTTCATTTTGAAATTGTGTGTTTTGATATACCGGCCATATATCAAGATTCACTATTTCTCGAAATTTTTCTTATCTAAATTTAAAATTAATTTAATAACTTGAAGTTTATTTTTGGATATTATACAGTGGATAAGGGAGAATACAATCATTATAATTTTGTATTTGTCTTGAAACATTAAGAGGACAAATGTGTTTAGTTTGGTATGTACACCTCTTATTGTTTTCTTATTAGTATCCCTGAACATCTGTGATTTGATCACGCAGATTTCTCAGAGAGATGTGTTCAAAAATAAGCAGTGTGATACAGTTTATATTAGTGAATGTGTGATGTAAGAGAAAGTCAAGAATTTTGTCTATGAACCGAATACTTAGAAGGTTACGGAGAGATTTAAAATATTGTAAGCGATATTGTTAAGTTACAGTGAATATTGTGAAAATTTTACATAAATATTGAAGTTGAGGATAGAAGAGAGTCCACATTTTTTACTCACAATTATTTAAATAGCTCTTTTATTCTTATAACTCTTATATTGTTTTATTCCTATATTCTTATAATTTTTATATTTTTATATTTTATAACGCATATGAAATAAAATATTGTTTATTGTGTTGAATAGTGCATATAAGCTGTTTTGTGTGTATACCGTTTTCATATTATTAATAATTTCATTTTATTATAGTGTCTATATTTTTTAATCTTTTTTTTTAAAATGTATTTCATACATTCAAAATTTTGTGTAACACTATAATGTATAACTACGATGACTCCAGAGTAGATTTTTATACAAAATTAGCATTTTAATAGTTGTATGATACCATGTATTTTTATATCTGTTATCTTATTGTTTGATATGATATTATTTTCCAATATAATTTTTTTAAAAAAAACGTTATCTGCTAGCCATAATACGAATCTATTATTATGAAGGAATATGAGGAAACACGAGCTCTTATTCTAGATGTCGAATAGATTTGAACAAGCTAATCTTCAGTTATATGTACGGAAATTCATTTTTATCAAAATTTTGGAAGTGTCATTACTGTGTTTGTTGTTATAGTTTTGTTTATTTTAGAGCATTAGATTTTTGTATTCCTATTACTTAAATATTTTTAGTATATGTAATATGCGTTTCCAAATAATGTTATGTATTGTTTTCTTTCTGTTGAAAATTGATTAAGTTTGTAAAGAGAGAAAAACCCCATGCCATGACTCCCTTTTAAAATTTGAAGGGGGAATGTAAGTATAAGTAAATTAGATTTAAAATTAAATTTCTTATCTAGCACTTAACTCATATTTTACATTTCATCTTCAAGTATCAAACTAATCACCCATTTATTTCTTCCGAATATATGGCCTAGCCAATAAACAAATCTAATTCCAGATCGTTATATTTAATAGCCCTATATGTCAGCATTAACTTTCAAGTACAATCCTAAAATCCGTGATAGTAACCCCAACGGTGTTTTAAGTGATAAGCCCCACTTAAAACACACCGTGGCGTGGTTTTCCTCCCTGCTCTTAGCGTCAAAAGAGATGTACTAATTCTAGAATAAAGACCTTTTTAAAAACTAAGTCTGATTCTGGCTCAAAACATGTCATATATATATTATTTTAACGATTAAATATGAAAAATGTGAATATCATAAGGAAAATACATGCATGATTTAACTATAATATGAGAGGCTACTATTTACCCTGTTTGTCTACTACAGTCGGTAGAAAAAATAGTTAAGCACCGTGACCCTTTCAAAAAATGATTGGAAATGGAAAACGACCTATTTTGAAATGTATAATCCGTCCTCCCACAGGATTTTTATGGTAATTGCGATATTTTGTGGTGGATTCGGCCCAATTGAAATGTTTGCATCTTGGTGAGAAAACGGGGGACCAGCCAACTCAACGAGACAAGCCCTCCCATCTGGGTGTGTCAAGGCGAAAACAGCTAAGTCTATTCTATATTATTCCAATATTGGTGTATTCATTGACCCGAAAAAAAGGGGGACCGCCCCCCTCTCCAATTTTCGGACTTGAAGATTTTGGCTAAAACATTTGCCGATGCCCGAATCTGAGAATATTAATCACACCAAATCCTGACAAAGAAAAACATTTAGCATGAAAATATGACTGAAAGTTTGGCTGCTGGGCTTTTATACTCTAATGCGATCACGTGAATGGATATCTATTGGCTGGTGCGTGTTATGATAAAGTTTTTAAAAAAGAGGCCATCCAACGTTGGCATATTGTGTGTCTTGAAAAAACGGGGACCGAGTCGACTCTTGTGTCGACTCGATCCCCCTTTTTACTGTAAATTTTTTTTTCACTTAGGTAGCGTGCGTTCATTCAAATCCCGGCAATGGGGCAGCATTTCCAGGTTCATGGTAAAAAGTCCCAGCTTTTAAAAAATTTTCCGCTGTTCCGAGCCCTTGACGACGATGAGGCCTCTGTTTCCTTGGGCCAGGTGACAAAACTTGCCCCGGACGCAAAAAGCCAGGTATTCCAGAGGCACGGATCCGGGCAGGTGGCTTTTCAGGCTGAGCCGTTCATTAATGTACCTGTTGGCTCGGCTGTCTCTGGCGGTCGTGAGGAGGTTGGAGTGATCCACCGTAATGCAAATCACTTCTGGATCTATGCCATCCTCCGGAATGCTGGCAATGGAGAGTTCGATCGGAACAGGCTGGACACCATGGTGAAACACGTTGGCATGGGCGAAAAAGGCTAAGTGAGACATGTTGCTGAGTGAGAATGTTTCTGGTGGATGAGTGCTCGCCATTTATACTCTGCTGGGTCACGCGAATCGATTCTTATTGGTGGATGCTTTCCAACCTTGAATCACCAGACACCGATGAAAGAAATATTTGGAACCAAGGTTCCAATCTTGGGGCATCAAACAGTGCGTTCAGCACGATTCAGCACAAAGTTCCACAATACAGATGAATCCAATCTTGGTGCATCAAACAGCACGATTCAGCACAAATTTTTAAAACGTGCATTCCAATCTTGGTACATTATTTGGCCCGAAAAAGGGAGGCCGAGTTGACTCTCGTGTCGACTCGATCCCCCTTTTTCCGGGCAAAAGTCCATTCTTTACTGTACCGTAACGTTGTAGCTCCATTCAGCATGCAGCTTATTAAACTGATGAAGGTATTTGGCAAATTGATAATATTTTAGAATGGTGCTGTATGAAAGGTCCTCTTCCTCGTGCACACCCTCATGCACGGGATTGGGAAAGGTTCCATCACAAATGTCTTTGAATTTGGCTTCTGAGCCCTGCTTTTATAGTAGACGGAAGGAGGAAGTCGACTGATAAGGAAATGTGTGAAATTGATAAGGTCTTTCAAGTATGAAATGAAAGACACATGTTTGAACAATCAATCATTTATTGACACCATTTACATTTGTGGGTTGAATAATGAATCCATTGTTACCCAATTTCATGAATGGATGTTTTCTGGGCATCCACAAAACAATGTTTTTTGAAACCTCCGAGGGTTCCTGTTAGATGGAGAGTCTTTTATTGGCCTGTGGTTGTTCCATGCGCCTCTTTCCAAGATCGAGGCGTTTGACATGAAGGTAGGGAGAAATAGTCTGGGTACCCTTGTCACAACGAGGAAGAATGATTACTGGAAAGGAGCATAGCTCGGGACCAGTAATTTTTCTCCCATTTTTTTGGGTCCCTCCTCTCGCCAACGTTGGCCGAGAAGAATCGTTTTGGAAAATATTTTTCCGAACATTGTTAAAATTTATTTTATTCATTTCATCTGTATTTTATTAAATTATTTTTATTCATTCCATTAAATTATTTTTAATTTTTAATTTATATTTTCATCAAGACACTCACCTTATTATACATAAACTCATGACGTCATACCTCAGAAACTCAAAGGTTCCTTATTAAAGTATAAGCCATGGATTTGGGCATGGTTACATGGCATGGGTTTAGCAGGTAAATAAGCATGTAAGGAGTCAAAATTTGTGTATTTTTGAGATAAATACTAGAGATTTGAAACAAAATTGAACCATGTTAAAGGATGGAAAGGGTGTTAAAAAATTCATGAGAAGGATCGAGTTGGGTACAGGATTTGAAACAAATGTTGACATTGTTGTAATGTGGAATGGAAGCCATCAGATAGTAGAGATCATTCAACGTTGATTGACGTCGCACTGTTCAGCTGCACGAGGGCTTTAAGCGACGGACCATGTAATGTTGAACCATTCAACGTTGAACGGAGGTGTTTCAATCGAGTCCCGTCTTTTCCCAAGGATGACATGTATCGCTCATAGGAGGCATACATCATTCAAACGGAAAAATGTAAAGGGGAAAACTCAAATGGGCCAAGCATGAAACAGGGTAAAAGGGAAAACTCAAATGGGCCAAGCATGAAACAGGGAAAAGGGGCAACTCAAATGGACAAGCGTGAAACCAACAGACGTTAAACATCAAATGGGAAAAGGAGATCCAAACAGGCCAAGCATGCAAGGGAAACTCCAAATATCAAATGGGAAAAGGAGATCCAAACAGGCCAAGCATGCAAGGGAAACAGGCCAAATATCAAATGGGAAAAGGAGATCCAAACAGGCCAAGCATGCAAGGGAAACTCCAAATATCAAATGGGAAAAGGAGATCCAAACAGGCCAAGCATGCAAGGGAAACAGGCCAAATATCAAATGGGAAAAGGAGATCCAAACAGGCCAAGCATGCAAGGGAAACTGGCCAAATATCAAATGGGAAAAGGAGATCCAAACAGGTCAAGCATGCAATGAGGCCATGCATGTAAGGGAGACAGGCAAAGCATGTAATGGAGACAGGCCAAGCATAAAACAAACCAAATATGGTTTTTTTAATGCTTCGATAATTAAGGTGAATACTCCTTTGTTACACAATCATTTTTGGACAGACTCGGCGACATGTTCAGATCCTCTACTTCTTTTTACAGACATCTCGGTAGATAGTCCAACACTCTCGTGTCCTGTCCTGAATGTCAGGAGCCAATGTGACCGTACGTCACTTTTATAGTAAGCATGTGGCCCAAAAATATAATCTGGATTGTCGTAAGCAATGCCTGTTTTGTTTCGGAAAGAAACATTGGCCTTACGGGCAAAAGAATCGTCCCGAAAACGTAAACCATGTCACGGAATGCTTGCAACGTTTCGTAGAGGATGCCAAGATACATGAGGAAACGGAGGAAGAGGAAACAGAGGAGGAGGAAGTAGTGTGTGGATGCAGACACTTTCGACCCGTGCCTCGTGGAATGCGGGGTCGTCACAAAGACAGATTGAGCGAATACGTAGGGTTTTACAATTCACTGTTGGAAAAACCCGAAATGTGGGAGGAGGGAGTAACATTTCAGAATGGCTTTCGAAAAGATGTGTGGGGGATCGTTCAGCTCTATCTGAGGCAAGATTTGATGTGGTTTCACATTATGGTGAAACATGATGTTTTTGATACATTTCGTAAGGAGATGGAAAAGATTCGAGATCAATGTGTCATATTGCCCTTTTGGTATCTGTGCGATGGATTGGTGAATGAGAAGGGCAAAATACAACATCGACACATGATTCTGGCGTGCGAACAAGAGAGTGTGTTTGAAGACGTGTTGAAGGGCAAAGGGCGTTATAAATTTCCAAACAGCGGTCGGGTCAAGAAATGCATCAAGATTAAAAATGCCTTTCATCTGGTGCGGACCATAATGTACGTGAGTCAACCGAAATCCTCGTGTGACAAGGACGAGATTCCTGAAAATTTGATGGATTCGGTAAATTTATCGCATTTTCACATCAATCGGCCCTTGCACCCGCATAATATTGCCATTCTCTGTACTCTATTTCCAGGGGTATATAAAAATTATTGTGGGAGCAACTGGGCAATAAAAATGTATCCAGTTGGGTAAAGGTGGCCAAGCATGTACCGGATCCATGGTATAATGCGAGATGGGAGGTACCCATCCACGTGACGGGCTGGAAGTTTTTACACTGCGTGATTCCCCTTCATCCGCGTGACGAGGAGGAATTGTATTTGCATCTATACGGTAATAAAAAATGGCATTTAAAGGACTACGAATGTTCGTTTCAACGGATTAGAGACGAAATGTACGTATTGTCCTGCAAACAACAAAATACGATGAAGGAAACTAAGAAAGTGAAAACAGAGTGGGCCATGGACCAAAAGGTGATATTAAAGGCTAAACTCAACGAGATGAGAGCGATAAATGACCTGATTCGAAGGGAAAATGACGTCTTGAAAACCAAAGAACAAGAGTGGAAAACCAAAGAAAATGAGTTAAACTCTAAATTGCAAGGTATGTCACGCGAAATTAAAATATTGAAAAAAGCATTACAGGGAAGAAGAGTGGACAGAATCTCTTCCAATCCATGGCGTTGAAGCAGTCGAGTAAGAAGTTTATCTCGACCTCCTTCAGCTCTCTCTCAACTTTCTCGTTCACTCGCAAATTTTTCAGACTGAACAAACTTGGTGGCTTTCAAAAATGACATGGAAGATGATTACAACCTTAAAAAAATATAAAAAAATTTGACAGTAGAGTTTAAAAGCTCTCTCGTTTCATGATACTCATTTCTGCAAAAATGAATTCCCCAGACTATGATGATTTTATTGACATGTTCAGTGTGCCAATACCAGTTTCACCTTTGCCACTGACTCCAGTGGCTTCTCCATCCCATGAACCATCTCAAGATGTAATTTATGATTCGTTACCCCCCATGGAACAATTTACGGTTTCCGAGTCACCTTTGGAAGATCCCATGGAACCATCTAGGCTTCCCGCTTTGAAAGATTCCGTGGATTCTAAGCCACCAATTGTTTCTAAACAGCCAATTGTTTCAAAACCACCAACTGTTTCTAAATCGCCAATCGTTTCTAAATCATCTGATCCACCTGCCAAGAAGACCCACGTCAAGAAGGTTGATTCCGTCATTCATCGTTCTCCGCGATCCAGGGAACGAAGGAATGCAGAACGATGGAACGAGGAACGAAGGCCACGAGATCCCAGGTTGTAAAAAATACCCAATTTAAGACCCCCGTATCAAAGACCCAGAGTGTTTCGGAGACCTCCTTATGCACAGCAATTGATGCCCACTTCCCAGGAAAATACCCAAGTCTTTTCCATAGCCAAGGTTTGGCCGTGCTGTGTATTAGAAACAGTGGTTTCACGCTGACCAACGGAGTCGTCTCGCACGCCATGGATCGGGAATATCCCAACGAACTGTTTAAATTTTTACACTATCTCAATGTCGGTACCATTTGTGTCACCGACCAACATTCTAAACAAACATTTAAGGAAATCCAAGCGAATTGGAGCTCTTCGAGTCCATTCAAGCGAACCCCTGTGATGCTTTCAAATTCAAATTAATGTGAGCTGGGGCAATGTCCGTTTTGTAATCAGACCACATGTCATCGTTGGATTGCCGTGCAAGGCATGTGTGCTATTTTGCATCAACCCATCAATCCCATTTTTCACTCGTGATTGATTCAAACACTCATGATGTGATGGCTCATCATCCGTGATTGGCTACTGATGGCTCCGCCTACATCATGTTTTAAAGTATAAAAGAAGACTCGATTCGACGCTTCACATCAGATCAGAAGATTCAGAGTTGTGACACGTTAGCGGCCGGTCGTGTTTAGCACGTCCGCATACGAATTCCTGTGTTGCACTGCGACATTACTAGAGTTATCTTTTAAAATCCATTTTAGCCCTTTTTAGGGCTTCGTCGACTGAATTATGAGTGACATTGAAATGGATCCACCATCTCCAGCTCTTTCTTACAAATCCTACGAAGAGCTCATCTCCAGACCTTCCACTCCATTACCACCGGAACCTACCACAGCCTGTGGTAAACGCAGGTCAGCCATGACCAGACTTAAAAACCAAGAAACCATGATTGAAGGCTATCAAAAATTTCTGGCTACCTTCAACAAAGGAAAAGACGAACACGGTGTGTACAGTCAACTGCAAGAAAGCCTCAAAGAAACCATTGAAGCAAGAGATTCACTGGTAAGTGAGCTCAGGACTATGCCCCCATGTTTAGACCAAAATTGCCCAGACCATACCGCACTTGTTGCCAAAAGCAAAGATTTAAATGAAATTAAATCGAACAAACCCAAAGTAGAAGTAAATAAACCCCCTCAGAAAAAGAGAAAAAATGCAAAGAATAACGTGGATGACTTTTGTCTTTCCGAGCAAAACTGCTCGACCAACCACTCCAACGTCAGTACTTCAACCAATTGCAGTCCAAAATTCCTTCGTCAATCTTGACCAAGACCCCGATATCCCCGCTGATAATACGGCGGAAATTCCCATTATCAAACTCCCATTGCCAGTTTTCTTAAAAATTAATAATAACTATAGAAAACAACTTGATCAGTTAAAAGAAAAATTCCCCGATCTTAAATCAAAAACCTCCGGAAAATATCTCAAACTCAATCTAGACTCCCACGACGACCATAGAGATCTTGTTAACTTTATGGACGAAAATAAAGATTTTCAATTCTATGTACTACCACCCAAAGACAAAAAACCAATCAAAATCGTAATTAAAGGACTACCAGGATGCACCAAACCAGAGGAAATAATCAACGATCTCGAACACCAGGGTTACAGTGATTGTAGCTGTAACCAATTAATATCAAAAAGAACTAAACTCCCACTCCCATTCTACTTAATTACATTGCCCCGAAATACAGAAAACCTGACAATTTTTGACATCAAGCATGTTGGTCACATGCAAGTTAAAATAGAAGGATACTCAGTCAAAGGTACCACCCAATGTTTCAACTGCAATGACTTCTTCCACACAGCAGCCAATTGCCACATGCTCCCCAGATGTTTAAAATGTGGAAAACAACATCTGACGAAAGACTGCGAAATCAAAGAACGTCAAGAAAACCCCTATTGCATTAATTGCGAAGCGTACGGGCATACTGCCTGCTACACTAAATGCCCCAAGCTCCCCAAGCCCAAAAAAGCACCCCAATAGCAAATCGTAACAACAAAGTCTTCACCAGCAACAATGTTGTTGAAGGAATTTCCTTCGCCAACATGGTTTCTGGAAAACCTAAAAATAACGACCCTCAAACCACTAATACCAACAGAACTAACTCGGAAAGACAAAGTCACCCAATTGCTCACCCCACAGATGAAATTAGCTCATCTGATTTCCAAGATCTAATAAGTTTATTCAAAATAGTTTCAAATATCTTTAAACAATTTCCAAAGCTTAAACAAATAATCCCAGAACTAAAGAAAACCAAAGATTTTCAAAAACAAGCATGTATGTTATTAGAAGAGATCTGGGATTAAATTTTTAATTTATTTCCAGCTCAATCCTAATAAAATACCTGTTTTATTTCCATGACTTAAAATTTTTTCTTTCGGGCATTTTTACATTCAATTTTTCATTTTAAATGCAATTTCCCATTCATTTCCAAAGTCCTGAGCTCACAACCCAATCGGAATTCTCCTCCACAGTCGATGAAGTGCGCCTTCATGCCATTGGTCCCTCCTCCTAGTGGCCACACCTCCTCTCCCACCAAACCAAGCGAACAACGCAATTCTCTCATGTCATGCCAGATATGGGACGGAGGAATCTGACCAGATTCCAGTTCCCTTTAAGAAATGCTACCGTTAAATGCTACGCTTCACATCAGTCCAGCACGATGGACCAAATCGATGCCTTCCCCGAGCACATTTCAACGACCGTGGTGCCCGTGACGCTGCCCGAGAAACCCGACGCATTGGAATATGCCGGTCGGCAGGGACAAGTCCGTGCTTGCATCATTTGCCAGGAGCCCAACACGAAACGAGTTTTTGTCTTGTTTTGTAAAGACAATTGGTACCAAAAAAAGACGCTGGTGGATAATTTCAAGCGTGCCATCATGGAGGCAAAGCACGTGAACGAAGTCAGGCCCGACGATGTCTTGTGGGAGAAAATCTCCAAGGGACTTTTGAGAAATCCCGATCGACCCCTGAAAAACACCGACAAGAGGATGGTGTACATTTATAACAACATGTTTTTTGTGAAAAAAGACTTTACTTTTGGCTTCCGAACGGTAAAGTCCGGCGAGATTCACCTTATTCAAACGACCAACGTTCCCATGCTAATTTATGAATTTCCTTCTTCCAGTCTCAGGTGTCGAGCCAATCCCAATTTGTTTAGGAGGAGCTTTGAGCCATATGATCAGATGCTCTATCATCGAATGGTGTTGGAACCCCACACGGCCTACCCGATCCCGGTTGGAACCCGTTACATCTTGTTGACGGTTCAAAAGATTGTGTTTGGTTTGGACATTATACCCGAAATTATTCTTCCCCAGCTCATGGAGAATGGATTTAACCTGGGGGATTTTAGAAAAATGAAACGGTACGATCAAAAGGCCTACAAGCTACCTCCTCCTAACCCGGCTCATGTACCTGCAGAGACAAACAAACGACCTTTGGAACAGCCAGGGTCTTCCTCCAAGAGGAATAGAGTGTTTATCACACCCGTCATCAGACCACCTGTGGCTTCTGTGTTGATTGCCAGACTTTCTACTGCCTTGTCCACCCCTCAACCCGTGAGTATTCCAGAGCCTCCTGTGCTGACGACACCTCAGACCCTTCTACCAGATCCTCGTCAACCACAGAACCCACCTGAGCCAATCCCCCCTGAGCTGACGACACCTCAGATCCTTCTACCAGATCCACCTCAACCACCTGCACCGATCCCACCTGAGCTGACGACACCTCAGCTCGTTTTCCAGATCCACCACCTGCGCCGATCCCACCTCAACCACCTGAGCTGATGACTCCACAGATCCTTCTACCAGATCCACCTGTGCTGACGACACCTCAGATCCTTCTACCAGATCCACCACCTGTGGTCGAGACTTTCGAGCCGACCCTTATGGACGACTCTTCAATGGATCAAATCATGGCGTCCGTATTTGGAGACTACTCGCCACAAGGGATTCCCCCGGCTCATACCCAAGAATCCCAGGTGCTTGACACGGCACCTTAGCTGTTTGACGAGAGTAATGATCTCATCTCGTTCTTGGATCATTTTGAAACAGGGTTGGCCATAGAGCAACAAGAAGCCACCGTGGACCTGACCATGCCCCGAATGAAAAAGAAAGTGAAAAAAAAACTACTGGGTTTAAAGTGATTGAACCGTTGAATCTGTCTGTTCTCAATTATTCTTGCATGTAAATATTATTTTGATGTAAATATTGTAAATATCTTTTTGTAAATAAATTTCATTTTTGCCAGAAAACAGTCTCATTTTTTTGTCCCAAATATACCAAGCTTGGAGACAAGAGCATGTAAAAAAATGGTTTTGGTAAAAATTTATTGGACCAGTGTCGACATCGCACCACTATTGCGTTTGCAAATCTTGGTCGGTGGCCGGATCGAGTCACGTATTACGAGCAAGACTATCCTTATACCATCATTTTTGAACCCCACTTTGGTGTGCTCATTCCTCGGTAGTTTGGAAAAACTGTGATTGTGTTTACGAGTCATTTGGATCTGACCTGGGACAAAGGGGTCAGGTTGAGATTTTTTCAAGTGGGTCGTCCTCCCTCTCACCGAGTTTGGGAGGCCCATCAACCTCAAACTACGGATGCGTACATTTTGGATTTTGCAGACTGCACTCGAGCCGCAGACGAGTATGTTAAATGGTTGACGTGGTTGAACGATTGGGAAATGCATCGAGACGACAACGTCCCTTGGCGCATGGGGGGTCTCCAACCTTGGAAGCGGGCTTTGGAAAAACACGTGCAGCGCCAACACCTCCTAGATACAAGGCCTGGCTACTGAAATGAGAGAAACTTGTGACGTCACATATAGTAGGTATAGAAATCCCGCCTGATTTGAAGTTCACTTTACTCGCCTACGCCTTTTTGATTGTTGCTCCTGTACAGTTCGCGGCTTTCTACATTTTTATTGCAGATTTTCAATTTATTTGTGACGATTTTGGATAAGATCATAATACTTAGTTCTACAGAATTGCAATAACAATTATAAAGATACTGGGAAAGTAAATGTTTGGATTCCCAAAAGAGGACTTTCTTCGAAAAAAATGGATACAAGCCATTTCAAGAAAAGATTTTGCTCCATTAAAGTATTCGAAGGTAAGTTTTTCAATTTTATTCTATTTATGGAAATTGTAATAATATCTTTATTTTAAAAGTCTACAAATAACTTAAATAGGTTGTTCGATAAGACCTTTGAAAATGTACTCATTTATTTTTCTTCATGTAAGTTTCTTAAACATTAGCAATTCATTTTTATTTATCTATAATGATAAAGGTGTTTTGTTTATGAAATAAATATTTTGTAGCCCTGATAAAATTTATGTTTTTAAAAATGAGCCCAAACAAGCATTGTTAATGAGACAAAATATGTCTAGTGTTTTTGCTATTGCTGCTTTATTTTTGTTTCATTTACCAAATACCGGTAAAATCCTAGTCTGGTACACTGCTGTTTTTGGCGCCATTTTTTCCGCCAAATGGCGCCAATAACCCTTGTTTCAAAAAATGACGTCATGGAAGAAAACGAAAAAAAATCGGTGGTTGACGGTCTCAGCCTAAGAAAATGGGGTTTCCGTAATCATGTCAGTGCCGGAAACGAAGAAAAAGGGGGAGGGTGACGGTCTCAGCTCCTGTTCAAAAATCCTAAAAAACGGGGTTTCCGTAATGGCGTCAGGGACGCTGAAAACACATGTATTTACACAAAAGCATAAAATAAAGAAAAGGGCAAAAATTTCTACGAGATAAAGGCAGTAAAATAAGGGGAAAACAGCATTTTAAAAATTGTAAAAAATCATTTACCACTATGTTTTTAATTTTTAAATCATTCACTACAAACTCATTGATACTCTTGCCAAACCAATACCTGGTTAATCGCAAGATCACACAAATACTCAATCTACTATGACTAAACCACATACCTTTTCTTACACTCCAGCAAACAAAGTGGGGATTCTCTTTCGACTGTACTCGACAACGCCATTCAAAACCATCAATCGTACCCTTTCGTTCAACCAAAAGCATATCCTTTTTACACTTCTGACACTCATATCTGGAGGGAATTAATCCTTCTTTCATAACCCAACCTAAAACAGCCTTATTCCCTTGGTCTCCAAGCAAAACAAAAAATCCTGTGGTTGCCTCGCTTTCAAGCAATTTTATTTCGCAAGCCATTCTAACAACCGGTGGAAAATCAAGCCAAAAATCGGAACACGTGGGGAAGAAAGTAAGAGCAGGAGTGAACCACTCGACGTGTTGCAGCAGGGTCAAGGGCGAAAATGGACGATGTCCACTTTTCACCCGATTTTTTTTGCTTGACCGGTTTTAGGGTTGCCATATGTTAGCCACCGGAATGGACAATCCGGAAGGGTTGCCATATTGTAAACTTTATCGCCAAAGATTTTGTCGCAAAGCAGTGTGCTTGACTAGGATCCACCCCAAATACCTTTTCGTAGAATCAACGAAAGTACCTTAAGTATTAATAGTTTGTTACCAAAGAAAGCCCATTATGATATACAGCTCGTAGTCAGTGTAAATATGGACATAAGCAACCATTTATTGTATATTTTGTATATTAATATGATGTGAGATACAAAATGCAAAACACATTCACAACAACAAAAAAACTAGCTGATTTATGAACTATTAGGATGACTTTAAAAGTAAGAAAAAATAAAGCTGTAAAAGGGGAAGCTGAAAACAGATAAAAATGACTCAGCGTTAACCTCACAATTCGTTAACTTCATAACTTCATTTAAAAAAAATCAAATTATCAGAGAAATTTTTGTTAATTCTAACAAATATTTTTTGTTGATGCAAAACAATATATATATATATTTAATTTTATAGATTTGTGAATTACATTTTTCGGATGATGCAATACGAAGATACACCAAAGGGGTTAATATTCTAGGGATGACATATAACAGTGAACAAGCTGCTACTTCAGCATATGTGTTCATGATTCAAAGTCTTCTTTCTCCTTTAAAGAAGTAGTTCATATAATGCCAGTGAAAAAATCGATGGAGAAAAAAAAAAATTGTTTGCTGTTGTTAAAAACTATCGTAGAACTTGATGGTATTGGATTCAAAGTTATAGGTGCAGTTTCTGACAATAATTCTATAAATCGAAAAGCAATGTCAAACTTTTCTGTTCCTCCCAAATTGAGCATTGTATATCCACATCCTTCTGATTCTTCCAATCCTTTATTTTTTGTTATTGATTCAGTGCACATTTTTAAATGCATTCGCAACAATTGATTAATCAAAAAAATGCAGGTCACAATGTTTTTATTTTCCAGATTTTGAAGATTATAATAAGTTTCCATTATTAGAAGTAAATTTCTCTACACTTAAACAACTATATGACATAGAAAGTAATAACTTAGTAAAGTTTGCTTATGGTTTATCTTTGAAGGCTTTATGTCCTACAAATCTTGAAAAACAAAATGTGAAACTTGTGCTTAAGATATTTAATAATTTTGTCATTCAGGAGCTTCAACTATTAGGAGAGCAACATGAACTAATTAGTTATGAAAAAACATCAATTTGTATTTCTTTAATTTGTACATGGTGGAGAATAGTTAATGTTAAAACACCTTTAAAGGGACAACATTTGCTTGATCCTTATCAGCAACCGATTACTTTATCTCCAGACAACCAAACATGTGAGTTCTTGCATAAAATTTTGTCATGGTTAGACTCGTGGAAGGGAAAAAATTGTACTACTGGCACCCTTACTAAAGAAACACATCTTGCTTTTATTCATACCACATACGTTTTACTTGAAATGTCAAAATATTGCATTAACGAATTAAAATTTCAGTATTTTCTTCCCAGAAAAATTCAGACAGATGCGTTAGAAAGTCGTTTTGGGAAATATAGAACATCTTCAGGTTCTCAATATTTAATATCAATTCGACAGCTTTATGAAGTAGAAGCTAAATTAAGAATGCAAAGTTTTTTACCTCTAACTTTGGTTTCAAACACATATGGCCTGCTTAACTTAAAAAACATTCATTGGGAAGATTCGTGTAATGAAAATCCTGTAGAGTCATCAGTATTGTATAATTTTAAGATAACACTATCTGAAAAAGATTTTCATGATGCTCAGCCGTATCTACCCGTTTTAACATATTTAGCTGGTGTTTGTGCTATAGCGGCACTTAAAAAATTAAAATGTGACTTTTGTTCCAAATCACTTTTGTTCTTAATAAATCTTTTGAACTAAATTCTAACAATGATTTAATACGTAACTTAGACAGAGGAAGTTTATTGTGCCCTTCTCCAGATGTTGTTACAGCAGTGCTCTACAACTATAAAATAGTTCAGAAACTTTTTTCTAATGATTATGAAAATATGTTCCTTAAACAAAATAATCAACGTCAAATTGCCTCAGAAATATCGATTAGCTTGATAAATTCAAATGAATTTATGCATGTACTATGCATGGTACCAATAAAGTTTTATAACATATTTAATTCACATTTGTAACAATGTATAACTGCTTTTGGAAGAAAAAGTACCAAAGATTTAAAGAAAGAAAAGTAACTGCGACAACAGTTAAATAAATTGTATAATCTATTTTTATGTATGAATTTATTTTTCCTGTATATATCTATAATTGTATAGTATAAATTTTTCTCTAAAAATATATTTGAAATTTATTTAATAATTCTTTATGCTGTGATTGTATTTGATATTAATAAAGCTACTGTTTTTAAATTTGTTTGTCTTTTTTTTTTTGCTTTGAAAAAAATACCTACTTTGTTAGCTAAATGGATTACATTTTTACATATGGGTGTATTATATTTTCTCTATATATATACATTTATTTTAGGTATATATCTATGCTTTAATATAAGTACAATTTATCAAAAACATATATTTTTAACATATTTTACGATAACCTGTTATATTGTTATTTATGGGAACTTTATTTTTTGGTAAATTTAATGCTGTTATTGAAGAGAGTGGAGAATTTTTGCTTATTACTGTGCATGATACAAATAGTTTTAAGACATTTAATCTACATTTTTAACAATGCATAATTGAATAACTATAGTTATTCTTAAATTGCTTAAAATGTTTCTATAATGAATAACTATAGTTATTCATTATAGAAACATTTTAAGCAATGAAAAGTAACTAACAAATAGCTAAATAAACTATGTAATCTGTTTCTGTGTACATATTTAATTTCATGTATGTATCTGTAATCATATAAGTATGGATTTAATAAAAAATATTTTTGTCAACTTATTTTATGGTAATTTTTCATGCTGTTATGCAGACAGCAAACTTTTGTTTAATAATTTGATACCAATAAAGTTTTAAAACATATTTAACTACTTTTGAGAGAAAGAGTACTAAAAATTTAAGGAAAGAAAAGTGACAGACAAACAGCTAAATAAACTGTAATTCATTTAAGTATATATTTATTTTCCTGTATATATCTATAATTATAGAGGTGTAGATTTATCTACTGATGGGGGGCCGCCGGTCCCTAAGGATTGCAACTGTAATTTTTATATCTGCCCTGTTGTTGTTTACAAGAAAAGGAATTTCTGGGAGCGCCTCTCACCCCACCGAAAAGGGTGACGTGATCCCACGCCTGGAAGAAGGCAATGTATCCATAAATACATCATGGTTTGGGATGTTTTTTGGGAATTTCCCGCGTTTGGGGTAAGTCATTGACCGCGAGAGGATATCCCTCCGCTCACTCCAGGCCAATCAGAAAAGCTTATTGAGTTTCGAAAAAGAATCCGCTCCAGTATACACAAGAAAACCGCCGCGAAATATAAGCGCATGCACGACGAATTGAGGCACTCTTTGACACAATTTTTATCACCGATTTTGGTCTGACGACCCTATTTGACGAACACCGCGGTTGGAGACTCTCGGGATGTCCACACCATGATTCCTCTCTCTCAGATCCCTAGTAGTTGACAGTTAAGTCATGTTCTGTTATGTATCTCTTTATAATTTAACGTAAATTCAATCTTATTGTTTTAAAATAAATTAATGATTAATTAGAAAATGGTTTTTATTTAGCGTACAGTTTATTTGTTTTTTAAAAGATCTAATGTTTAAACGTAAACTATAGTGTGACGCCAACAGAAGAATAGAACCGGGTTTTATTTAAAATGGATCGAACGAAATAAATTAATCAAATTAACTTAAGTTAAACAGGCGTCGCATTATCTGGTGTCGTGACCAGGATTTTAAATTTTTTTTGGTCGTTAGAAAATTTTTTTTTTACATCCTTTGAGTTAGAAATTTTTTTTACATCTTTTTTTATATAAATGTTTCTTGATGGATCATCAGGACAAATTTTCATCTCGTGTGCTACTGTGTATTTTATGTATTGCTCGAATTTGATACTGTGAATTTTTTTTCTTGCAGTTTTGGAGTCAGAGAGTCCGGGGTGCAGCGATATGACGCAGGTACTTGTGCTCTTTAATTTTTTTTTTCAATATTGATGTGAATTTTTTTTTCTCTATGCATGTATTTACGCGAGAGCCGATTAGTTAAAAGTTTCATTTAAATTTAAGAGTTCATGAATTTCTGTTGCCTTGCACGAGTGCTTGAATTTTGTTTCAATTTAACGGTTTTCGTTGTGAATTAAACTCGCTAGAAATTTTGTCTTAACTAGTAATTAAAAAACATTCGGTTCGTTAATACATTTCCGCGCTAAAACATTTGAGGGAGACTTAATTTTTTTTTACAATTTTACACTTCGTCATTTTCGAGAGCACGCATTGAATGGTACCTGTCTCATACTTGCACCTTGTTTCATGCTATGTTTTATGTTTTTTTTTAGTTATATCAAATTTTGTACTCATTTATTTAATGATTTCCTGTTATTTAGTGAATTCCAGTTAATTTTTTTTTTATGCAGTTTGTTTTATGTCTTGATTTTATGCTTAAATGACATAGTGTTGTTTGTGGTTAATATCAATTTTAACTCAAGATAATATATTTTTATGCCGTGTGTTTTGTGCAATATATTAAATAAATTTTGTGTAATGCAAGTGTTATTCAATGATAATCATGTACGTACGTCAATTTTTATTTTATTAATTTTAAGCTTTAATTTATGTTTGCGGCAAAAGTCAAATTTTGGGGTCTCTGGACACCTGTCATGAAATTTGAATGTTGTTACGATACATTCATATTTTAATTTTTTTTCCCAATTACATAATTTGTTTTGTGATTATTATCTAGAATTTCAATAATTTTTTCATATAAAAGGTTCCTTTATTGAATTGTTTAGTTTATGCTGAATTGATTGTTTATAACTGTACTTTCTGGTTAAAATTTTATTTTGCATAGAAGATTAATTTTTTGGTAGCAGCATTTTGTTAGAATCAATTTTATTGCTAAATTGTGTTGGTGTATTAATTTTAAGTGGTTGTGTATTACTACATGATGATAACATTGGAATTTATGCTTGTTAAGATATGGATAGAGATGGTTGTTTGAATATTTTCTATAAGATATTAGGTTGAAACTTTAATATTTTTTTCGCGCATGTTTTTTTTTTTTTTTTATGTGAGATGATTGCTAACTTTGACTTAAAATTTGCGGCTATTTCTGTTCAGTGTTTTAATGCTCATCTAAATTCTGCGTTGTTTGCTTTGCAATAGATTTGGAATTTTTTTGTTGTTTATTCAGGGGTTTAGATTAATTGTGGTTCTTAAATTAATGTGCAGTCAATAATTGTGTCTCGCTTGTGTGCTAAACTACTAGGAATTGAAGGTCTTGTTTGTCGATATAGTATTTCCGTTGGTTTAGATTAATTGTGGTTCTTCAATTAATGTGCAGTCAATAATTGTGTCTCGCTTGTGTGCTAAACTGTACTAGGAATTGAAGGTCTTGTTTGTCGAGATAGTATTTCTGTTGGTTTAGATTAATTATGGTTGTTAAATGAAGTTGCAGTCAATAATTGTGTCTCGGTTGTGTGCTAAACTACTAGGAATTTTAATGTTTGGTCTATCAAAATGGTAATTTTTTGTTGTCGTTGATGCTAGGCTTACATGTGTTGATTTATGTTATCGCGTGGGTAGATTATTTAGCCCAGTGTTGATGTTGATTCAATTTTTTTTGTTCTGGATTTAATACGTAGTTCTGCTTGTTATTTGGTAAAAAGTTTTTTTTGTTGTTGGTCAGCTAATGGTGTTGAAAATGTTTCGTCCATTCGTTTCGAAAACGTGGGGAGAGCTTTTGTCCGCACCCTTTTTCGTCCCCCCCCGCACGCCATCCGGTCTAAGGCGGGATACTGTTTGTTGATTGGACATTCTGTTTCTTGGTTACTTTTTTTTTCGCAGGGACTCTCCTCCCCGCGGGCAGCATCAGTTCAGGGGTGGAATTTTTGGATGTCGGATTCTTGCCGCCTTAGGAGGGGTTTTCCCCTCGCCCCCCACTGCTGTCGCGACAGAGGGAAGAGACTAAGCAAAATTTTTCCAAAGGGTGTTCGTTTTTTCCTTCCCCCCCCCTTGGTTTCCTGTTTTTACGTAAGATGCGGGCGTTGTTGCTATGAGACTCGAAACTCATGAATGTTTTTTTTGGTTTGAAAATGTTGGAAGAGGATTGGGCGTTGTTGCTATGAGAATTTGAAACTGTTGGAAGAGGATTGGGCGTTGTTGCTATGAGAATTTGAAAATGTTGGAAGAAGATTGGGCGTTGTTGCTATGAGAATTTGAAACTGTTGGAAGAGGATTGGGCGTTGTTGCTATGAGAATTTGAAACTGTTGGAAGAGGATTGGGTGTGAATTTTTTTTGTTGTTTCACTACTTGTAAGGAGTTGGATAAATTTGAGTTAGGGATTTCGTAGAATATTTGAGAAAGTTATTTGAAGGAGATAGATAAAGGCCGGCCCTTAAATTTATTTCTTGTAATCTATCCGCTAATGCTGAGAGAACTGGATTTTCCGTTTGTGCGGACGACAAACCGGATCTCTCTTCGCTAGCTATTTGACGTCGAAATTCGTTTCTTAAGTTGAATGGAATCTTATAAATTGGACATTTAATGGGATAATCATGTTGTAAACTGATTCTGTGATGCTCCGTAGCGGCTGCGGATAATTCTACCGTAGAGCGAGCGAAAGCACTTTTGTGCGAAATTAAAAGTTGAAATAATCTGCTTCTGATTTTACTGTCCAAACCTGAAAGGTTGAAATCTTTCTCCGTGAGTGGGGGTAAAATATCTTGAGAAACGGGAAAATCAGAAGAAAAGTCTTCGTAATTATTGACTGTAATTATTTTCATGTTTTTGTTAAGAGTGATTATGTTATCTGAATCGTTTCTAATTTCTAAGATGGTGTCATTTGTCTGTGGATTAATCTTGATTCGCGAGTGAGTTAAATGAATGTTTTTAGTTTGTAGCTTTGCTGAACTCTGAATAGTGGCCAATGACGTCGAATTAGGTAATGTTTCAACATGTATGCGAACATTTGTGACCGAATGGGGACCCACACACGTTTTGTGTTTTAAAAATCCATGTATAAAGTTACTCTGTACCATACGCGCAGGGAGTGAATAATGAATAAGCGGAATTGAAAAATTATTAATTAATAAACGGTTTTTACCTATATCTAAACTGCGTCCCATACTTTCAAAAAATCGTATCCCAAAATAGCGCAATAATTATCGTTAATCTCTTGCTTTGTTATAAAAAAAAATATGTTGAAATTGAAAAGCTGCCAACATCATGGATGAGCATGGACAGAACCCCTCATAAAGACGTGGACAGCTGATCGTGAACCAGGAGTCTGTGAATTTTTGTTCTTGACATAGACATTTGCCGACGCTAGGCCAATTCTGTATTTCGTTTGCTTACTGAAATTTTTGTTTTTTTATTCATTTTAGTTTTGTTAATCTGAGAGAGGGGAGGAATGATGGGGGGCCGCCGGTCCCTAAGGATTGCAACTGTAATTTTTATATCTGCCCTGTTGTAGTTTACAAGAAAAGGAATTTCTGGGAGCGCCTCTCACCCCACCGAAAAGGGTGACGTGATCCCACGCCTGGAAGAAGGCAATGTATCCATAAATACATCATGGTTTGGGATGTTTTTTGGGAATTTCCCGCGTTTGGGGTAAGTCATTGACCGCGAGAGGATATCCCTCCGCTCACTCCAGGCCAATCAGAAAAGCTTATTGAGTTTCGAAAAAGAATCCGCTCCAGTATACACAAGAAAACCGCCGCGAAATATAAGCGCATGCACGACGAATTGAGGCACTCTCTGACACAATTTTTATCACCGATTTTGGTCTGACGACCCTATTTGACGAACACCGCGGTTGGAGACTCTCGGGATGTCCACACCATGATTCCTCTCTCTCAGATCCCTAGTAGTTGACAGTTAAGTCATGTTCTGTTATGTATCTCTTTATAATTTAACGTAAATTCAATCTTATTGTTTTAAAATAAATTAATGATTAATTAGAAAATGGTTTTTATTTAGCGTACAGTTTATTTGATTTTTAAAAGATCTAATGTTTAAACGTAAACTATAGTGTGACGCCAACAGAAGAATAGAACCGGGTTTTATTTAAAATGGATTGAACGAAATAAATTAATCAAATTAACTTAAGTTAAACTGGCGTCGCATTACTACAAATATATTTGAAATTTATTTAATACAGAGTGATTTTTTTCCAGGTATAGAAGTTTAAGTTGGCATTACTTTCCAAGATGGCGACCGATTTAACAGCTGTCAAGTGATTTATTCTCAGTTTGGTTTGGCAATTCATCATGAATAGACTCACGCCTGAACAACGCTTTCAAATTGTGCAATTTTATTTCGAAAATAATGGTCGATTTTCATAAGCGAATTTTGTTTAGTGATGAAGCGCACTTCTGGTTGAATGACTACGTCAACAAACAAAACTGCCGCATTTGGAGTGAAGCTAATCCACAAGTGTATGTCGAAACACCGTTACATACAGAAAAACTGACTGTTTGGTGCGCTTTATGAGCTGGTGGAATCCTTCTTCAAAAAAGATGAAGGCCACAACGTTACAGTCAATGGTGATCGGTATAGAGCCATGATTACTAACTTTTTCATTCCTGAATTGAACAATCATGATGTCCAGGAGCTGTGGTTCCAACAAGACGGCGCAACATGTCACACAGCTCGTGCCACAATCGATTTATTGAAAGACACGTTTGGTGACCGCCTAATTTCACGTTTTGGACCTGTGAATTGGCCTCCAAGATCTTGTGATTTAACACCGTTAGTTTACTTTCTGTGGGGCTATGTAAAGTCATTGGTCTATGCGGATAAGCCACAAACGCTTGACCATTTGGAAGACAACATTCGCCGTGTTATTGCCGATATACGGCCACAAATGTTGGAAAAAGTCATCGAAAATTGGACGTCCAGATTGGACTACATCCGAGCCAGCCGTGGCAGTCCTATGCCAGAAATCATATTTAAAATGTAATTCCACAAGATTATCTTTCGAATAAAAAAAATTCATGTCAATCGAATAATACATCGTTGTTTTATTGCAATTTAAAGTTCTATACCTCTAAAAAAAAACACCCTTTACTACTTGATGTGCGATACCAATAAAGTTACTGCTTTTAAATTTGTATGTCGTTTTTTGTTTTGAAAACTATTTCTAATTTTATTTTCCTCTTTGTAACTATTCTGAAAAAAAATAAGAAGATAATGTTTAAAATTAAGAAATAATCATAGTTATGTAAAAAAAGAAAATTACGAATACAAAAGGCTCTTATAATTTGCTACAATGTAATAAATGTGTTTATGTTCAACGCAATGCGTTCGTATTAATGGATAATCATATACTTGCAATTATTATTTAAATAGGAAAACTAATATTTACTCATGTTTTATGTACATGAAATACAATTTCATGATTAATTTACTATTTTTTTAATCTGTAAAAAAAAATATAATTAGTTTAATGACAAAAAGTATTCAAAAAAATGCATCAGAGAAGTTCCGTAGGCGATGGACGATTTCTCCCTACTAGTAGTGACATCACAAATCAGTGGCCAGGCTTTGTATCTAGGAGGTGCTGGCAGCGCTCGCATGAAAAGGCTTTGGCCAATGGGATGCCCTCTGACGTCATGCTTCTCGAGCATATATAAAGCGAGCAACCAGCCGCTATAATTATTCATCTTCATCTGGAGGAAAGGTTTTGAGTTTTTTGGCTTGGCTGAGAGTTAAGAACCATAGCCACGCCTCCCGGATTCCATCGTTCGACCAATCGCCATCATGCCACTCAGCACAATGGAAAACACCACTTTTGCCATGCCCAACATCATAGACTCTCACGATATGGGATTGAGGACTGTTTTACAGTCCAGACGCCCAAAAGAAAACGCCTATTCAACGCCTATTAAACGCTATAATTATTCTGCTGATCTCAAATTGAAACAACATGTCTCTTTTGGGTCAACCAGCCTATTTTGCTCATGCCAACGTATTTCATCACGATGGCAAGCCAGTGCCCATCGAATTGTCTATTGCCACGATTCCCAGGGATGACAGCGATCCCGAAATCATTTGCATTACCGTGAATCATGCCGGGCAAACTTCCAAGCCCAAAGATTTTCGATCCAACTGCCAAGAGAATGCTCGTCTTCGTCTGGTACAACACCCGTTATACAAGAGTGTGCCCGTGGAATACCTACCCTTTTGCGTGAGGGGCAACTTTAGTCAGCTGCCCGAGGCAACAGGGGCCTGATGGTGGTCAAAGGAGTGGAGCAACAAAAAATTTTTCAAGAGCTCGGACTGTTTGCCATGGCCCTGAAGAACCTGCCGAAATTCAAAGACATTTGTGATGGAACGTTTCCCAATCCCGTGCATGAGGGTATGCAGGAGGAAGAGGACATTTCGTACTGCACCATGCTAAAATCTTATCAATTTGCTAAATACCTTCATCAGTTTAATAAGCTGCATGCTGAATGGAGCTACAAAGTTAAGGTACAGTAAAGAATGGACATTGACCCGGAAAAGGGGGAATCGAGTCGACACAAGAGTGGAATCGGCCCCCCTTTTTTCGGGCCAAATAGTGTACCAAGATTGAAATGCACATTTTAAAAACTTGTGCTGAATCGTGCTGTTTGATGCACCAAGATTGGATTCATCTGTATTGCGGAACCTTGTGCTGAATCATGCTGACGGCACTGTTTGATGCACCAAGATTGGATTCTTGGTACTAAAGATTTTCATCGGTATCTGGTGATTCAAGGTTGGAAAGCATCCACCAATAGGAATCGATTCACGTGACCCAGCAGAGTATAAAAGGCGAGCACTCATCCACCAGAGACATTCTCACTCAGCAACATGTCTCACTTAGCCTTTTTCGCCCATGCCAACGTTTTTCACCATGGTGTCCAGCCTGTCTAGATCGAACTCTCCATTGCCAGCATTCCGGAGGATGGCAAAGATCCAGAAGTAATTTGCATTACGGTGGATCACTCCAACCTCCTCACAACCGCCACAGACAGCCGAGCCAACAGGTACATTAATGAACGGCTCAGCCTGAAAAGCCACCTGCCCGGATCCGTGCCTCTGGAATACCTGGCTTTCTGCGTCCGGGGCAAGTTTTGTCACCTGGCCCAAGGAAAGAGAGGCATCATCGTCGTCAAGGGCTCGGACCAGCGGAAAATTTTTTAAAAGCTGGGACTTTTTACCATCAACCTGGAAATGCTGCCCCATTTCCGGGATTTGAATGACCGCACCCTGCCTGACTACCTGCACGATGAGGTGCACGAGGACTTTGACATTTCCGAGTGCACCATGGTGAAATCTTATCGATTTGCGCGATACCTGCAGCATTTTAACAAGCTGCAGGCTGAATGCAAAAGACAGACCGCCCATCTAGTAGAGTGAGTGAAAAAAAATTTTTACCGAAAAAAGGGGGATCGAGTCGACACAAGAGTCGACTCGGTCCCCCTTTTTTCAAGGCACACAATATGCCAACGTTGGATGGCCTCTTTTTTAAAATTTTTATCATAACATGCACCTGCCAATAGATATCCATTCACGTGACCGCATTAGAGTATAAAAGACCAGCAGCCAAACATTCAGTCATATTTTCATGCTAATTGTTTTTCATTGTCAGGATTTGCAGTGATTAATATTCTTAGATTCTGGCATCGGCAAATGTTTTCGCCGACATCTTCAAGTCCGAAAATTTGGGGGTGGGGCGGTCCCCCTTTTTTTCGGGTCAATGAATACACCAAGATTGGAATAATATAGATTAGACTTACCTGTTTTCGTCTTGACACACTAGATGGGAGGGCTTGTCTCGTTGAGTTGGCTGATCCCCCGTTTTCTCACCAAGATGCAAACATTTCAATTGGGCCCGAATTCACCACAAAATATCGCAATTACCATAAAAGTCCTGTGGGGGGACGGATTATACATTTCAAAATAGGTCGTTTTCAATTTCCAATCATTTTTTGAAAGGGTCACGGTGCTCAACTATTTTTTTCACCGACTGTATTTAATCAAAGACAACCGTATTTAATGCGTAAACTCTAGTCGTACGTCGGAGACGACACACAAATTTTTCATATTTTTTTCCAAATTCTCATATCACATTTGTTGTGAATTCTGAAGAATATATTACAGAATTTCGTGCAATGAATTTTTTTCTTGAAAAACAAACAATTTATTAAAAGAAACAAAAAGATTTCAGTTCAGTTCAGTTCAGTGCAAGCACTGAAAAAGTGGAGACCTGGCTAACGCCTTATGCTCCGATAAAAATTTTGATCAGTTTCTAATCCAAGATATAACACACAGTTCGTGATTGCAGTCTATCTGTAATTTGAATTATCGAGTTGTGCTTCAACTGAGATTGAAGAAAGTAGAGTATAGAGTAACTGGAATTTTAGAATCTATTGGATGATGTCAGAAATTTTTCAACTTTTTGAACATGCTCTATTGATTTACACTTCGCTATTGAGCAGTAAGACCATTCGCCGTGGTTGGAGATAAAATTTTTCAGAATTTCACGCTGTGATTTGTATTTGGTACAGTTTAATATAAAATGTTCACTAGTTTCGGGTACTTTACAATCTGCACACAAAGGAGAATCTGTTAGTTTAAAAAGGAAATATATATCATTTAACGGTAACTTTTTAACTCGCAACTTATTGATTAAAACTTCTGTATTTCTATTTTTTGCTGCCTGTCTGTTCCATTTTTTCAAGATGAGAAATATAAAAAAAAAATTTGTATGTCTCTTGCTCTTTTTCCATATTTCTTCACTTTTGATTTTGTGTTGTTTTTTTAAAATAGGTATGTAGATCTTCATAAGTTATCCAAGAAATAATATTCCACGGCTCTGGAGAGGCTTTAGCTAATTTGTCAACTTCTTCATTAATCTCTATTCCCTTGTGAGCTGGTACCCAAATGAATGTAATTGATTGAGCTATTTGGAGGCACTGATGTAAAGTTGAACTTAAATTTAATATTATCGTATTGGATTTTCTATTAATATTTTGGATGCTTTTTAAGACTGATAAGCTGTCCGTCAAGATGATATAGTTTTCTGTTTCAGAAACCCAATTTTTTAATGCAGTCCATATGGCTATAGCTTCAGCTGTGAATATTGAAATCATGTCTTTCAGTATGAAATTTTGTCGAATTTTTTCTTAGGGATTAAAATTCCTATTGATGTTTGATTAGTATTTTTGGAACCATCGGTTGCTATTATGATATTGTTATTAAATTTTGGCTGAATGTAATCATTAAACATATTTTGTACTATATCATCTGGAAGATCTTTGTTTTGAAATGGTAGTTCATGAGTATATATATTTATTTTGCGATTATCGTAGATTGGGGGAGGAGGGATCCATTGAAGAATATCTACTTTAGAGATGCATAATTCTTGGAGAAGGTTGATCGTCTTTTGAAAAATACTGATCTCTTTTTCTCTATATTTATAAAAATTACTATCTATATTCCAAAATAACCTAGCGTTCGGTGACCAGTCTTTTAATGCTATTTGCTTGGTTATAAATTTTTGGCAAAGAAAATTATGGCGAGAATTAATATTTCCATTCATAGACTCTGCTCTTAATAAATCCAACGGGGTATTTCTTGGGAGACCTAGGGCTAACCGTAAGGCAGCATTATAAATCGGTTCTAGTTTTTGTCTGTTGCTATTGCTAGAAAAGGAAAATAGTTGACTTCCATAGTCAAAGATAGAACGGATTGTGGCATTAATAATATTTAAAAGATGATCAGATCTTGTTCCTATTTTCGGAGAAGATAAGGCTTTAATTGCATTTAAATATTTGAATCCTTTTTGACGTAGGTAATTAATATGATTTTTCCAGGTGGTATTGGGGTCGAAGATGATACCCAGGATTTTCAGACTCTTCACTTCGGGAATAGGTTTGTCGCATATTTTAAGTAATGGAGGTATTGTGCTTCTTTTTCTGGAAAAGTTGAGTAGACTGCTTTTTTCTGGAGAGGTGGATAATTTCCATTTTTTACACCAGACTGAAATTTTATTTAAAGATTCTTGCATTTCGCCTATTGTTTTATTCCAATTCGTACCACTATTATATAAAAATATGTCATCAGCATAAACCAGAAGATGGCTGTCGTGTTGAATTTCAAAAATATCTGACATATAAATCATAAAAAGGAAAGGACTTAAGATAGACCCTTGGGGTACACCATAATTGTTTGTAACGATTTTTGAAAAATGTTTCTCCATTTGATTTGAATTGTTCTTTGATGTAAGAAGTTTTGAATCCATCGTAGTAATCTACCAGAGTATCCAACTTTGTTTAGTTTAGAAATAAGGCCATTTGGCCACACTGAGTCATATGCTGCTTTAATATCCAACGCTACCAAAATAAAATATTCTTTGCGTTCTCTAGCCAGTATGATGTCATGTTGTAATTGAAGTAATGTATTAATGCTGCTTCTGTGAGGGTAAAAACCATGATGATTAACATGAAAAATTTTGTTTTGAAAACTGAAATCCAACATTCTATGTAGAATCATTCTTTCTAATAATTTGGCAATTACTGAGGTAAGAGAAATAGGACGGTATGACGAAACTTCCTTGGGATTTTTGTGAGGTTTTATGAAAGGTAGGATAAGTGCGTGAGTCCAGTCTTTAGGAATTTGACTTGAAAACCAACTGTCATTAAATGATTTTAGAAGGAGATATATTGCTTTGATGGGGAGATGGTTTATTGATTGGAGAGAAATCTTATCATGCCCTGGACTACTGTTCTTTTGATGAGATATTGCTATTTCTAATTCTTTTAAAGAAAAAGGTTTATTAATATCCTGGCTATTGTCCGGAATAGAAATATTTGGAATACTATCGTTGTTTCGTTTTGCGTAATATTGTAAAAAACAGTTTGCTTGGGATTGTTCGTTTGTTAATATGGTTCCGTTATTTTCAATAATATTAAAGGATGAATAGTTAGAATTTGTTCTATTTTTAATTATTCGGATGATTTTAAAAAGAACTTTAGGAGAAGATATTTTTCGCAGGTCTTGTGCCAAAAATTTTCTTTACAGGCTTTGATTGTTCGCTTAAGTTTTGCGCTTACTGCTTTATATTTTATCCAGTCTTCTTCTTTAAAGTTTTTCCTTGCTTTATTAAGGAGTTTTCTCTTTTTGGCTCTTAAATGCCCGCATGCTGCTGTCCACCATGGAGCTCTGGAACTGATCAGGTTTTTTTCGGTTCCTTGAGATAAGATTTGAGCTTTTTTAATTTCTTTTATAATATCTATATTTATGTTTTCATTTAAATTTATATTTTGTTGAATAATATTGATAAATTTGTTCCAATTTGTGTTTTGTTTACAATTAGTAGTTACTGACCTGTTTGCTCTTTTGTAATTAATTATTATAGGGAAGTGGTCACTTCCAAAATTATCAGTATTCGTGGACCAGGATAAATCATAATTTAAATCTATAGATGCTAAAGAAAGATCTATAGATGTAAAAATTCCCGATGAATGGAGATAAGTTGGACTTTTATCGTTTAATAATATTAAGTCATTTTCAATGATCCAGTCAAAAATCTTTTTTCCAGAAGCACTAGAGTTTTTTGATCCCCATATCTCATGAGACGCGTTGAAATCTCCCAATATCAAATTGTGATTATCAATATATGATGCTATTTTAGATAAATTGCTGTCTTGAAAGTTACCCGGTGGGATGTATATATTAAAAATTGTGATAGGATTTAAATCTATTTGAACTCTGACTATTAAAATTTCTAAGTCTTCACTAATTTCTGAGAATATTTTTATTGCGCTAATATCTTTATTTAAAACTATCATTAATCCTCCTCCTCTTTTGATTTCTCTATCAATTCTGAATATATTCTTATTGGGAATTGTGAAAATATCATTTGGATGTAACCAGGTTTCTTGAATTATTAAAATACTTGCTTTTTGAAAGATTGGAGCGAAAAGAATATCAGGCCTCTTGTTTTTAATTCCACGTGCATTCCATTGGATTATGTTCATGATTTAAAACGGAAAAAAAAAAAAAAGGTTCGATACTACGAATTAGTTGAAAAATTCGAAAAAAAAAAAAAAAAAAGTAGATTAATAGTGAGTTTTTAGCGAGAAAATATAAGAAAATGTGATTATTTATTTAAGTTCCTTTATTTTTTTCTACTACACGATCTAATGAGTTTCCTCTCTGTTCTGATATTTTCTTGAATCTTTTTGCCTTTTCATTCTGTTTTCTACTTATGATACAATCATCATCTTTTTGAATTGTTATATTGGATGCAACTTTTTTTAGGGTGGATTCCATGGTATTCATTAGGGAAGAAAATCGTAAATTTATTTGTGCGACCACGGTATTCAGTTCTGACGTGAAGAGTTGTACTATTTGTTCTAATTTCTTTTCGAATATGTTATTGGTTTCTTCAAATTTCATTTCTAGTTTCGCTAACTTTTTTCAAGATTTTCTATCTTCTCTGTTTGATCATTATATGTTTTGGCCGAGTATGATGTTTTTTTTTTTTTCCCTTTGGAATTTTTCAACTGCTTCGTTTCTCGAGATTTGTTGTTGTACTTTAATTTTTAATATTTCAATTTCTTCTTTATATCTTTTGCAATCTGTATCATTAGCTTCATGTCCCTCTCCACAAGAGCTGCATTTTTTATTTGTATTTCTTTGCATTCGTTTACAGAATGGTTCAGTGAACAAATTCGGCATTTTATTGCGCTTCTACAAAATTTTTGAAGGTGTCCAAATTTCCAGCAGTTTGTGCATTGCCTAGGTTTTTCATAGTAAAGAGTAGTTTTAATCATTTCAAATCCAATAGGAACTCTTTCGGGAATACTGCATCCAATTTGGGTAACTTTAACTGTTTTGATCGGTTTAAATCCAGACTCCGTTTTTTTGGTAAAGCGTTGGATATCAAAAATTGCGTAATTGTAATTTTCTAATTCCGATTTAATGTCGTCTATTGTATATTCTGTGTCTATTCCGTGCAATATATAACTAGTGGTTAGGCCAGTAAAGGATAATCTTGTACTTATTTTTACTCTATTAATTTCTTTAATTTTTAAAGCTTCTTTGGCGGTCTCGCAATTATTGGTTTTAATTATGATCTCACTGTTTCTTGTTTTGCTTATACTTAGAATATTTTTTTTAATTGTGAACTCTTTCATTATATTTTCTTTTAGTTTAAGAGGATTACCATTCTGAAAGCCATTTTCCGATTTTAAGAAAATTGTAATATTTGGCAACGTGCTTAAGTTTTGTCTTTCCGCAAACTTGGTCAATAATTCTATATCTGTGAGATTACACCTATATTTATTGAATGAAAAAGTTGAATTTTCGTGTTCCACTTCCATATTATTATTTGGGTGAGGGTAGTCACCCATTTTGTCTTCTCTATTCCAATACTCAAAATTGTATAAATACACTATCTTGTGTAAATAATTAAATTAAAAGCTCTCTTATCCGAAAATAGAAGAAAAATTATATGAACTAAATTTCAATACAAAATAAAAATTCAAAACGATCTCACCCGCTCGAATCCGCTTGAAAAGTCAAAAGTATTTAATATTATTAGCACACTTTCACTCAATCAAATCCGCCGATCCAAAAAACTCTTTATTTCCTGAAAATCTTGACATTCAGTTCAGTTCAGTTCAGTTCAGTGCAAGCACTGAAAAAGTGGAGACCTGGCTAACGCCTTATGCTCCGATAAAAATTTTGATCAGTTTCTAATCCAAGATATAACACACAGTTCGTGATTGCAGTCTATCTGTAATTTGAATTATCGAGTTGTGCTTCAACTGAGATTGAAGAAAGTAGAGTATAGAGTAACTGGAATTTTAGAATCTATTGGATGATGTCAGAAATTTTTCAACTTTTTGAACATGCTCTATTGATTTACACTTCGCTATTGAGGAATAAGACCATTCGCCGTGGTTGGAGATAAAATTTTTCAAAATTTCACGCTGTGATTTGTATTTGGTACAGTTTAATATAAAATGTTCACTAGTTTCGGGTACTTTACAATCTGCACACAAAGGAGAATCTGTTAGTTTAAAAAGGAAATATATATCATTTAACGGTAACTTTTTAACTCGCAACTTATTGATTAAAACTTCTGTATTTCTATTTTTTGCTGCCTGTCTGTTCCATTTTTCAAGATGAGAAATATAAAAAAAAATTTGTATGTCTCTTGCTCTTTTTCCATATTTCTTCACTTTTGATTTTGTGTTGTTTTTTAAAATAGGTATGTAGATCTTCATAAGTTATCCAAGAAATAATATTCCACGGCTCTGGAGAGGCTTTAGCTAATTTGTCAACTTCTTCATTAATCTCTATTCCCTTGTGAGCTGGTACCCAAATGAATGTAATTGATTGAGCTATTTGGAGGCACTGATGTAAAGTTGAACTTAAATTTAATATTATCGTATTGGATTTTCTATTAATATTTTGGATGCTTTTTAAGACTGATAAGCTGTCCGTCAAGATGATATAGTTTTCTGTTTCAGAAACCCAATTTTTTAATGCAGTCCATATGGCTATAGCTTCAGCTGTGAATATTGAAATCATGTCTTTCAGTATGAAATTTTGTCGAATTTTTTTCTTAGGGATTAAAATTCCTATTGATGTTTGATTAGTATTTTTGGAACCATCGGTTGCTATTATGATATTGTTATTAAATTTTGGCTGAATGTAATCATTAAACATATTTTGTACTATATCATCTGGAAGATCTTTGTTTTGAAATGGTAGTTCATGAGTATATATATTTATTTTGCGATTATCGTAGATTGGGGGAGGAGGGATCCATTGAAGAATATCTACTTTAGAGATGCATAATTCTTGGAGAAGGTTGATCGTCTTTTGAAAAATACTGATCTCTTTTTCTCTATATTTATAAAAATTACTATCTATATTCCAAAATAACCTAGCGTTCGGTGACCAGTCTTTTAATGCTATTTGCTTGGTTATAAATTTTTGGCAAAGAAAATTATGGCGAGAATTAATATTTCCATTCATAGACTCTGCTCTTAATAAATCCAACGGGGTATTTCTTGGGAGACCTAGGGCTAACCGTAAGGCAGCATTATAAATCGGTTCTAGTTTTTGTCTGTTGCTATTGCTAGAAAAGGAAAATAGTTGACTTCCATAGTCAAAGATAGAACGGATTGTGGCATTAATAATATTTAAAAGATGATCAGATCTTGTTCCTATTTTCGGAGAAGATAAGGCTTTAATTGCATTTAAATATTTGAATCCTTTTTGACGTAGGTAATTAATATGATTTTTCCAGGTGGTATTGGGGTCGAAGATGATACCCAGGATTTTCAGACTCTTCACTTCGGGAATAGGTTTGTCGCATATTTTAAGTAATGGAGGTATTGTGCTTCTTTTTCTGGAAAAGTTGAGTAGACTGCTTTTTTCTGGAGAGGTGGATAATTTCCATTTTTTACACCAGACTGAAATTTTATTTAAAGATTCTTGCATTTCGCCTATTGTTTTATTCCAATTCGTACCACTATTATATAAAAATATGTCATCAGCATAAACCAGAAGATGGCTGTCGTGTTGAATTTCAAAAATATCTGACATATAAATCATAAAAAGGAAAGGACTTAAGATAGACCCTTGGGGTACACCATAATTGTTTGTAACGATTTTTGAAAAAATGTTTCTCCATTTGATTTGAATTGTTCTTTGATGTAAGAAGTTTTGAATCCATCGTAGTAATCTACCAGAGTATCCAACTTTGTTTAGTTTAGAAATAAGGCCATTTGGCCACACTGAGTCATATGCTGCTTTAATATCCAACGCTACCAAAATAAAATATTCTTTGCGTTCTCTAGCCAGTATGATGTCATGTTGTAATTGAAGTAATGTATTAATGCTGCTTCTGTGAGGGTAAAAACCATGATGATTAACATGAAAAATTTTGTTTTGAAAACTGAAATCCAACATTCTATGTAGAATCATTCTTTCTAATAATTTGGCAATTACTGAGGTAAGAGAAATAGGACGGTATGACGAAACTTCCTTGGGATTTTTGTGAGGTTTTATGAAAGGTAGGATAAGTGCGTGAGTCCAGTCTTTAGGAATTTGACTTGAAAACCAACTGTCATTAAATGATTTTAGAAGGAGATATATTGCTTTGATGGGGAGATGGTTTATTGATTGGAGAGAAATCTTATCATGCCCTGGACTACTGTTCTTTTGATGA
Organism: Trichonephila clavipes; assembly: GCA_019973935.1. Lineage (NCBI taxonomy): Eukaryota > Metazoa > Arthropoda > Arachnida > Araneae > Nephilidae > Trichonephila > Trichonephila clavipes. The sequence goes on along the minus strand of BMAU01021352.1, from coordinate 395,067 downwards.
GATATTGCTATTTCTAATTCTTTTAAAGAAAAAGGTTTATTAATATCCTGGCTATTGTCCGGAATAGAAATATTTGGAATACTATCGTTGTTTCGTTTTGCGTAATATTGTAAAAAACAGTTTGCTTGGGATTGTTCGTTTGTTAATATGGTTCCGTTATTTTCAATAATATTAAAGGATGAATAGTTAGAATTTGTTCTATTTTTAATTATTCGGATGATTTTAAAAAGAACTTTAGGAGAAGATATTTTTTCGCAGGTCTTGTGCCAAAAATTTTCTTTACAGGCTTTGATTGTTCGCTTAAGTTTTGCGCTTACTGCTTTATATTTTATCCAGTCTTCTTCTTTAAAGTTTTTCCTTGCTTTATTAAGGAGTTTTCTCTTTTTGGCTCTTAAATGCCCGCATGCTGCTGTCCACCATGGAGCTCTGGAACTGATCAGGTTTTTTTCGGTTCCTTGAGATAAGATTTGAGCTTTTTTAATTTCTTTTATAATATCTATATTTATGTTTTCATTTAAATTTATATTTTGTTGAATAATATTGATAAATTTGTTCCAATTTGTGTTTTGTTTACAATTAGTAGTTACTGACCTGTTTGCTCTTTTGTAATTAATTATTATAGGGAAGTGGTCACTTCCAAAATTATCAGTATTCGTGGACCAGGATAAATCATAATTTAAATCTATAGATGCTAAAGAAAGATCTATAGATGTAAAAATTCCCGATGAATGGAGATAAGTTGGACTTTTATCGTTTAATAATATTAAGTCATTTTCAATGATCCAGTCAAAAATCTTTTTTCCAGAAGCACTAGAGTTTTTTGATCCCCATATCTCATGAGACGCGTTGAAATCTCCCAATATCAAATTGTGATTATCAATATATGATGCTATTTTAGATAAATTGCTGTCTTGAAAGTTACCCGGTGGGATGTATATATTAAAAATTGTGATAGGATTTAAATCTATTTGAACTCTGACTATTAAAATTTCTAAGTCTTCACTAATTTCTGAGAATATTTTTATTGCGCTAATATCTTTATTTAAAACTATCATTAATCCTCCTCCTCTTTTGATTTCTCTATCAATTCTGAATATATTCTTATTGGGAATTGTGAAAATATCATTTGGATGTAACCAGGTTTCTTGAATTATTAAAATACTTGCTTTTTGAAAGATTGGAGCGAAAAGAATATCAGGCCTCTTGTTTTTAATTCCACGTGCATTCCATTGGATTATGTTCATGATTTAAAACGGAAAAAAAAAAAAGGTTCGATACTACGAATTAGTTGAAAAATTCGAAAAAAAAAAGTAGATTAATAGTGAGTTTTTAGCGAGAAAATATAAGAAAATGTGATTATTTATTTAAGTTCCTTTATTTTTTCTACTACACGATCTAATGAGTTTCCTCTCTGTTCTGATATTTTCTTGAATCTTTTTGCCTTTTCATTCTGTTTTCTACTTATGATACAATCATCATCTTTTTGAATTGTTATATTGGATGCAACTTTTTTAGGGTGGATTCCATGGTATTCATTAGGGAAGAAAATCGTAAATTTATTTGTGCGACCACGGTATTCAGTTCTGACGTGAAGAGTTGTACTATTTGTTCTAATTTCTTTTCGAATATGTTATTGGTTTCTTCAAATTTCATTTCTAGTTTCGCTAACTTTTTTCAAGATTTTCTATCTTCTCTGTTTGATCATTATATGTTTTGGCCGAGTATGATGTTTTTTTTTTTCCCTTTGGAATTTTTCAACTGCTTCGTTTCTCGAGATTTGTTGTTGTACTTTAATTTTTAATATTTCAATTTCTTCTTTATATCTTTTGCAATCTGTATCATTAGCTTCATGTCCCTCTCCACAAGAGCTGCATTTTTTTATTTGTATTTCTTTGCATTCGTTTACAGAATGGTTCAGTGAACAAATTCGGCATTTTATTGCGCTTCTACAAAATTTTTGAAGGTGTCCAAATTTCCAGCAGTTTGTGCATTGCCTAGGTTTTTCATAGTAAAGAGTAGTTTTAATCATTTCAAATCCAATAGGAACTCTTTCGGGAATACTGCATCCAATTTGGGTAACTTTAACTGTTTTGATCGGTTTAAATCCAGACTCCGTTTTTTTGGTAAAGCGTTGGATATCAAAAATTGCGTAATTGTAATTTTCTAATTCCGATTTAATGTCGTCTATTGTATATTCTGTGTCTATTCCGTGCAATATATAACTAGTGGTTAGGCCAGTAAAGGATAATCTTGTACTTATTTTTACTCTATTAATTTCTTTAATTTTTAAAGCTTCTTTGGCGGTCTCGCAATTATTGGTTTTAATTATGATCTCACTGTTTCTTGTTTTGCTTATACTTAGAATATTTTTTTAATTGTGAACTCTTTCATTATATTTTCTTTTAGTTTAAGAGGATTACCATTCTGAAAGCCATTTTCCGATTTTAAGAAAATTGTAATATTTGGCAACGTGCTTAAGTTTTGTCTTTCCGCAAACTTGGTCAATAATTCTATATCTGTGAGATTACACCTATATTTATTGAATGAAAAAGTTGAATTTTCGTGTTCCACTTCCATATTATTATTTGGGTGAGGGTAGTCACCCATTTTGTCTTCTCTATTCCAATACTCAAAATTGTATAAATACACTATCTTGTGTAAATAATTAAATTAAAAGCTCTCTTATCCGAAAATAGAAGAAAAATTATATGAACTAAATTTCAATACAAAATAAAAATTCAAAACGATCTCACCCGCTCGAATCCGCTTGAAAAGTCAAAAGTATTTAATATTATTAGCACACTTTCACTCAATCAAATCCGCCGATCCAAAAAACTCTTTATTTCCTGAAAATCTTGACATTCAGTTCAGTTCAGTTCAGTTCAGTGCAAGCACTGAAAAAGTGGAGACCTGGCTAACGCCTTATGCTCCGATAAAATTTTGATCAGTTTCTAATCCAAGATATAACACACAGTTCGTGATTGCAGTCTATCTGTAATTTGAATTATCGAGTTGTGCTTCAACTGAGATTGAAGAAAGTAGAGTATAGAGTAACTGGAATTTTAGAATCTATTGGATGATGTCAGAAAATTTTCAACTTTTTGAACATGCTCTATTGATTTACACTTCGCTATTGAGGAATAAGACCATTCGCCGTGGTTGGAGATAAAATTTTTCAAAATTTCACGCTGTGATTTGTATTTGGTACAGTTTAATATAAAATGTTCACTAGTTTCGGGTACTTTACAATCTGCACACAAAGGAGAATCTGTTAGTTTAAAAAGGAAATATATATCATTTAACGGTAACTTTTTAACTCGCAACTTATTGATTAAAACTTCTGTATTTCTATTTTTTGCTGCCTGTCTGTTCCATTTTTCAAGATGAGAAATATAAAAAAAAATTTGTATGTCTCTTGCTCTTTTTCCATATTTCTTCACTTTTGATTTTGTGTTGTTTTTTAAAATAGGTATGTAGATCTTCATAAGTTATCCAAGAAATAATATTCCACGGCTCTGGAGAGGCTTTAGCTAATTTGTCAACTTCTTCATTAATCTCTATTCCCTTGTGAGCTGGTACCCAAATGAATGTAATTGATTGAGCTATTTGGAGGCACTGATGTAAAGTTGAACTTAAATTTAATATTATCGTATTGGATTTTCTATTAATATTTTGGATGCTTTTTAAGACTGATAAGCTGTCCGTCAAGATGATATAGTTTTCTGTTTCAGAAACCCAATTTTTTAATGCAGTCCATATGGCTATAGCTTCAGCTGTGAATATTGAAATCATGTCTTTCAGTATGAAATTTTGTCGAATTTTTTTCTTAGGGATTAAAATTCCTATTGATGTTTGATTAGTATTTTTGGAACCATCGGTTGCTATTATGATATTGTTATTAAATTTTGGCTGAATGTAATCATTAAACATATTTTGTACTATATCATCTGGAAGATCTTTGTTTTGAAATGGTAGTTCATGAGTATATATATTTATTTTGCGATTATCGTAGATTGGGGGAGGAGGGATCCATTGAAGAATATCTACTTTAGAGATGCATAATTCTTGGAGAAGGTTGATCGTCTTTTGAAAAATACTGATCTCTTTTTCTCTATATTTATAAAAATTACTATCTATATTCCAAAATAACCTAGCGTTCGGTGACCAGTCTTTTAATGCTATTTGCTTGGTTATAAATTTTTGGCAAAGAAAATTATGGCGAGAATTAATATTTCCATTCATAGACTCTGCTCTTAATAAATCCAACGGGGTATTTCTTGGGAGACCTAGGGCTAACCGTAAGGCAGCATTATAAATCGGTTCTAGTTTTTGTCTGTTGCTATTGCTAGAAAAGGAAAATAGTTGACTTCCATAGTCAAAGATAGAACGGATTGTGGCATTAATAATATTTAAAAGATGATCAGATCTTGTTCCTATTTTCGGAGAAGATAAGGCTTTAATTGCATTTAAATATTTGAATCCTTTTTGACGTAGGTAATTAATATGATTTTTCCAGGTGGTATTGGGGTCGAAGATGATACCCAGGATTTTCAGACTCTTCACTTCGGGAATAGGTTTGTCGCATATTTTAAGTAATGGAGGTATTGTGCTTCTTTTTCTGGAAAAGTTGAGTAGACTGCTTTTTTCTGGAGAGGTGGATAATTTCCATTTTTTACACCAGACTGAAATTTTATTTAAAGATTCTTGCATTTCGCCTATTGTTTTATTCCAATTCGTACCACTATTATATAAAAATATGTCATCAGCATAAACCAGAAGATGGCTGTCGTGTTGAATTTCAAAAATATCTGACATATAAATCATAAAAAGGAAAGGACTTAAGATAGACCCTTGGGGTACACCATAATTGTTTGTAACGATTTTTGAAAAAATGTTTCTCCATTTGATTTGAATTGTTCTTTGATGTAAGAAGTTTTGAATCCATCGTAGTAATCTACCAGAGTATCCAACTTTGTTTAGTTTAGAAATAAGGCCATTTGGCCACACTGAGTCATATGCTGCTTTAATATCCAACGCTACCAAAATAAAATATTCTTTGCGTTCTCTAGCCAGTATGATGTCATGTTGTAATTGAAGTAATGTATTAATGCTGCTTCTGTGAGGGTAAAAACCATGATGATTAACATGAAAAATTTTGTTTTGAAAACTGAAATCCAACATTCTATGTAGAATCATTCTTTCTAATAATTTGGCAATTACTGAGGTAAGAGAAATAGGACGGTATGACGAAACTTCCTTGGGATTTTTGTGAGGTTTTATGAAAGGTAGGATAAGTGCGTGAGTCCAGTCTTTAGGAATTTGACTTGAAAACCAACTGTCATTAAATGATTTTAGAAGGAGATATATTGCTTTGATGGGGAGATGGTTTATTGATTGGAGAGAAATCTTATCATGCCCTGGACTACTGTTCTTTTGATGAGATATTGCTATTTTTCTAATTCTTTTAAAGAAAAAGGTTTATTAATATCCTGGCTATTGTCCGGAATAGAAATATTTGGAATACTATCGTTGTTTCGTTTTGCGTAATATTGTAAAAAACAGTTTGCTTGGGATTGTTCGTTTGTTAATATGGTTCCGTTATTTTCAATAATATTAAAGGATGAATAGTTAGAATTTGTTCTATTTTTAATTATTCGGATGATTTTAAAAAGAACTTTAGGAGAAGATATTTTTTCGCAGGTCTTGTGCCAAAAATTTTCTTTACAGGCTTTGATTGTTCGCTTAAGTTTTGCGCTTACTGCTTTATATTTTATCCAGTCTTCTTCTTTAAAGTTTTTCCTTGCTTTATTAAGGAGTTTTCTCTTTTTGGCTCTTAAATGCCCGCATGCTGCTGTCCACCATGGAGCTCTGGAACTGATCAGGTTTTTTTCGGTTCCTTGAGATAAGATTTGAGCTTTTTTAATTTCTTTTATAATATCTATATTTATGTTTTTTTAAATTTATATTTTGTTGAATAATATTGATAAATTTGTTCCAATTTGTGTTTTGTTTACAATTAGTAGTTACTGACCTGTTTGCTCTTTTGTAATTAATTATTATAGGGAAGTGGTCACTTCCAAAATTATCAGTATTCGTGGACCAGGATAAATCATAATTTAAATCTATAGATGCTAAAGAAAGATCTATAGATGTAAAAATTCCCGATGAATGGAGATAAGTTGGACTTTTATCGTTTAATAATATTAAGTCATTTTCAATGATCCAGTCAAAAATCTTTTTCCAGAAGCACTAGAGTTTTTTGATCCCCATATCTCATGAGACGCGTTGAAATCTCCCAATATCAAATTGTGATTATCAATATATGATGCTATTTTAGATAAATTGCTGTCTTGAAAGTTACCCGGTGGGATGTATATATTAAAAATTGTGATAGGATTTAAATCTATTTGAACTCTGACTATTAAAATTTCTAAGTCTTCACTAATTTCTGAGAATATTTTTATTGCGCTAATATCTTTATTTAAAACTATCATTAATCCTCCTCCTCTTTTGATTTCTCTATCAATTCTGAATATATTCTTATTGGGAATTGTGAAAATATCATTTGGATGTAACCAGGTTTCTTGAATTATTAAAATACTTGCTTTTTGAAAGATTGGAGCGAAAAGAATATCAGGCCTCTTGTTTTTAATTCCACGTGCATTCCATTGGATTATGTTCATGATTTAAAACGGAAAAAAAAAAAAAAGGTTCGATACTACGAATTAGTTGAAAAATTCGAAAAAAAAAAAAAAGTAGATTAATAGTGAGTTTTTAGCGAGAAAATATAAGAAAATGTGATTATTTATTTAAGTTCCTTTATTTTTTTCTACTACACGATCTAATGAGTTTCCTCTCTGTTCTGATATTTTCTTGAATCTTTTTGCCTTTTCATTCTGTTTTCTACTTATGATACAATCATCATCTTTTTGAATTGTTATATTGGATGCAACTTTTTTAGGGTGGATTCCATGGTATTCATTAGGGAAGAAAATCGTAAATTTATTTGTGCGACCACGGTATTCAGTTCTGACGTGAAGAGTTGTACTATTTGTTCTAATTTCTTTTCGAATATGTTATTGGTTTCTTCAAATTTCATTTCTAGTTTCGCTAACTTTTTTTTCAAGATTTTCTATCTTCTCTGTTTGATCATTATATGTTTTGGCCGAGTATGATGTTTTTTTTTCCTTTGGAATTTTTCAACTGCTTCGTTTCTCGAGATTTGTTGTTGTACTTTAATTTTTAATATTTCAATTTCTTCTTTATATCTTTTGCAATCTGTATCATTAGCTTCATGTCCCTCTCCACAAGAGCTGCATTTTTTTATTTGTATTTCTTTGCATTCGTTTACAGAATGGTTCAGTGAACAAATTCGGCATTTTATTGCGCTTCTACAAAATTTTTGAAGGTGTCCAAATTTCCAGCAGTTTGTGCATTGCCTAGGTTTTTCATAGTAAAGAGTAGTTTTAATCATTTCAAATCCAATAGGAACTCTTTCGGGAATACTGCATCCAATTTGGGTAACTTTAACTGTTTTGATCGGTTTAAATCCAGACTCCGTTTTTTTGGTAAAGCGTTGGATATCAAAAATTGCGTAATTGTAATTTTCTAATTCCGATTTAATGTCGTCTATTGTATATTCTGTGTCTATTCCGTGCAATATATAACTAGTGGTTAGGCCAGTAAAGGATAATCTTGTACTTATTTTTACTCTATTAATTTCTTTAATTTTTAAAGCTTCTTTGGCGGTCTCGCAATTATTGGTTTTAATTATGATCTCACTGTTTCTTGTTTTGCTTATACTTAGAATATTTTTTTTAATTGTGAACTCTTTCATTATATTTTCTTTTAGTTTAAGAGGATTACCATTCTGAAAGCCATTTTCCGATTTTAAGAAAATTGTAATATTTGGCAACGTGCTTAAGTTTTGTCTTTCCGCAAACTTGGTCAATAATTCTATATCTGTGAGATTACACCTATATTTATTGAATGAAAAATTTGAATTTTCGTGTTCCACTTCCATATTATTATTTGGGTGAGGGTAGTCACCCATTTTGTCTTCTCTATTCCAATACTCAAAATTGTATAAATACACTATCTTGTGTAAATAATTAAATTAAAAGCTCTCTTATCCGAAAATAGAAGAAAAATTATATGAACTAAATTTCAATACAAAATAAAAATTCAAAACGATCTCACCCGCTCGAATCCGCTTGAAAAGTCAAAAGTATTTAATATTATTAGCACACTTTCACTCAATCAATCCAAACCGTCCCTTCGAAAAAAAGAAACAAAATATAGTTCAGTTCAGTTCAGTTCAGTTCAGTGCAAGCACTGAAAAAGTGGAGACCTGGCTAACGCCTTATGCTCCGATAAAAATTTTGATCAGTTTCTAATCCAAGATATAACACACAGTTCGTGATTGCAGTCTATCTGTAATTTGAATTATCGAGAGTTGTGCTTCAACTGAGATTGAAGAAAGTAGAGTATAGAGTAACTGGAATTTTAGAATCTATTGGATGATGTCAGAAATTTTTCAACTTTTTGAACATGCTCTATTGATTTACACTTCGCTATTGAGGAATAAGACCATTCGCCGTGGTTGGAGATAAAATTTTTCAAAATTTCACGCTGTGATTTGTATTTGGTACAGTTTAATATAAAATGTTCACTAGTTTCGGGTACTTTACAATCTGCACACAAAGGAGAATCTGTTAGTTTAAAAAGGAAATATATATCATTTAACGGTAACTTTTTAACTCGCAACTTATTGATTAAAACTTCTGTATTTCTATTTTTTGCTGCCTGTCTGTTCCATTTTTTCAAGATGAGAAATATAAAAAAATTTGTATGTCTCTTGCTCTTTTTCCATATTTCTTCACTTTTGATTTTGTGTTGTTTTTTAAAATAGGTATGTAGATCTTCATAAGTTATCCAAGAAATAATATTCCACGGCTCTGGAGAGGCTTTAGCTAATTTGTCAACTTCTTCATTAATCTCTATTCCCTTGTGAGCTGGTACCCAAATGAATGTAATTGATTGAGCTATTTGGAGGCACTGATGTAAAGTTGAACTTAAATTTAATATTATCGTATTGGATTTTCTATTAATATTTTGGATGCTTTTTAAGACTGATAAGCTGTCCGTCAAGATGATATAGTTTTCTGTTTCAGAAACCCAATTTTTTAATGCAGTCCATATGGCTATAGCTTCAGCTGTGAATATTGAAATCATGTCTTTCAGTATGAAATTTTGTCGAATTTTTTTCTTAGGGATTAAAATTCCTATTGATGTTTGATTAGTATTTTTGGAACCATCGGTTGCTATTATGATATTGTTATTAAATTTTGGCTGAATGTAATCATTAAACATATTTTGTACTATATCATCTGGAAGATCTTTGTTTTGAAATGGTAGTTCATGAGTATATATATTTATTTTGCGATTATCGTAGATTGGGGGAGGAGGGATCCATTGAAGAATATCTACTTTAGAGATGCATAATTCTTGGAGAAGGTTGATCGTCTTTTGAAAAATACTGATCTCTTTTTCTCTATATTTATAAAAATTACTATCTATATTCCAAAATAACCTAGCGTTCGGTGACCAGTCTTTTAATGCTATTTGCTTGGTTATAAATTTTTGGCAAAGAAAATTATGGCGAGAATTAATATTTCCATTCATAGACTCTGCTCTTAATAAATCCAACGGGGTATTTCTTGGGAGACCTAGGGCTAACCGTAAGGCAGCATTATAAATCGGTTCTAGTTTTTGTCTGTTGCTATTGCTAGAAAAGGAAAATAGTTGACTTCCATAGTCAAAGATAGAACGGATTGTGGCATTAATAATATTTAAAAGATGATCAGATCTTGTTCCTATTTTCGGAGAAGATAAGGCTTTAATTGCATTTAAATATTTGAATCCTTTTTGACGTAGGTAATTAATATGATTTTTCCAGGTGGTATTGGGGTCGAAGATGATACCCAGGATTTTCAGACTCTTCACTTCGGGAATAGGTTTGTCGCATATTTTAAGTAATGGAGGTATTGTGCTTCTTTTTCTGGAAAAGTTGAGTAGACTGCTTTTTTCTGGAGAGGTGGATAATTTCCATTTTTTACACCAGACTGAAATTTTATTTAAAGATTCTTGCATTTCGCCTATTGTTTTATTCCAATTCGTACCACTATTATATAAAAATATGTCATCAGCATAAACCAGAAGATGGCTGTCGTGTTGAATTTCAAAAATATCTGACATATAAATCATAAAAAGGAAAGGACTTAAGATAGACCCTTGGGGTACACCATAATTGTTTGTAACGATTTTTGAAAAAATGTTTCTCCATTTGATTTGAATTGTTCTTTGATGTAAGAAGTTTTGAATCCATCGTAGTAATCTACCAGAGTATCCAACTTTGTTTAGTTTAGAAATAAGGCCATTTGGCCACACTGAGTCATATGCTGCTTTAATATCCAACGCTACCAAAATAAAATATTCTTTGCGTTCTCTAGCCAGTATGATGTCATGTTGTAATTGAAGTAATGTATTAATGCTGCTTCTGTGAGGGTAAAAACCATGATGATTAACATGAAAAATTTTGTTTTGAAAACTGAAATCCAACATTCTATGTAGAATCATTCTTTCTAATAATTTGGCAATTACTGAGGTAAGAGAAATAGGACGGTATGACGAAACTTCCTTGGGATTTTTGTGAGGTTTTATGAAAGGTAGGATAAGTGCGTGAGTCCAGTCTTTAGGAATTTGACTTGAAAACCAACTGTCATTAAATGATTTTAGAAGGAGATATATTGCTTTGATGGGGAGATGGTTTATTGATTGGAGAGAAATCTTATCATGCCCTGGACTACTGTTCTTTTGATGAGATATTGCTATTTCTAATTCTTTTAAAGAAAAAGGTTTATTAATATCCTGGCTATTGTCCGGAATAGAAATATTTGGAATACTATCGTTGTTTCGTTTTGCGTAATATTGTAAAAAACAGTTTGCTTGGGATTGTTCGTTTGTTAATATGGTTCCGTTATTTTCAATAATATTAAAGGATGAATAGTTAGAATTTGTTCTATTTTTAATTATTCGGATGATTTTAAAAAGAACTTTAGGAGAAGATATTTTTTCGCAGGTCTTGTGCCAAAAATTTTCTTTACAGGCTTTGATTGTTCGCTTAAGTTTTGCGCTTACTGCTTTATATTTTATCCAGTCTTCTTCTTTAAAGTTTTTCCTTGCTTTATTAAGGAGTTTTCTCTTTTTGGCTCTTAAATGCCCGCATGCTGCTGTCCACCATGGAGCTCTGGAACTGATCAGGTTTTTTTCGGTTCCTTGAGATAAGATTTGAGCTTTTTTAATTTCTTTTATAATATCTATATTTATGTTTTCATTTAAATTTATATTTTGTTGAATAATATTGATAAATTTGTTCCAATTTGTGTTTTGTTTACAATTAGTAGTTACTGACCTGTTTGCTCTTTTGTAATTAATTATTATAGGGAAGTGGTCACTTCCAAAATTATCAGTATTCGTGGACCAGGATAAATCATAATTTAAATCTATAGATGCTAAAGAAAGATCTATAGATGTAAAAATTCCCGATGAATGGAGATAAGTTGGACTTTTATCGTTTAATAATATTAAGTCATTTTCAATGATCCAGTCAAAAATCTTTTTTCCAGAAGCACTAGAGTTTTTTGATCCCCATATCTCATGAGACGCGTTGAAATCTCCCAATATCAAATTGTGATTATCAATATATGATGCTATTTTAGATAAATTGCTGTCTTGAAAGTTACCCGGTGGGATGTATATATTAAAAATTGTGATAGGATTTAAATCTATTTGAACTCTGACTATTAAAATTTCTAAGTCTTCACTAATTTCTGAGAATATTTTTATTGCGCTAATATCTTTATTTAAAACTATCATTAATCCTCCTCCTCTTTTTGATTTCTCTATCAATTCTGAATATATTCTTATTGGGAATTGTGAAAATATCATTTGGATGTAACCAGGTTTCTTGAATTATTAAAATACTTGCTTTTTGAAAGATTGGAGCGAAAAGAATATCAGGCCTCTTGTTTTTAATTCCACGTGCATTCCATTGGATTATGTTCATGATTTAAAACGGAAAAAAAAAGGTTCGATACTACGAATTAGTTGAAAAATTCGAAAAAAAAAAAGTAGATTAATAGTGAGTTTTTAGCGAGAAAATATAAGAAAATGTGATTATTTATTTAAGTTCCTTTATTTTTTTCTACTACACGATCTAATGAGTTTCCTCTCTGTTCTGATATTTTCTTGAATCTTTTTGCCTTTTCATTCTGTTTTCTACTTATGATACAATCATCATCTTTTTGAATTGTTATATTGGATGCAACTTTTTTTAGGGTGGATTCCATGGTATTCATTAGGGAAGAAAATCGTAAATTTATTTGTGCGACCACGGTATTCAGTTCTGACGTGAAGAGTTGTACTATTTGTTCTAATTTCTTTTCGAATATGTTATTGGTTTCTTCAAATTTCATTTCTAGTTTCGCTAACTTTTTTTCAAGATTTTCTATCTTCTCTGTTTGATCATTATATGTTTTGGCCGAGTATGATGTTTTTTTTTTTTCCCTTTGGAATTTTTCAACTGCTTCGTTTCTCGAGATTTGTTGTTGTACTTTAATTTTTAATATTTCAATTTCTTCTTTATATCTTTTGCAATCTGTATCATTAGCTTCATGTCCCTCTCCACAAGAGCTGCATTTTTTTATTTGTATTTCTTTGCATTCGTTTACAGAATGGTTCAGTGAACAAATTCGGCATTTTATTGCGCTTCTACAAAATTTTTGAAGGTGTCCAAATTTCCAGCAGTTTGTGCATTGCCTAGGTTTTTCATAGTAAAGAGTAGTTTTAATCATTTCAAATCCAATAGGAACTCTTTCGGGAATACTGCATCCAATTTGGGTAACTTTAACTGTTTTGATCGGTTTAAATCCAGACTCCGTTTTTTTGGTAAAGCGTTGGATATCAAAAATTGCGTAATTGTAATTTTCTAATTCCGATTTAATGTCGTCTATTGTATATTCTGTGTCTATTCCGTGCAATATATAACTAGTGGTTAGGCCAGTAAAGGATAATCTTGTACTTATTTTTACTCTATTAATTTCTTTAATTTTTAAAGCTTCTTTGGCGGTCTCGCAATTATTGGTTTTAATTATGATCTCACTGTTTCTTGTTTTGCTTATACTTAGAATATTTTTTTTAATTGTGAACTCTTTCATTATATTTTCTTTTAGTTTAAGAGGATTACCATTCTGAAAGCCATTTTCCGATTTTAAGAAAATTGTAATATTTGGACACGTGCTTAAGTTTTGTCTTTCCGCAAACTTGGTCAATAATTCTATATCTGTGAGATTACACCTATATTTATTGAATGAAAAATTTGAATTTTCGTGTTCCACTTCCATATTATTATTTGGGTGAGGGTAGTCACCCATTTTGTCTTCTCTATTCCAATACTCAAAATTGTATAAATACACTATCTTGTGTAAATAATTAAATTAAAAGCTCTCTTATCCGAAAATAGAAGAAAAATTATATGAACTAAATTTCAATACAAAATAAAAATTCAAAACGATCTCACCCGCTCGAATCCGCTTGAAAAGTCAAAAGTATTTAATATTATTAGCACACTTTCACTCAATCAATTCCAAACGAACCTCAGTTCAGTTCAGTTCAGTGCAAGCACTGAAAAAGTGGAGACCTGGCTAACGCCTTATGCTCCGATAAAATTTTGATCAGTTTCTAATCCAAGATATAACACACAGTTCGTGATTGCAGTCTATCTGTAATTTGAATTATCGAGTTGTGCTTCAACTGAGATTGAAGAAAGTAGAGTATAGAGTAACTGGAATTTTAGAATCTATTGGATGATGTCAGAAATTTTTCAACTTTTTGAACATGCTCTATTGATTTACACTTCGCTATTGAGGAATAAGACCATTCGCCGTGGTTGGAGATAAAATTTTTCAAAATTTCACGCTGTGATTTGTATTTGGTACAGTTTAATATAAAATGTTCACTAGTTTCGGGTACTTTACAATCTGCACACAAAGGAGAATCTGTTAGTTTAAAAAGGAAATATATATCATTTAACGGTAACTTTTTAACTCGCAACTTATTGATTAAAACTTCTGTATTTCTATTTTTTGCTGCCTGTCTGTTCCATTTTTTCAAGATGAGAAATATAAAAAAAATTTGTATGTCTCTTGCTCTTTTTCCATATTTCTTCACTTTTGATTTTGTGTTGTTTTTTAAAATAGGTATGTAGATCTTCATAAGTTATCCAAGAAATAATATTCCACGGCTCTGGAGAGGCTTTAGCTAATTTGTCAACTTCTTCATTAATCTCTATTCCCTTGTGAGCTGGTACCCAAATGAATGTAATTGATTGAGCTATTTGGAGGCACTGATGTAAAGTTGAACTTAAATTTAATATTATCGTATTGGATTTTCTATTAATATTTTGGATGCTTTTTAAGACTGATAAGCTGTCCGTCAAGATGATATAGTTTTCTGTTTCAGAAACCCAATTTTTTAATGCAGTCCATATGGCTATAGCTTCAGCTGTGAATATTGAAATCATGTCTTTCAGTATGAAATTTTGTCGAATTTTTTTCTTAGGGATTAAAATTCCTATTGATGTTTGATTAGTATTTTTGGAACCATCGGTTGCTATTATGATATTGTTATTAAATTTTGGCTGAATGTAATCATTAAACATATTTTGTACTATATCATCTGGAAGATCTTTGTTTTGAAATGGTAGTTCATGAGTATATATATTTATTTTGCGATTATCGTAGATTGGGGGAGGAGGGATCCATTGAAGAATATCTACTTTAGAGATGCATAATTCTTGGAGAAGGTTGATCGTCTTTTGAAAAATACTGATCTCTTTTTCTCTATATTTATAAAAATTACTATCTATATTCCAAAATAACCTAGCGTTCGGTGACCAGTCTTTTAATGCTATTTGCTTGGTTATAAATTTTTGGCAAAGAAAATTATGGCGAGAATTAATATTTCCATTCATAGACTCTGCTCTTAATAAATCCAACGGGGTATTTCTTGGGAGACCTAGGGCTAACCGTAAGGCAGCATTATAAATCGGTTCTAGTTTTTGTCTGTTGCTATTGCTAGAAAAGGAAAATAGTTGACTTCCATAGTCAAAGATAGAACGGATTGTGGCATTAATAATATTTAAAAGATGATCAGATCTTGTTCCTATTTTCGGAGAAGATAAGGCTTTAATTGCATTTAAATATTTGAATCCTTTTTGACGTAGGTAATTAATATGATTTTTCCAGGTGGTATTGGGGTCGAAGATGATACCCAGGATTTTCAGACTCTTCACTTCGGGAATAGGTTTGTCGCATATTTTAAGTAATGGAGGTATTGTGCTTCTTTTTCTGGAAAAGTTGAGTAGACTGCTTTTTTTTTTTTTCTGGAGAGGTGGATAATTTCCATTTTTTACACCAGACTGAAATTTTATTTAAAGATTCTTGCATTTCGCCTATTGTTTTATTCCAATTCGTACCACTATTATATAAAAATATGTCATCAGCATAAACCAGAAGATGGCTGTCGTGTTGAATTTCAAAAATATCTGACATATAAATCATAAAAAGGAAAGGACTTAAGATAGACCCTTGGGGTACACCATAATTGTTTGTAACGATTTTTGAAAAAATGTTTCTCCATTTGATTTGAATTGTTCTTTGATGTAAGAAGTTTTGAATCCATCGTAGTAATCTACCAGAGTATCCAACTTTGTTTAGTTTAGAAATAAGGCCATTTGGCCACACTGAGTCATATGCTGCTTTAATATCCAACGCTACCAAAATAAAATATTCTTTGCGTTCTCTAGCCAGTATGATGTCATGTTGTAATTGAAGTAATGTATTAATGCTGCTTCTGTGAGGGTAAAAACCATGATGATTAACATGAAAAATTTTGTTTTGAAAACTGAAATCCAACATTCTATGTAGAATCATTCTTTCTAATAATTTGGCAATTACTGAGGTAAGAGAAATAGGACGGTATGACGAAACTTCCTTGGGATTTTTGTGAGGTTTTATGAAAGGTAGGATAAGTGCGTGAGTCCAGTCTTTAGGAATTTGACTTGAAAACCAACTGTCATTAAATGATTTTAGAAGGAGATATATTGCTTTGATGGGGAGATGGTTTATTGATTGGAGAGAAATCTTATCATGCCCTGGACTACTGTTCTTTTGATGAGATATTGCTATTTCTAATTCTTTTAAAGAAAAAGGTTTATTAATATCCTGGCTATTGTCCGGAATAGAAATATTTGGAATACTATCGTTGTTTCGTTTTGCGTAATATTGTAAAAAACAGTTTGCTTGGGATTGTTCGTTTGTTAATATGGTTCCGTTATTTTCAATAATATTAAAGGATGAATAGTTAGAATTTGTTCTATTTTTAATTATTCGGATGATTTTAAAAAGAACTTTAGGAGAAGATATTTTTCGCAGGTCTTGTGCCAAAAATTTTCTTTACAGGCTTTGATTGTTCGCTTAAGTTTTGCGCTTACTGCTTTATATTTTATCCAGTCTTCTTCTTTAAAGTTTTTCCTTGCTTTATTAAGGAGTTTTCTCTTTTTGGCTCTTAAATGCCCGCATGCTGCTGTCCACCATGGAGCTCTGGAACTGATCAGGTTTTTTTTTTCGGTTCCTTGAGATAAGATTTGAGCTTTTTTAATTTCTTTTATAATATCTATATTTATGTTTTCATTTAAATTTATATTTTGTTGAATAATATTGATAAATTTGTTCCAATTTGTGTTTTGTTTACAATTAGTAGTTACTGACCTGTTTGCTCTTTTGTAATTAATTATTATAGGGAAGTGGTCACTTCCAAAATTATCAGTATTCGTGGACCAGGATAAATCATAATTTAAATCTATAGATGCTAAAGAAAGATCTATAGATGTAAAAATTCCCGATGAATGGAGATAAGTTGGACTTTTATCGTTTAATAATATTAAGTCATTTTCAATGATCCAGTCAAAAATCTTTTTTCCAGAAGCACTAGAGTTTTTTGATCCCCATATCTCATGAGACGCGTTGAAATCTCCCAATATCAAATTGTGATTATCAATATATGATGCTATTTTAGATAAATTGCTGTCTTGAAAGTTACCCGGTGGGATGTATATATTAAAAATTGTGATAGGATTTAAATCTATTTGAACTCTGACTATTAAAATTTCTAAGTCTTCACTAATTTCTGAGAATATTTTTATTGCGCTAATATCTTTATTTAAAACTATCATTAATCCTCCTCCTCTTTTGATTTCTCTATCAATTCTGAATATATTCTTATTGGGAATTGTGAAAATATCATTTGGATGTAACCAGGTTTCTTGAATTATTAAAATACTTGCTTTTTGAAAGATTGGAGCGAAAAGAATATCAGGCCTCTTGTTTTTAATTCCACGTGCATTCCATTGGATTATGTTCATGATTTAAAACGGAAAAAAAAAGGTTCGATACTACGAATTAGTTGAAAAATTCGAAAAAAAAAAAAGTAGATTAATAGTGAGTTTTTAGCGAGAAAATATAAGAAAATGTGATTATTTATTTAAGTTCCTTTATTTTTTTCTACTACACGATCTAATGAGTTTCCTCTCTGTTCTGATATTTTCTTGAATCTTTTTGCCTTTTCATTCTGTTTTCTACTTATGATACAATCATCATCTTTTTGAATTGTTATATTGGATGCAACTTTTTTTAGGGTGGATTCCATGGTATTCATTAGGGAAGAAAATCGTAAATTTATTTGTGCGACCACGGTATTCAGTTCTGACGTGAAGAGTTGTACTATTTGTTCTAATTTCTTTTCGAATATGTTATTGGTTTCTTCAAATTTCATTTCTAGTTTCGCTAACTTTTTTCAAGATTTTCTATCTTCTCTGTTTGATCATTATATGTTTTGGCCGAGTATGATGTTTTTTTTTTTTCCCTTTGGAATTTTTCAACTGCTTCGTTTCTCGAGATTTGTTGTTGTACTTTAATTTTTAATATTTCAATTTCTTCTTTATATCTTTTGCAATCTGTATCATTAGCTTCATGTCCCTCTCCACAAGAGCTGCATTTTTTTATTTGTATTTCTTTGCATTCGTTTACAGAATGGTTCAGTGAACAAATTCGGCATTTTATTGCGCTTCTACAAAATTTTTGAAGGTGTCCAAATTTCCAGCAGTTTGTGCATTGCCTAGGTTTTTCATAGTAAAGAGTAGTTTTAATCATTTCAAATCCAATAGGAACTCTTTCGGGAATACTGCATCCAATTTGGGTAACTTTAACTGTTTTGATCGGTTTAAATCCAGACTCCGTTTTTTTGGTAAAGCGTTGGATATCAAAAATTGCGTAATTGTAATTTTCTAATTCCGATTTAATGTCGTCTATTGTATATTCTGTGTCTATTCCGTGCAATATATAACTAGTGGTTAGGCCAGTAAAGGATAATCTTGTACTTATTTTTACTCTATTAATTTCTTTAATTTTTAAAGCTTCTTTGGCGGTCTCGCAATTATTGGTTTTAATTATGATCTCACTGTTTCTTGTTTTGCTTATACTTAGAATATTTTTTTTAATTGTGAACTCTTTCATTATATTTTCTTTTAGTTTAAGAGGATTACCATTCTGAAAGCCATTTTCCGATTTTAAGAAAATTGTAATATTTGGCAACGTGCTTAAGTTTTGTCTTTCCGCAAACTTGGTCAATAATTCTATATCTGTGAGATTACACCTATATTTATTGAATGAAAAATTTGAACTTTCGTGTTCCACTTCCATATTATTATTTGGGTGAGGGTAGTCACCCATTTTGTCTTCTCTATTCCAATACTCAAAATTGTATAAATACACTATCTTGTGTAAATAATTAAATTAAAAGCTCTCTTATCCGAAAATAGAAGAAAAATTATATGAACTAAATTTCAATACAAAATAAAAATTCAAAACGATCTCACCCGCTCGAATCCGCTTGAAAAGTCAAAAGTATTTAATATTATTAGCACACTTTCACTCAATCCAAAGCCGAAAAACGAAACAAAAAGTTCAGTTCAGTTCAGTTCAGTTCAGTGCAAGCACTGAAAAAGTGGAGACCTGGCTAACGCCTTATGCTCCGATAAAAATTTTGATCAGTTTCTAATCCAAGATATAACACACAGTTCGTGATTGCAGTCTATCTGTAATTTGAATTATCGAGTTGTGCTTCAACTGAGATTGAAGAAAGTAGAGTATAGAGTAACTGGAATTTTAGAATCTATTGGATGATGTCAGAAATTTTTCAACTTTTTGAACATGCTCTATTGATTTACACTTCGCTATTGAGGAGTAAGACCATTCGCCGTGGTTGGAGATAAAATTTTTCAAAATTTCACGCTGTGATTTGTATTTGGTACAGTTTAATATAAAATGTTCACTAGTTTCGGGTACTTTACAATCTGCACACAAAGGAGAATCTGTTAGTTTAAAAGGAAATATATATCATTTAACGGTAACTTTTTAACTCGCAACTTATTGATTAAAACTTCTGTATTTCTATTTTTTGCTGCCTGTCTGTTCCATTTTTCAAGATGAGAAATATAAAAAAATTTGTATGTCTCTTGCTCTTTTTCCATATTTCTTCACTTTTGATTTTGTGTTGTTTTTTAAAATAGGTATGTAGATCTTCATAAGTTATCCAAGAAATAATATTCCACGGCTCTGGAGAGGCTTTAGCTAATTTGTCAACTTCTTCATTAATCTCTATTCCCTTGTGAGCTGGTACCCAAATGAATGTAATTGATTGAGCTATTTGGAGGCACTGATGTAAAGTTGAACTTAAATTTAATATTATCGTATTGGATTTTCTATTAATATTTTGGATGCTTTTTAAGACTGATAAGCTGTCCGTCAAGATGATATAGTTTTCTGTTTCAGAAACCCAATTTTTTAATGCAGTCCATATGGCTATAGCTTCAGCTGTGAATATTGAAATCATGTCTTTCAGTATGAAATTTTGTCGAATTTTTTTCTTAGGGATTAAAATTCCTATTGATGTTTGATTAGTATTTTTGGAACCATCGGTTGCTATTATGATATTGTTATTAAATTTTGGCTGAATGTAATCATTAAACATATTTTGTACTATATCATCTGGAAGATCTTTGTTTTGAAATGGTAGTTCATGAGTATATATATTTATTTTGCGATTATCGTAGATTGGGGGAGGAGGGATCCATTGAAGAATATCTACTTTAGAGATGCATAATTCTTGGAGAAGGTTGATCGTCTTTTGAAAAATACTGATCTCTTTTTCTCTATATTTATAAAAATTACTATCTATATTCCAAAATAACCTAGCGTTCGGTGACCAGTCTTTTAATGCTATTTGCTTGGTTATAAATTTTTGGCAAAGAAAATTATGGCGAGAATTAATATTTCCATTCATAGACTCTGCTCTTAATAAATCCAACGGGGTATTTCTTGGGAGACCTAGGGCTAACCGTAAGGCAGCATTATAAATCGGTTCTAGTTTTTGTCTGTTGCTATTGCTAGAAAAGGAAAATAGTTGACTTCCATAGTCAAAGATAGAACGGATTGTGGCATTAATAATATTTAAAAGATGATCAGATCTTGTTCCTATTTTCGGAGAAGATAAGGCTTTAATTGCATTTAAATATTTGAATCCTTTTTGACGTAGGTAATTAATATGATTTTTCCAG
This sequence comes from Trichonephila clavipes, assembly GCA_019973935.1. Taxonomy (NCBI): domain Eukaryota; kingdom Metazoa; phylum Arthropoda; class Arachnida; order Araneae; family Nephilidae; genus Trichonephila; species Trichonephila clavipes. The sequence continues at coordinate 374,273 of BMAU01021352.1, read as the reverse complement.
GTGGTATTGGGGTCGAAGATGATACCCAGGATTTTCAGACTCTTCACTTCGGGAATAGGTTTGTCGCATATTTTAAGTAATGGAGGTATTGTGCTTCTTTTTCTGGAAAAGTTGAGTAGACTGCTTTTTCTGGAGAGGTGGATAATTTCCATTTTTTACACCAGACTGAAATTTTATTTAAAGATTCTTGCATTTCGCCTATTGTTTTATTCCAATTCGTACCACTATTATATAAAAATATGTCATCAGCATAAACCAGAAGATGGCTGTCGTGTTGAATTTCAAAAATATCTGACATATAAATCATAAAAAGGAAAGGACTTAAGATAGACCCTTGGGGTACACCATAATTGTTTGTAACGATTTTTGAAAAAATGTTTCTCCATTTGATTTGAATTGTTCTTTGATGTAAGAAGTTTTGAATCCATCGTAGTAATCTACCAGAGTATCCAACTTTGTTTAGTTTAGAAATAAGGCCATTTGGCCACACTGAGTCATATGCTGCTTTAATATCCAACGCTACCAAAATAAAATATTCTTTGCGTTCTCTAGCCAGTATGATGTCATGTTGTAATTGAAGTAATGTATTAATGCTGCTTCTGTGAGGGTAAAAACCATGATGATTAACATGAAAAATTTTGTTTTGAAAACTGAAATCCAACATTCTATGTAGAATCATTCTTTCTAATAATTTGGCAATTACTGAGGTAAGAGAAATAGGACGGTATGACGAAACTTCCTTGGGATTTTTGTGAGGTTTTATGAAAGGTAGGATAAGTGCGTGAGTCCAGTCTTTAGGAATTTGACTTGAAAACCAACTGTCATTAAATGATTTTAGAAGGAGATATATTGCTTTGATGGGGAGATGGTTTATTGATTGGAGAGAAATCTTATCATGCCCTGGACTACTGTTCTTTTGATGAGATATTGCTATTTCTAATTCTTTTAAAGAAAAAGGTTTATTAATATCCTGGCTATTGTCCGGAATAGAAATATTTGGAATACTATCGTTGTTTCGTTTTGCGTAATATTGTAAAAAACAGTTTGCTTGGGATTGTTCGTTTGTTAATATGGTTCCGTTATTTTCAATAATATTAAAGGATGAATAGTTAGAATTTGTTCTATTTTTAATTATTCGGATGATTTTAAAAAGAACTTTAGGAGAAGATATTTTTTCGCAGGTCTTGTGCCAAAAATTTTCTTTACAGGCTTTGATTGTTCGCTTAAGTTTTGCGCTTACTGCTTTATATTTTATCCAGTCTTCTTCTTTAAAGTTTTTCCTTGCTTTATTAAGGAGTTTTCTCTTTTTGGCTCTTAAATGCCCGCATGCTGCTGTCCACCATGGAGCTCTGGAACTGATCAGGTTTTTTCGGTTCCTTGAGATAAGATTTGAGCTTTTTTAATTTCTTTTATAATATCTATATTTATGTTTTCATTTAAATTTATATTTTGTTGAATAATATTGATAAATTTGTTCCAATTTGTGTTTTGTTTACAATTAGTAGTTACTGACCTGTTTGCTCTTTTGTAATTAATTATTATAGGGAAGTGGTCACTTCCAAAATTATCAGTATTCGTGGACCAGGATAAATCATAATTTAAATCTATAGATGCTAAAGAAAGATCTATAGATGTAAAAATTCCCGATGAATGGAGATAAGTTGGACTTTTATCGTTTAATAATATTAAGTCATTTTCAATGATCCAGTCAAAAATCTTTTTTCCAGAAGCACTAGAGTTTTTTGATCCCCATATCTCATGAGACGCGTTGAAATCTCCCAATATCAAATTGTGATTATCAATATATGATGCTATTTTAGATAAATTGCTGTCTTGAAAGTTACCCGGTGGGATGTATATATTAAAAATTGTGATAGGATTTAAATCTATTTGAACTCTGACTATTAAAATTTCTAAGTCTTCACTAATTTCTGAGAATATTTTTATTGCGCTAATATCTTTATTTAAAACTATCATTAATCCTCCTCCTCTTTTGATTTCTCTATCAATTCTGAATATATTCTTATTGGGAATTGTGAAAATATCATTTGGATGTAACCAGGTTTCTTGAATTATTAAAATACTTGCTTTTTGAAAGATTGGAGCGAAAAGAATATCAGGCCTCTTGTTTTTAATTCCACGTGCATTCCATTGGATTATGTTCATGATTTAAAACGGAAAAAAAAAAAGGTTCGATACTACGAATTAGTTGAAAAATTCGAAAAAAAAAAAGTAGATTAATAGTGAGTTTTTAGCGAGAAAATATAAGAAAATGTGATTATTTATTTAAGTTCCTTTATTTTTTTCTACTACACGATCTAATGAGTTTCCTCTCTGTTCTGATATTTTCTTGAATCTTTTTGCCTTTTCATTCTGTTTTCTACTTATGATACAATCATCATCTTTTGAATTGTTATATTGGATGCAACTTTTTTTAGGGTGGATTCCATGGTATTCATTAGGGAAGAAAATCGTAAATTTATTTGTGCGACCACGGTATTCAGTTCTGACGTGAAGAGTTGTACTATTTGTTCTAATTTCTTTTCGAATATGTTATTGGTTTCTTCAAATTTCATTTCTAGTTTCGCTAACTTTTTTTCAAGATTTTCTATCTTCTCTGTTTGATCATTATATGTTTTGGCCGAGTATGATGTTTTTTTTTTTTTCCCTTTGGAATTTTTCAACTGCTTCGTTTCTCGAGATTTGTTGTTGTACTTTAATTTTTAATATTTCAATTTCTTCTTTATATCTTTTGCAATCTGTATCATTAGCTTCATGTCCCTCTCCACAAGAGCTGCATTTTTTTATTTGTATTTCTTTGCATTCGTTTACAGAATGGTTCAGTGAACAAATTCGGCATTTTATTGCGCTTCTACAAAATTTTTGAAGGTGTCCAAATTTCCAGCAGTTTGTGCATTGCCTAGGTTTTTCATAGTAAAGAGTAGTTTTAATCATTTCAAATCCAATAGGAACTCTTTCGGGAATACTGCATCCAATTTGGGTAACTTTAACTGTTTTGATCGGTTTAAATCCAGACTCCGTTTTTTTGGTAAAGCGTTGGATATCAAAAATTGCGTAATTGTAATTTTCTAATTCCGATTTAATGTCGTCTATTGTATATTCTGTGTCTATTCCGTGCAATATATAACTAGTGGTTAGGCCAGTAAAGGATAATCTTGTACTTATTTTTACTCTATTAATTTCTTTAATTTTTAAAGCTTCTTTGGCGGTCTCGCAATTATTGGTTTTAATTATGATCTCACTGTTTCTTGTTTTGCTTATACTTAGAATATTTTTTTTAATTGTGAACTCTTTCATTATATTTTCTTTTAGTTTAAGAGGATTACCATTCTGAAAGCCATTTTCCGATTTTAAGAAAATTGTAATATTTGGCAACGTGCTTAAGTTTTGTCTTTCCGCAAACTTGGTCAATAATTCTATATCTGTGAGATTACACCTATATTTATTGAATGAAAAATTTGAACTTTCGTGTTCCACTTCCATATTATTATTTGGGTGAGGGTAGTCACCCATTTTGTCTTCTCTATTCCAATACTCAAAATTGTATAAATACACTATCTTGTGTAAATAATTAAATTAAAAGCTCTCTTATCCGAAAATAGAAGAAAAATTATATGAACTAAATTTCAATACAAAATAAAAATTCAAAACGATCTCACCCGCTCGAATCCGCTTGAAAAGTCAAAAGTATTTAATATTATTAGCACACTTTCACTCAATCCAAAGCCGAAAAACGAAACAAAAAGAAAAATTTTCTGTGTTTCCGGTAAAGTTACGGAGATCGTGTTAATATAAAAAAAAAATTAAGATCTTTAATTAATACAGAGCCCCCAATAACCTTTACAGTAAAACTCGTTCTTATGTAAAAGGTTTGTCAAATACATGAATTCTTTCCTTGTAAATTAGTTCTGTAATTTTTTTTTTTTTTCGTTTAAGTATAATTTTGAAAACTTCTAGGATTTAATCTTTCATTATTTTTAAAAACTTTTTGGAAACATTTTTTTCTTTTTTAAAAGTAATAGGAATTTAAAATTGCTTTAAATATTACTAAATATTTCTTTAAAAATGTGTTTGACAATTAATTAATTAACTTTTTAAATAAAAATACCTAGTACCGCTACTTTTTTGACCCACTGTACGAATAGTTTAGGCAAATATAAAAAATTATAGTTTGGATATATTTAAGTATTGATTCACAAACACACAAATAAATTACCACCAGTGTAATAGGATGTCTTCAAAGGGAAATTATTAAAAGAAACGATTTCTCTTGCTGATTTCCAAAAAACGAATCATTTTAAATAGACGTTTCCTGATGGTAATTACTTTCTCCCTTTTCCTTCTTCGCACTCTTTTTAGTCATATATATTGGCGAAAAACAGAAACTGAATAATCCAGATTATGTTGGGAATTTTTCTAATTTAATTTTCTTATATTTTACTCTAACTAATTCAAGAGTTTTTTGTTTGTTTTAAAAAATAGACAATTTTTTTTAAAAATCCTCTTGGCACGTTAATTCAAAATTTGGCGACGATACTCTTGAGAGAATATAAAACTGGAACAAAAGCATTAACACATGACGGCTTTAAAAAGTAGGCAACCCTTAATGTTGTGCGTCTGCGAGACGCAAGATCGAAGTAAAAGTCTTTATCAAATAATGTTTAAGTTAAATATAAAAGAGTTAAAAGTAATTCATTTTTAACGTGTGCAGTAAAATATGCCGTGCTTATGATATTTGTAAGTGCCACAATATAGGTTGAATTATTGACAAAAAATCGGTGAGTTTATATTATATTTACCCTTTCACAGTAGTGTTGCTTTCCGTGATTATCTTAAATAGTTACGAAATTCTTTTATATACATGTTGTTATAACCAGATGTTTTTGTTTGCTTTTATAATTAATTTTAGAATTCAAAAAACGGCTAATCTTTTAATTATTCGAAAGCATGTTTCTTTAATTTGTATTATTGGAATGTTTCCAACTTGGAAACTTTTCATTACACGATATTTAAATTGGTAATTAAATTTCAGACAGTAATAGGTTGTTGCCTTTTTAATTACTGTTCACAGTACCTTTATTTTGATGATATTTTATGTTTTGTTTCCCATTCAAAATAGTTAATAGATTCAGTGTTTTTAAAAATAATTTACACTTCCGAGATTATTCGAATTTTAATATTCAAAATATTTGGTATTGTTTTCAAGTTCATTTACAATTATATTTGTTTTTAATTTTAACATTGGTTTCTTGTGTGTACCAAATATGTTATTTAGTGTGGGAGTGTGTATAGAATAGATCTAAAATACACACACCTTGTTACAATGTAAGCTGTAAGATTTATTCAAAACGGTTATTTCTTAGTAATACTACTTATTAATTGTAAAGAGTGTTGCTTAATATGATAGAACTTCAAAAATATATTGTATTAATTAATGTTATGCATATGTTTCAAATTGTACAAGTTTTATTGCACTTCACATTTTTCTGAATTGAAGCTTTTGCTGAGCTAAATAAATATTTTTTTATTCTGCATATAATATTGCATCCTCTTACTATCTTATTTCAAGAATGATTAGAATTATATATTTATTAGCTGTAAAAAAAATTTAATTATAAAACCTGTAATGTTTTTTCCCCTAATATGGCTTCAAGAGGTTATATTTTTCTAAGAATGAATTTTTCAGAGATGAATATATTTAGAATTAAATCCTTTTAATTTTTTTCTTTTTTTATTTCATTGAATTGTTAATTCTTATAAATTTATTGGGCTTATGGAGAATATTTTTAATGGAAGTTTTTATTGTTGGTGTCTATCAATAAAATGATTAATTTTAATAAATGGTTAAAATTCACTTTTAGAAATAAAATTGTTTATTGTATGATCCTTCAAAAAATATATTTTGTATATTTCTTAAGTTTTCTTAAACTTTGTATCAGAGAACTGTTATATATATATTAAAATTCCTATTGTATTTTTTAATTAAGAATGTAAAAAAATTATCTTTTTTGTAATTTTCACCTTTATATGTCTTTTATAATGCTAATTTGTCTCAAGGAGATTATTAATGATATATTTATGCAGACTTCTTTCATAATTTGATAGTAAAATGTGAAGGTTTCTTAATAAAAAAGTTTGTTTTATTTGTAATTAAAAAAAAACTTTTTAAGATATATGCACCAAATTATTCTAAATAGTTTTGTACTTGCAATATATATATATAATATAAAATTATTTAGGCACACACAGGAACAGGAAGTTTATATGTACAAAATGAGGAATCTTCATTTTTAGATAGGAATAAAATAGAATTTAAAATATAATGGTATTAAATGACTAAAAATATAAGCACTAACATCTCAGAATTAACAAAATCAAAAAATGACTGCTGAATTTTTTGAAAACTCCCATACTTAAAGATCCGTAAAAGGAAAATCATGTAAAAAAAAGCACTGTTCAAACCATGAGGATAGATGCACACATTATTAAAAATCTTAAATCCCATTAATATTCATCTAAAATAGATTTATTCAATTAATTAGTTACTTAAAATTGTTTCTGGAAGACATGTTTTGGAAGATCAGTTTCAAATCAGAAAATTGTTTTATGTCTGAATTTCTTATGTATAATCTTATAATCTCTCTATAAATTCATCTTTAAGGGTAATTACTTAAGGTAATTGGGAATCATGTACACAGTAGCTATTTCAAAAGCTTAGTCCTTGTAATATTAGCTTTTAAAATGTACTGGAGTAGGAAAAAAATGTGTGAACTCTCTAGGACATCAATGTGTGAACAAAGTAAATGTATTTCAGGATAAATATTTAGATTAATTTTGGTGAAAATTTCATTTTGAAGCTACAAGATAAATTTTGCTTTTTAAATTTCACATTTTCAAACAAATATTGTAGAAAATGGATTTTCTCATTTTATACATAAATATGAGCCATTCAGTGCACAAATCGATTAACTCCATAAAATGAGAAGTCAAGAAATGTGATGAAATAATGTACATTATTTTTTAAAAAATTCTGTTTATAATATAAATTCAAGTATACAGTGAAAATCGTTTAATACAAAACTGAGGTAACTGAAATATTTTTTCATGTTAAAAGAATCTTGGGTTAAAGGATTTTTTGCTAAAAAAACATATATTGGAGAAAATTAAGTTAATTAGAATACATTTTACTTGCGTAGATATGTATATATGCATGTATTTTAATGAAAATCAATGAAACAAAACATTCACAAGGACTTAATGAAATTCAATACAAAATCTAGCAATATCAAAATCTTTACATATTTCCATTTTCATCTTTTTTTTTTTTATCAACAACAGCCTTAAGAAGCTCCATTTTCATTTTAAGCAAAATAGCAGTTTGCTTTCCCTCTGAGCTCTTTGCCATTGTGCTTGTAAAAAAATTCTTGTAAAATAGAAAAAACACACACAAACCAAATTCATTGATTTTTTCTCACGCTGTAATGTACTCACCCCTGAATTTCAAAGCCAACTGATGAGAGATGAGTTTTTTTGTGTGGTGTTTGTAGGGGAGGAGGGTTAAAATAGCTTAGATAAACAAAATTGGCTTGTGTCACAGGCTATTCTGGGGGTATTTCAAAGCTAAATTATCTTCCTTTCTACGAAAATGCGAAATTGTCTCTTTCATTTCACACCCCTCTTAAATTTTGCCTGTACAGCTGTATTTTTCTGTATTTTGTTCATTCCCAGCAGGAAAATCTTTTTGTGTTAAGAGATTTTCGTTTCGTGTTAAGAGGGGAAAAAATGCATGAAATTACATAGTAGTTTTTAGTGACCATTGTATTTTGCATTAACCGATATTTTGTCTTAAGCTTTTTCGCGTGAAACATATTTCACTGTGTGTTGTAGAATGCATAAATACTGATATAGCTTTCATTTAATGGTACATGAAATTATTAAGAAAGAATAGCCCAAAAATAATCATCGGTATTGTTACAATTTTTATGCGAATGTGGATTTAATGGATTTGGCCACGGATAAAATTAATGAAGTTGAACTCTGTATTTAAATTTGCAAGTTTTTTATTACAGAGAAAGTTAGTTATTATGTACTTTATTACAGATTTTCCATGAAAATGAATGTGGACAATTCTATTATAATATATATTTTTTGCGATTCATCAGCAATATAAATAGTCTTCTTCAGCTAGCTGTATGCGACAACTCCTCATTTCGATTTGTTGTCAAGTTTTTATAATAGTCATGGGTAACAGGAGGAATGAATTTTAGCAGGTCCATGATGTCTTTCCTTTTTTTTCTCTTGTCACAGATCTACCTTTAGGATATAATAAAAGCTGATCTACATTTTAAAAACTTTTTGGTCTACCTGCTACAGATTTCGTAATATTAATGACATTAAATTCTACATCTACATTATAATCACATTTGAATTGTATGAGGTAGGGTTTGGTCCCCTTTCTAACTTTATCCAGTGTATTTTGAGGCAATTTACTGGAAACCTTGCAACAGTTATTTTTCTGTTAATGATTGCATTTTCTTAAGGTTTTGTTGAAAAAAAATCTTGGTGAGTCTTTTGGATAACACACACACATTAAACGGCAGTTTCTTTTTACATTTAGATTCTTTGCACCAATCATCAGGTGAAAAACGTTTTGAATTTTTTTTGCGTGTGTTTGACTCGGTAACAACGAAAGCTGAGTCATTAGACAAATAGTTGTGTCCACTTACTACAAATTTCATTTCAATTGACTCGGCTCTTATTTCCATACTTTAAGGAAGTTTCAATAAACTTAAGACAGTTCTTTCAAGAATCTGGATAAGTTATTCTTTTTTCAAAGTTTGCAGCATAAGTCTTTATATACTTGATATACTTTATATGATGAAATTTCATTGAGATCCTTCAGTTTCGGGCCAAACATGTAGCTTGTACTTTTAATAAATTCATGACACCTGAATTTCGCTTATAATAAGCTATGGATATGGTCAGCTTAGGAAAGACTAAAGCTATGACTTAGGCTGTACTTGGGACCTAGACTAGGTGGTATTTTAGTTAATTTATGAGGATAGGATCATCGATACACTCACTAGTGCATTTAAACTGCATTATTGAAACCATTTATATTAGAGTAAGGATTTTATCAAAATGGCCTTCTGAAATAAATTTACTCATATATTCAATGACCAAAAATTTTTTTTCGCTTAATGTTGTTAATCTTCATCACATTAAAAACATTTTAATATAATTTTTTAATATACTTTGTTCATCAATATTAATTTATGATTCAAGTGTCATCTACTCATGATTTTATTAAGTAATTGGGATATGGGCTTCCATATATATATTCACATAAACTGTCAAAGTCTAGGTATGTTGAAGTTATCTGTAGTCACATTTCAAATTCTGCATCTAATTCATTTTTATATTTTGTTTTTTTAGTCACTCACATTGAGAGAAATATTTTTTTGTTTGAATATATTGTTCTGAATGGCATTAAAATGTTTGTAGCTGTATGAGAAATCCTGCATATATTACATGAATTTGCAACCTAACATTTAAGAATTGTTCTTACTTAAATTTAGATTTTAATGTTAAATTTGTTGTTCGATCGATAAATTGTTCCCCTTCCATTATAGATATTTTTCCACAAATGAAAAAGGGCACATTTTCCTGTAAAGAACTATTTAGTGTTGCGAAACGTTGTACTAACGAGTATAAAAACAGGTTAATATCATATTATTATATTATAACAATTAAAAAGTATTACAAAACAAAATTATTAATTAACTAGCTGGTATACCCGTTCTTTGCATGGGTGAACTGAAAAATTAAACAACACAGATTGAAGGATAAAGAAGTTTTTAATGAGTTAATTTTACGTGAATTGCAAATTAAACAAAAAAAGCTTTTAGCATATCTCACCTGATAGGAAAAAAAATTACCTTTGTTAAATTTTAAGTATGTAGATCTAATATAGCTGATAAAAAAGATTTTTTTTATTTTTAACACCCCGTAACACTCTAAGAGTCGATTTTGGAAAATACCTCCCTAAGCTGATGTCTGCTCAGTGAAAGTAAAACATTGTTAAAAGTTTTGTGTAATGAACACTTAAAATAGTGTAAATAATTTATATCTGAAAGTGTAATACATTAATATTATTTTCTGTTGTATTTATTTTAAAATTGTAATATTTGCAATCAACACAGTTTCTTAAATTATAATGGCGAATCAATGAAAAACATAGCGAAAATGTTAACGATAGAGTCAAATTGGCAAATGTCTAGCTACTTTCATAGCTCAAGCTTTATTAGAGCTTTTTTAAGACCCGCCGTGTAGGGAAGCGATGCACGTTAATACATTATCCACCGCATTATGATTTACTGCAGTTTTTTTCATACAATATTTTTTTTTGGATCACTACATTGAAAATTAAGGGATATACATAAACAAAATACTCCACTTTGAGAAATTTTAATCTGTTAGAGCTAATAAATTAATTAAAGATATTCCACTGTAAAATTAATTATATACACTTCACTTAAAATAAGTAGTCAAATCGTTTTCTAAGGTCTTCATTAACATACAAAAACATAAGATACTTAAATTTTGACATAAACTATTTTTTCGGGACAAAAATAATCTTTGCAATCCGCTGAAAACGCAATATCTGCTACAAAACTATTTGCCTTCCCTGCTAAAATACTCATCATAGAACCCATGCTGCCATACATCTTGGAATAGTGGATTTCAAAGAATATTCCTCCTAAGTATTGGTCGAATATTCCTGCTAAGTTGGTGTGGTGTGGTCGTTAGGAGAGGGGGGGGTGCCAGCTCAGGTGTCGTCCACGTCGCTTGACCATGGTTCAAAATTACGTGGTCCGTTGCCAAAAGCCCTCGTGTAGCTGAACAGTGTGACGTTAATATTCACTCACTCCAAAAAATACAGTACAGTAGTTATAATTATTTTTATACAATTATTTTTATACTTGAAAATGCAATATCTGCCTATTCAATTAAAATTATAGTATTATAATTAACTACTAACCACAAACAAATTTTGAAAAATTGTCCAAATGATGTAGTATGAAGGAGAAGGTTTATTTACTTTAAGTACCAGAACCGATAAAAGCATTTATTTTGAAAAAAGATCAATTTCTTACTACCAAATGTGCATAATAAAATCATAAAATATATATATATATTCAAATAAAGAGATTTATAACAACCTCTCCCTTCTAAAATTAGTTTTATTCTGAAAAAAAAAATTAGGGATGATGCTGATCACAGGAATTAGTTGAATCGAGCGCCTTGCGTAGCCAAAACAAAAGAAGTTTCTGCACAAATAAAAGATAGATATATGCTGTCGTGGGCTTTTTTGCAGGGCACGCCAGAATTGCTTGCAGAAAGAATGTAAAGTTTCATTAAAATCCATTCAGTTGTTTTTCTGTGAAAGATGACCTAACATCCTCACGAACTTTCGCATTTATAATATATATCTAGATAAAATTTTCAGTTTTAATGACTGGGATGAGCTTCAGATTGTTGTGGTTATACAAACCATATAAACAGAGTCAATTTTACTTACACATTTATAATTTTATTTTCGATTTTTTTTATAGTGATTTAAATAACTCCCTGCATTTGTCTTGTGGAACCCCAGGGTTCCGCGGAACACAGTTTGAAAACCACTGATCTATACACACACATAAATACCTTAAAAAATGTATTTTTTAATAATAAAATGTAAATATCTTTTTAGATATATTACATTTAAAATTATAAATTTAGTATTTTTATGAAGAGTATACAGATTTAATTGGCTGTAAGTTTTCTCCTTTCCGAGTCTGTTTTTTATTGATACCTTTTTATGATGTGCATCCAGCTGTCTTTTTTAGACTTGGAATGAATATCTGTATTTGGAATAGTTAAGTCATTGTTTATTAGTATTCAATCTTATCTTCTAAGTAGAATGTGAATTAGTAGTGATTGTTATTATATGTATATACTATATTGTTGCTTGTGGAAATTCTAAAAATATCTGTTTAGGGGCTTTAGTTTGAGTGTATGTGGTGTGGGTGTGATATTACGTTCATAAGCTTGTTTGAATTTATTTTTGTAATTCATCTTCTAACTTCCAAAAACTTTGAAGAAGGCATTTTCTTTGTTTTAAGTTTATTCTAGCCTTATTCTCACAATATATTCAATAGACTAAATTCATGTGACGTCAAGATCACGTTATTCCGTCAACCGTTGAATATGGTGTCGTTTGTTTACTATTGCGTGCGATTGTTTTGTTCTTAAAGATTTACATTTTACTTTCTTAAATGTCTTATTTTGCTGAAATGGTTGCTCGATCAGTTATAGAAAGGATAATTAGAAAGAAAAAATCATTTTTTAATATCATTATAACAAATCTAAGTGCTTTGATAGCATGATGAAGCATGAGTATAATATACCGTCTTCCCAGTGTTTATGTATTTGACCACTCTTTGAATAATGTTTTCAACACCGTAAGACAAATGAAACTTCTTCAAAAAGGATTTTGAATAGATTTAGTCTTACTTCTACAAGAATGTAAATATTTAAAAGCAAATATTTTTTAAAATTTTATATCAAGTAATGTTGAGAACATATGTTTAGTTAACTTAAATTTTACTTATTTTACACATCTTCAGAGTAGTTAACAGAGCTATACTTCAGCATTTAATTATCTAAAATTAGAACTCAAGGATCTGATATGTAACCATAAATATATCAAAAAGAAGTATATATATTTATAAAACTTATTTTACTTAGTAATTTTACAATATTACCGGGGGAAGGAAAAATAAGGAAATATGGAAAAGTATCTTACTTTATTACAGCTCTCTTAATGTTTATACTAGTTGATGAAATAAGAACCACTTTCAAACATTAGAAATCAAAATTATCATTTACCATTTGTAAAATTACACATAAAAAAAAGTGTGCTACATTTTAAAAATCTTTATTCGCTGCACTACTTAAGGTAAAATATATGATTTATCGAGAATTGAATTCCAAATATGGTAATAAATTAAGGCATTAAAATTTTTAAATTAGAATGTGTGTAGAATATAAATTTGTGTCCATATATTAAATATAAAAGTCCTGCTCACTCCTACATGACCAAAATAAAAAAAAGTCACTTTTGAATTCATAATTCTTTTAGAAAAAAATAAAAATTGTAATATATTTGCATGGTATCAACACACGTTTTTCAGAGTTTGACTGTGTGGTATAAAAACCTGTCTCACACATATACAAATTTTTTTACTACATATGTATAACAAATATGCATTTATTGGTATTTGCACAATTTGTAGATTTATCATTATAAAGATTAGATTTATTTTATACTTTTGCAAAAATAAATCTCATGATATAAGTCCTGAATAAATTTGTTGCATTGAGTTTGTTGCAAATATTGACCTAAGAAGAGTACTTTGATCAATTTTGATATTTATCGAAGAGAATTACAGAGAATCTTTTTTTCAAAATTATTGTTCAGAGGTTACTTGGTCAAAATCACTGATATTTTTGTGACACATGTTTCGAAGACAAATTTTGGGCTCTTGTGTATTATAATGATCAATTTCTTTTTTTAAAAGTGTAATTATATATAAAAGGACATTTTAGATACATAGTAGTGATAAATAAAATGCCAATACATTTCTCCAAGTAAGTTTTAAGTTTGCATAAAATGGAACTCAAGTGTTTAACACTAAACATAAATATCTGGTCAAGAGACATAACTAGTAGAAATTGTGAATGGAAATTTTATGCAACTATTTATTTCCATATTATTGTATTAAATTGTTTCTATCTTATCTGCAATTCATTGTGTTATAAAAATAAGATTCATTTTCATCAAAGGATAAATATTTATTATTAATCAAAAACTTTCATATTAACTATCTAATATGAAAAACAATAGCTTAAAGAAGTATGCAATTCAATAAGAAATTAAATTGAATTTGTGAAAATTATAGCATTTTTTTCTGATGAAATATTCCTTAATATTATACAATTATTTAAAACAAGTTGTTCAACATGTTATAAGCACTTTATACAAAGGCAATTAAAAAAATTATTGAATTTGTAATGTAAATTTTTAATATAGCTCATACTCGCATTAATAATCTGAATTTGTGATCCAAGTGTCGCATATCCATGCATAATATTTAGTAGCTGAGATATAAAGGTGAAGTTCATATTACATTGAATATTTCTTAAAAATTATATATTAATAAGATTCATTTCTTTAACTTAAAAGTGAAATAGTATTTTCTTTTATTACTTTATACAATCATTTCTAAAAAAATTTCCAAACATTTTTAAAGGATAATTACTAAGTAAGTCAGACAGTCAACGATAGGAATGTTATTTTATTAGAAACATTTTCAAATATCTTTAAATGCTTCATAATATTGTACAAAATATATATAAAGTATTTATATGCGATACATTGTGTAAACAAAAAATTCATTTTCAACAAATAACTGTTCCACAGTGAAATAAAATATTCATTTGAATTTTAAATGTAGGTTGGTAAACTCTCGAGTAAATATAACATATTTTTTAGAAAATTGTTATTTACCATTTCTAAATAATGAAGTACTGGGGGGGGGGGAGAGAAATTTCATGCATAACATTATTTATATATATATAAATTCACACCTGTGTGAAGAACAGGTTAATCAGCTAGTAGCATATAAGTACAAAAGAAAAAAAAATTAAGAACTTCCTATAGTATTGATAAATCAAACCAAAATTACGGGATTATTTCAAATGTCTGTCACTTATAATGCTTCACATAGTGTTTAATGTCCCCACTGGCAAGCCATGCTATTATAAAATTTGCAATTCATGAAGTTGTAAAAAAAATTCAATTGATTATATGATTCATATATATGAATCATATACTCACATCCTTAATTACCTTTACATGCATAATACTGAGTTTTCAGGAATTAAACTATTTTAAGGATTCGTGCAAAAAAGGAAAATAGTTAAATCATGGATAAACAAATACTTCTTAAGTAGCCACTGAGATTTCAAAAAGATGGGGGAACACTTTTACCAAAAGATAATTCTCTTCATTTATCTAAAACTTTCATATTAACTAATGTTCTATGTACACAGGCTTCTAGAAGTACACTTTTTTTCAAGTTTGATATGTACTTCAAAAAAATAAGATAACATTCAAATTAAATGTAATCATTTCTAAAAATTGTTACCCCTTTTGTAATGGTTTCATTCCCCTTAAGAATATTGTATTTTAATTTAAAGAAAGAAATGACATAAAATTTTAACAGCAAAGAATAATTTTAAATAATTTAGAAATCGATAATTTGTGTGTGGAAGGTAAAAATCAAAGAAACATTTCTTTAATTTTTGTAAACATTCCTCCCACAAATTATCATCAAATTGAAAAAATTAGAATAAATATTTTCTCCTGACTTAGAATTAATTAAAATTACAAACAGACATTTTTTTTATATTATTCACACCTAACTGACACTGTGTTGTATAATAATAGGTGTAAGCTCTTTTTAAAGAAATGATATCAATGTGTTATTTGATAATCATACAATTTTAAAAAAGTAGCTTTAATTCTATACTGTCAACCATTCTTGCGCAAAACTATATAATTAACTACTAAATTAATTAAGACCTAAGTAACTAAGAGCCATACCTAAGTGTACCATGAACTATAAATAAATGCTAGGATCCAACCGAACTAGGATAAATAAATATGCCAGCTAACACTAGTTGGAAGTAGATAATTACCTAATTAGATAAATAAATTAGAATAAAACAAAAATTATATAAAAGAATTGTTAAGATTATTTCCTAACAAATATATATTCTAAAATAATACAAAAAAATCCAATGATATCATATGTTTTTAATTAGATAAAATTAAGACCCAAGAATGACGTCAACAAACATATAGGAAAACCAATGCTATGAATTTACACGTGCATTTATTGACGTTGGAATCACATGATTAATTACTGGCGTCACACACACACACATACACACACAGTCTGTTCATGAAGTTACTCCATTAATTAAATTATAGTAAAGTTAGTAGTTAAAATGTGCACAATTTTTTGGAGCTCCTTATATGTATGTATATAGCATGTAACAGAGCTTTAGTTTAACTTATTTATATCAGTATATATTAAAGAAAAAGATGAATGTTTATACATTATTAAAATTATATTGTAGTTTCAAATTATTCATTGAAATAATGTTTATTAATATAAGTTTATAAACTATTCAGATTATTTTGATTAAATAGAATTGAATATTTAGGAAAATATTGATAACTATCTTCAATGTAGCATTGCTGGAAAATAAACTACAGTTCTTGTTATGAAAGATATAAAAAGTTTCTCAGCCCCTTGGGACTTATATCAAAGATAACAATTGACGGTGATACCTGAGTAATCATGGTTGCAAACACATGTGCAGTATTGTTGAGTTGTGGGTTTCAACGTACCACTGAAAGCCTTCCATGTAGAGGAGTTGATGTATGTTTAATCTATCTGGACTCAAAAGTGATCATGTTTGTGTGATGTAAAAGTTTAGAGGGGTTGCCAGCTATAGAATGCCTAATGAGAAACCGGCAAAGTAATGAAGTACATCGCCGATTCATTTTGAGCATTGCGTGGCAAGACACGTGACTTTTAACGTGTGCCTCAGGCACAGAATTTGTCCGTTGCCCACTGCGGTTTGTTCGGGAGTGTCAGAATACTAAATTTTACTTAAACTGTTGTTTTTACTGTGTGCATGAAAATGGAGGAGCAAACTGTGGTGTTGAAGAAGGAGTCATGATCTATAGCAGGGTTCAGCAACCTAGGGCACATGGGGCACACGGTACAATTCTCAGTGGCACTTTGCACTAAAAAACTTTGTAAATTTTTGAATTGTTTCAAAAAGGCCCAACTGTGGTATGCTGAATCACATATTTGTAGATTGGTTTGACACACCACAGATAAAAGGTTGCCGACCCCTGGTCTAAAGACATAAAACAACTATTCAACGACAAGCTGGCCAAAAATCGAGTTAACGCTGCAAAAAAAAAAGGAAATAAGTTTTTTTCTTAATTTAAATTACTTACTAGAAGTTAATAATTGATGCACAAAATGCCAATATGACTACTAAGAAGGAACCCAGGTACTATTGGTTGCTGAATAGCTATGATGTGATGTTTGTGAAAAATAAACTCATTTAACCTGTTATAGAAGGCATCTGTACCATGCAGTAGTTGTCCCCAACCCCCAGTCTGTGGATCCAGTGGTATCGGGCCACTCAAGGAGCATTACATGATTTCCATTTTATTTACTGGGGTGTATTTCTTTCTTGTTTGTGCGACTTTCCATGGAAGTCTATAATTTATGTAAAATAACTTTATATTAATTTTTTGGTGCAAATGAATTTTATTCTGAAGGCATGTTTAAACATAATTAAATTATTAAATCAAAACAATTTAAAATATAAATAATCAACATCCCTCAGCGGGGTGCTGTAAAATTGTCAAACGTTGACCGGTACGGAAGATAAAAAGGTTGAGACGCACTGCTATACAGTATTTTGTCATGGATTCTGAGGACGCGATAGAATTCTGAAAAAACTTTCTACCAAATACAAAAATGTTACACATTATGATATTGAACTGTACATCAACTTTTGTGAACCTTGCCAGAAAAAAGAAAATTATTACAAAAAAGGTATTGTTGTGAAACCTGTGTGTGATTTTTTTTCCGAATACCAATATATTGGCACTTGTAATGAGTGGAAAAGTTTCTATTGACTTGGAACTTCTGAAGGAATTTTAAACAAGTACATTTTTTCACAATCATTTTTTTTTTGTGTGCCTTAAGAATTGGCTCAGAATTAAAGATATCCCTGACCATGAATTTCCTCTCCTGTCAGTTGCAATTGCTCAGTCCAATAGGAGTGGTCAAGGATTCATCAAATGTATGTATAAAACAAAGTACCAACATAAGAATTGCTTTTGCATGAAAAATGATATGAAATGTAATTCAAAATGTCATTCAAGCTTACCATGTGGCAACAAGTAGGTTAATTTTAATTTCTTAATTTTTATTTGAAAATTTTGTTTTCCTAATAAGAAAGACATAAATTTTGTTTGGTACAACTTTCGTTTTCCTTTACATTCCCATTATTTTGTCAAAATAACATCTGTATTTTCAGGAACATACGTCATTGATGTAATAGCCTTATCATGACCTTATTTCATACTTTGCCTAAATAGCTTTGGTCATTCTATAGAATGCCAACATTTCATACTTTGCCGGTAGCATATACATCAAGATTTTAAAAATAGCTGCCCATCCAGTATAAGGGTTAGTGATGCTGACTGCTGTGTCATAGGGCCTAGGTTCGAATCCCAGAGAAGGCATGGATGTTTGTAAATCTATAGTGCTCTAGCAGTATGGGGGTACTATAAATAACAGTCGAGTCACAAGTTCTCTCATGAAGTTGATGGAAGGGAAAAAGAGGTGGGAGTCCCCTGACCACCCCCGAGGTGTTCACCCACAAAATTGAAGTGGAACTGAGCAAAATCTGTCACCTATATGGTGCTCAAAGCTACGGATAACGGCAGACATAGAAATCTAGCCTCTAGCTGCAATGAATTTTGTGGTCCTTGATCTCTGATGTTACTGTCGATCAGGTGGCATAAGTAACAACAACAAATTTTAAAATACTGATTTAAATCTACATGTAAAAAGTATGAAAAGTAGGAGTAAGTGTATTGATATTCTTACAGAGGAATAAATATATGCTTTTGGGATAATTGTTACCATTTTTTTCCCTTCCAAATTTGGAATGTAAAATAACTAGCATGATGACCTTGAGGTAAAATAGTGAAAGCTTTATGATTTTTCAAGAAATTCGCTTTTAAAATTTACTCTTTTATATACATATATATACACAGTCGAACCTCTATATAACAAACCTCTACATCGCGAATTTTTCTATGTAGTGAACTTTTTTCCTGGAACCTTGAACATTTCATGATTTTCTTCGTAAAATAACCTCTCTATAGGGAAGTACATTTTCTATATAATCAGCTTTTTCTTTAGTGATTCAATTTTTGTTCCTTTTTTAAAAGTATTTCTCAAAACATTTCAAGCTGTTCTCTCTTTAACATATTTTATGGTGGTCATAAATCGTAAGCTGGTTTTATTAGATCCTAACTCGCCGTGAGCAATAAAGTTCTGGATGTTTCATCCAAGAAGTCCAACCTTTAACACCCATTGCCCAGTTCACTAGAAACATCTTCGATATCCTTTTTCACAGTCAGTGGAGTTGTCCCTGTGTTCTAATTATAAAATAATGTGTGCTTAATATTACTTGACGCTTTAAATTATAAAATTCATTAAAATTTTATTATAAAATTATTTTCTTAATATTGAAAATACAGCGAATCTTTGACATTCTTTTTTTTTTCTTGTTTTCCTTGCATTTTTTCTTTATTTCTTTTTTGATGGATAAGATATATGAAATAAACATATATTAATTTTAAAAAACGTGTGATAATTACTTTTTTAATATATAGTGTTTATGAATTTAAAATTTGTTTTATGTGGTTTATTAAGTATATTAAAAGATGAACCTCTACATAACAAGCTTTTTTCCAGGATTTAGCGACTTCGTTATGTAGAGGTCCGACTGTATATATGCTTTTAGTTTTCAAATTTAATATAGTCTTAACTGTTTAATGGATATGTGACAAGCTTTTGGTTAACTTGGATTTTGTTTTTTAAAAAAAATGTAAAATTTTTCATTGTAAGTATTTTATTACTTACATTTTTTTAAAAAAAATTTCATAAAATTCTGGTTATAATTTATTAGATTAACTTATTTTGTAATAGGTTAAAAATTTGATCCATTTTTTTAAATAGTAGAATAAAATTATTTTAAATTTGGCTTATAATGTATTATTTAATATATATTTTTCTATAATAAACAATCTACCACAAAATATAAAAATGTATTTCGTAAAATTTTTGGCATTTGTTTTTTCTAATATGCATTTTACTACATGATATAAATATTTAACTAAAAGAAAGGCAAGCTTTCGAGTCTTTTAAAGTATTTTATTCTGAAGCCTCTGTTTCTATAGGAAACATATTAAAAAAAATGTCATGTCTTATACATTTTTATTTCTAATTCATTTGTACTAACTTTACACTTTTCAACCTTTCATTATGCTTTTAAGTTTAGATTGTTCATTTTACACATTTTCACGAAATTTCATTCATCTGCTGACTCTTTTCTCTCTTACAGTTCGTATTTATTGTTTTATATATTAAGTTTTAAAAAAGATTCATAAGTTTGTCCTTCCTCCTGTATATTATGTTACATTAGCTATTGGTTTCTACCTCATTTGTATGCACGTTTTATATAAGTGAAACATTTTTATTTTCTGTGTTCTCTGTAGTAAATTTTTGGAACTAATTTTATACTTTCCACGTTATTGTATTTTCTATGATTCATATTGCCTAATGATTTGTTTTTGTTAATTGGTTCCATGATCGTCTAGTGGCCAAGTGATCAAGGTATCGGATTGTGGCTGGCGTGCCATGAGTTCGAGCCCAGTACCACTAAAAACTCGCCGTGTAGGGAAGCGATGCACGTTAAATCTGTTGAGAGCTCAAACGTCCTCCCATTGGTGTGGTGTGATACTTATGAGAGGGGAATGCCAGCTCAGGTGTCATCCACGTCACTTGACCATGGTTCAAAATTATGTGGTCCGTCGCCAAAAGCCCTCGTGCAGCTGAACAGTGTGACATTAATATTCACTCACTTCATGATCGCCAACAAAGGCAAAATATTATACCTTCAAACATATAAAGAATGTTATAAAAAGGAATTAGAATTTATTAACACATCCCAAAAGGGAGGGGGATATGCAGCTGTCAGTGACCAGTATGATTTTACTTGTCATGGGAAAAGTCCAATGCTCATTGCAAATAAGAAATAAGTAGCAGCAGTAATGTATAGACATTTATTTGAAGGGGAGTGGGTTATATTCTAAAAAACACACATATGAAAGAACCAGAATGTAGGCTAATCTCTATACTAAAAATTAAACCCCCTAACCCCCACCATTGTGTATACCAGGGGTTCCCAAACATTTTGCCTCATAGACCCCTTGACAGGTTTTTCGGTTTGATTTAGACCCCTACTTACCTAATATTAAATTTTTGCAAATTCATCAACTTAAATATGTTTTTGACAGCAGGTATACAGCTACTTCCTTTAAACGATTTAAATTGCTAAATGTAGGAAAGTATAGTGTTAAAAACTTAAGGAAACACATGTTAATTAATTAAATTAAAATGTTGTTAATATATAGAATAACTGGGCAAGAAACAAATGCTTTTAAAGGGATAGATGAATCTGGGGATGCAACAACAAAATTTCAATATTTGACATTAATCTTGTCAGGTTTAACCCTAAATATCTCCTTGGTTAATAGTGTCTAGTCTTTTCTTTCATTTTTTGTTTTGGAATTTGGCAAGCGCACTGTAACTCCTTCTCAATTGGAAAAACAATTTAAAATTTTCTCATATTTCATAATATGAAATAAATAATAGGCATGTCTTTTTAAAGCCACAATTATTGACATCCGTTTCAAAATTTTACTTTAAGATTTTCGTTAGTGCCTAATTCTTGTAATCTGATTTTTTTTTCTTCAAATAGACCAAATGAATTCATTGCCTACTGTAGTATTATGATAGTCAAAACATTCTCAAACCTAGTTTCAAGATATAAAAAAAAGGGGGCATTTAAATGTTGAACATAGATTAAAACGTCTTTTTCTTGGTAGATTGTGACAATTGGGAAAATTTGCGATGTCCATTATTATACTCCTTTAGCTTAGTTATTGGATGAAAGGCTGAATTGTGGTCTTTGTTTTAATAAAATTTATGCTCTTGCGTTATAACTGCAAACTAAACCCCATACAGTTTAGTAAATAAATCTGCTAAATAGATAAGTCTGGTTTCCACTTGATTAAATTTCCTTTTAAAATTAAAGTCACGATCTGTTTTAATGAGAGCCACTATCGTAGACCCCCATTTACACTTCATGGTCCCCCAAATTATTTTTTCGCTGACGTGGACCCCTTGCAGGTCGTCATAGACCCCTGGGGGGTCAATATAGACCACTTTGGGAATCACTGGTATATACCATTGAGTAGTAGTTGTACAAAATTGGATTGTTTTTTCAAAGGTAATGCCCTGTCAGGAGTAATCAGGGTTAAAGTACTGTTTACATTTTTTCTTATAGAATATAATGTTCCATTTGATTATAACCATTCATGCCTCTCTTCTGTTTTGAAAAATGTTTCCCATGTTTGGAAGATATCATGAAGCAGTAAAACATGTACAAAAAACTAAAATATCTGTTGTGATTAGGGAACTAGCTTCTTATAAGAAATAGTATATGATTAAATGCATGAAGTAAGGTCCTTTTGCTGCAGCACATCTGATGTTAGTCATGATACAAACTACTAATTATATCCCTTTGTGGTCACTTACTTTAATCCTGCAAAATGTCCAATTCAAGCAGATTTTCTGCAATTCTAAATTTGGTTGGGAATTCATTTTGATGAATTTAAAAAAACTTGAGATACCTTTTGAAAATTTAGTTTTAATTATGGCATATCATTTGCAATGATGCAAGAAAAATGTAGTTTGGGGACCTATTAAAGAAAAAAATCAGAGCTTAAAATGGGTTGCTCATGTCATTATATAAATTTGGCATCTTTAAAAGTTGCTGTGCTTCCTTATCTTTAAAAGTTGATGAGATGCTTGATATATATATTATGTACATTAAGCATTCATGTATCCAGTGGTTGTAGCTTGGTCGTAGTCTTGATGTAAACTTCTAAATTGATGTGTGAAATTTTTTTTGTAAATATTTTCTAAAAACTTGGTAATAATTTCTTTGTATTTTATTCTTATAAAAGTACTTTTACTATAAAGTAGTTACTGTCTTGCATGTCAGGTTATATATATGCCTTTAAATCTGACTTAGTATGTGTGAGTTCTTATAAATCAAGTTGATTCAAAAAGTTGTTTCCTGCGAGTATTGTGCTTTATTGTGAAACTTTTGAATTATTTCTAGTATATATGTTTATCATGTTTTGTTTTTTATAAAATTTGAAATATTGTTTCTTTTATTAAAAAATTAGTTTGAAATATCAATTCATTTTCTGTTTGTTTTCAAGTGTTGTCAGGTATGCTAATTAAACAAAACTATTTTTTAGTACTAAAATATTAGTTTTCAATTTTAATGAACTGCATATTACATTTCATTTTTGTTAATGACTTTTTATTCTTTTACAGAAAATGGCCTCAAATTCAAACAGTGAACATTTCTCTATGACTAATGAGGAAATAGATGCAAGTTTTCGTACCTCTCGCAGTGGTAGAACAAGTCCTACTCCTAGTGCACAAGGTGTTATGAGGACCAGTTTGAAAAAATTAAGTCAAGAAAAAAAAAAAAGCAAAAAAAGTTAAATTTTTTCGAAATGGTGATCGTTTTTTTAAAGGACTTTTATATGTCTTATCAGTGGAACGTATTCGTTCCTTTGATGCTCTTCTTGAAGATCTTACTCGAGTTCTTGTTGACAAAAATAATTTGCCAAAAGGTGTGAGACACATATTTAGTATTGATGGGAAAGAAAAGATTTTATATCTTAGTCAGTTAGTTGAAGGAGAAAGTTATGTGTGTTCTTCAAATGATCACTTTATTAAATTAGATTATTTGAAAAATGAAAAACCTCAATGGAGTGTTACTAAAAAATTAGATGAAAATCAGATGTTAAAGTGGGAAACAGATGGTTCAATCAGGGAATCCAGAGATTTTATTAGACCTAAACTAGTAACTATTATTAGAAATGGCTTGAAACCTAGAAAAGCTGTTCGTATCTTATTGAACAAAAAAACAGCCCATTCGTTTGATCAAGTTTTAAATGATATCACTGATGCCATAAAATTAGATACTGGAGCTGTGCGTAAAATTTTTACACTTACAGGAAAACAGGTAAGAACTATTTATTTCTGATATTTAGTGTTCTTTAATTAGTTTTTATTATTAACTCAATTTTTTTATTATCTTTCTTCATTAGTTGACATAATTCTCTTGGCTTCATAAAAGAATAATGTGCTATGTATTCATATACTTTTGTTATTGAAATAGTATACAGTAGTGTTGCATATTCAAATATGCAAATTTCCTGATTATTGTATTATCATAGATAAAAGCATGATAATAATCCTATGAAACTTTCGTTTTTTTACTCGCAGTATTATACTGAAATATTTTAAAGAATTTTCAAGAAGTGTATTATGCTTTAATTTTCTCACACTTTTACTTTCATGTTCAAAAATTTGTATGCTGCATTAGGATGTGTATAATATAACATAAATATTTCTTTGATTAGGGTTGTTTCTTAGAATTTTATAGATTGTGGGTTGCCTACTAATTATAACAAAAACTTTACAGTTTGATTGTGGATTTTAGTCTTGGTTCCCCATTAAAGAGTGTCATGTATAATGATGCTGGATCTTAAATCTGATTCTCATAGCCTTTTTCTAGTTCAACATTCTGAGGTCCACAACATAGGGGTCAGGATTGTAACTGTATTGTTTTTATAATGTATTGTATCACTTTAGAAGTATTAACTTGTTTATCTAGAACTAAGAAAATTAAAAAGAAGTAATAAATTGAGTGTGATAAGCTATGTAAAATTTATTTTCTGTGCTTACCTATGTAAACATGAAAATCAAAAATTAACGCTGGCAATAGTGTTTTCCCTATACCTGTATTTATGATCAGGGGTCATTTTGACTGCATATCCAGAATAAAGTAAAAGGTGCAGTTTTTGTTTATTATATGCAAAGTTTAAGCTTATGATCATACAATTTCCTTGTTTAATTAGTAAACATAAGACATATAGAAGCAAAGAATAATTTAACATGTAGAAGATCCAAAGGAGTCAAAAATCTTCCTAGATGCTTTTTAACTTACCATTTTATAAATTATCTCCTAATGATTTTCACTATGAAATAAATATATAAAAATTCAATAAATTTATTAATCACAGTATTTGGCTTAGCAGTGTACGCAGATTGATTTTTTAAATTTTACCTGTGTAAATTCCTCGATATTTTCTACAGTTTTCACAAACATTTAAAGTTTTGATTTAATGCATTTATTTGGCACTTTTTATGTTTTCTTTATAAGATAGCACTAGCATCAATTCTCTTTTAATTAGAAACAGAAAGTGTAGAGCAGGGGTACTCAACCTTTTTTCCTGCTGGGCTACATGCATTTAACAGCTATTTGTCTTGGGCTGCAACATGAGGATTAATGGGGGGTGAGAATGCTATAAGACAAAGGACATTTAAAATGTGGAAACTTGATAAAGATATTAAAACTCTTCTTTTGGGATTTTATTTTAAAACAATGTTAATCTCTCTGTGAAACACTTGTGAAAAAAAATAGGGTTTTTGCATTTTTACTGAATTATGAGTAATTTGGGATCGAGCTTTTGTTTACATTTTACAATCATACAACCAAAGATTTATTTTTACTTGAAATATTACTTTATTCATAACATGATGACAGAAGAGTTTTTACCAAATTCCAAACTGATATGTGTTATTTGTTTAAAATTCATTCAGAATTGCATGTACATCTTTGTTTTAAATTTATTGAAATATTTTTTGATTTTACTTTAAACAAATAGCTATTCTCAGAAAGAAAGATTATTTCAGATTTTAATAGTTGAATAAAGTATTAGGGGTAAGGATCTTATAACAACCAAATATAGAAACACGAGAAGTCTTACTAAAAGGAAAAATATGTTATCTAAAATAGTATGAAATGATGGCAAAAATCATTGAAAACTGTACCAACTTTTGTTGAAAAGAACTGCAAAACTGAAATCTTACAGCAAGGTCGATCATCTGACATTCTATCATCTTCCCAACCTGTAGCAAATTATGGTTTAATGTTTAAACTATGTTTTTTCTGAATTAGTGCAGAAAATTTCGAGCAAAAAAGTGTTCACTCTCTGTTGCTAATTGATGCCACCATTCCATGAGGGGGGGGGATGAGCTCTTAAAGAATGAACTTCTATGCAAGTCTTGTGTAACAATCATGGAACAGTTTACTAAAGTTTTCAAGAGGAAGAGTAAAAAACTTGCATGGTATAAATAGCAAGTTGATTAGGGTCTTAGCCATAAGCGAAGACCATGATTCTTTGCTAACTTTTTTTTTGCTAACAATGCATAAAAAATTATTTGTCTAGTACATGCCTAATTTATTGATGAAAAACAATGTAAAGAAACATGCTTGAAGCGTCATGTCAAGCAGCTAAAGAAGCTCACTTATAAGTTGATTTTCTTAAAAAAATAAAAGCATTATTGATGTGTTTTATATGTAAGTACTTAACAAAAGCAAGGAAAGGATTAGGTATACTTATTGATATCCTTAACTTCAAGAGAAGTATTTTTAAAGTACTATCAAAATATTGTGTGAAAATTCTGAGAACCAACTGTACAGGTATCACATGTGGCAAGTGGCCGCGGTAGCCGAGTGGTATTGGTATCGGAACGTGGCTTGCTTTGTCATGGGTTCGAGCCCAGTACCACCAAAGACCCGCCGTGTAGGGCAGCGATGCACGTTAAATCTGTCGAGAGCTGAAACGTCCTCCCGTTGGTGTGGTGTGGTAGTTAGGAGAGGGGGGTGCCAGCTCAGGTGTCGTCCACGTCACTTGACCATGGTTCAAAATTACGTGGTCCGTCGCCAAAAGCCCTCGTGTGACTGAACAGTGCGACGTTAATATTCAATCAATCAATCACATGTGGCAATAAGAACATGTTGAATTTTGATAGAACATTTGGAACAATGGAGAGGCATGCTGCCGTAATGATGTGGAGACAGTCAATTAGTAAATGCAAAATGGGATTTAATTCCATTTTGAGTGATGGCGACTGAAATCCTTACAATTTTTAGTAGAAAGTAAACATGTATGTGATGTCAAAATTGAAAAAGATGATTTATTGAGCCATATTGGAATGAAGGTGACTTTTGTGGTAAACATAAACACAGGGAAGTTTGATTGATAAAAATATCACTAAACTACAAAAATTTTAGATACCCCAAAAATGACAATGTAATTAACATACATAAAAGGATTAAAACTATAATTCATGCGAGAATAATGCATTGTTCATCAACTAACAAAAAACCTGTGCATGGAAGAGAAATCATTCTAGTATGTTCAAAAGAGCAATAGACAATGAACCCAGGATCACATAGTTCCATGAAAACTGATTTGTTGCAGCAAGTTATTGAAAAAATTATACTTGTATATCAACATTTAGCCTCAGACTCTTGCATATTATTCTTGGTAAATGCATAGCAAGCAAACTCAAAAACTCTGATGAAAGTATGCATAGCTGTATCTGACGATAATGTCCACAGAGAGTTTGTCTCAAAAAGAGTGTTGGAATTAGTTGTGAGATGCAATATACACACATATGCTAGTTTCTATTTACATCTCTATTTGTGTGCTCTAGAGAAGTAGAAATAATCTCAACATAATATATGTCTCTAATTTGGCTCTTCACTGGAAGGACTACTGAAAACTTTTCGTAGATTGAGTTTTGTTCAGTATAATTAACAGAAACTGAGCATTGTGATGTTGTGTGCTGAAATATGCATACTGGAATCAGGAGACAAGCAAAAACTTACAGCATTTTAAGTCTTCAATTAAACTATCGCAAATATGCATTGCAATATCTTCAATATATCTAACTTAGGTAGAATCTGAAAGCTGGGTTTTTTTATTTCTGAAATTATTTGATTTTTGTTTTTTAATTTATATGCAAACAGTATATGAGACACATTTAATAAACACTTCTTCACAATATCTGTATCAGTAAACACAATTTCATATGTTTATCAGTAATGTAACAAATTTCATAGGATGCCTTTATTACATTTGCATTTTTTTTGTGTGGTATTACCTCAGACAAAACACATAGTGTGCTGTTACAAAGGTTTTTTTTTAAGAAAGCCAATTTATCGCCACTTGAAAGAAATCTTCAAGAAAAAGAGCCACTGAAAGATTTACATTTAATGGAAAAAGGATGAGAAAAATTATATTTTTTAAATATAACATTTTCATGACAAATCGAACAAGTTGATGGCCCATGTTTGTTTTTTATTTACAAGATTTTATTTAACTTGTTTATTAAATTAAAAATTTATATAGAAAGAAAAGTAACACACAAATTGTATATTTAAATTGTGTTGCTCTACCTGGCTCTTCACCTGGTTTATAACATATCGAGCATTTTTCTATGTAATATATGAAACAAGTTTCCAGTCTTTGGGGTCTAGTCTTTAAAGTTTAAACTTAAGGAGCCCATTAGTGTTTGAAACTTAGTAGTAAAAAGTTTTCCATTCGTAGTTCAGATTTTACTTCATAAAACTGTAGAATTGATATTAAATACTCAGAATTTGAAAGTGTTTTATATTATCTAAAATGACTTTCTAATCCATCTGTTTGTATTTTTTGGGGCAGAAAATACAGCAATTTTATTTCATTCATACGAAATTTTGACATTTTGAGTAAAACATATGTGGTACGATTAAAAGCAAGATGTGAAAATATACTTTATAAAAGATCAGCAACAAAATGAAATGCTGTAGAAGAATCACTGAAGCTTTTCATTTCTACTTTGAGAGCCAAATAATATATTTCATTTACAAAAATAACATTATTAATTATAGGAAATTTTCATACTTACAGAGTTGATCTGCCTTTGTTTGACCTAAGTATGCTAGCAAACTATATTTTTTGTTAACAACCACTAATGTTTTGATAACAAGAGTTATTGCATTATCCAGCATAATAATTGTTTGATGTTTTTTGTATACTACATTTTATATATATATAAATGTCCTGAAGCTTTTCGGCACATAAACATGATACTGGTTATAAAAAAGATGTCAATCCTTTATTTTTTTGTGTCAAATTCTTCTTTCTTAACAATGTTCTCTTGGATTGAACATTTTAAATGTTCATTTTTAAGTCTTCGTCTCTCATGACATTCTCAAACAAGATTTCTGAATTTTGAAAGCAGCTTTTGTTCCCAGCTCATAAATAGATGACACAATGTAATTTTAAAGTTGTATGTCATTTCAAAACAAAACATGTTTTGTTCTCAGTCATCGCATATTAACTTTCTTCATATGGCATCACCAGCTAAGTGCTGTCCACAAACCTAAAATTATATTATAAAAATATTTTATGGCATCAGCAAAAAGGACTTGTCAGAATGAATAAAAAATTTATCTGTTAATGATTTTTGTCATTTTGAATGGAACTTTTGTAGGAAATATTAAAACCATTGTGTTGAAATAACAAAATTTTTTTGACCACTCTGCTTCAACAAAATTAGAATAAACTGCTTTTCATAATCAATGTAATTATTGCTTGTTCTTCTTGTTTATAGTTACTATTAATATAAGTGCAAAAGATGAAATTCTTCTAGTCGGGTAATTGTGTGGTTTATATTTATGGCGACACACACACATTTCTTGAAAGGAATCTGTTACTGTGTTGTGGTCATCAGTGGTTGGAAAATGTGGGGAAACTTCTTCAACGCTTGTCATGATTATTAACTTTAGATACAGAATTGCATGGCTAACACTGAATCTTGGGTATCTTAACAACTTATTTTGGCTAGCTTTATTTTTTCTTGGCTTTAAATTCATCCTCACTGTGAAAAGATTCATTAACCTTTTTTTATAGTTATTGTATTGAATGTGTTAAATGTTGTGCATCTCACATAGTTCATATTAATATTTAAATCATTAAAAATGGTTGTTTATGTCCTTATTTACGCTGATTATGAGCTCTGCATAACAACAGGCTTCTTTTTATTTACACAATATTCATAATTCTGACTTTTTTTGTGGATTCTGCGAAAAGAATTTGGTAAATGGTACAAAAGTATTTGTTTTGCAATAGCGAAAATATTAGAATGTATATGTTTTCCATCTATAGTACATGTTTTGGCCCATTTTTAAACATAAAATTTGGTTATAACCATAATACATATAAACAAAACAAACAAAATGTTTCCCATTGTAGATAAGCAAAAATGAATTGCCTACTACTTCTATTTAACCTGAGAGAAAACTCTCTCTCATTAATAACGTTCATGGTCGTGGGGGTGACTTAGTCACCTTTTTTTAATAATTGTTTTTATTGTACACCATAAAAATTGTAATACCAGTGAATAATTTAATTAAGAGAAAGTATACTTACCTACTTTCAAGGACTTTTCAATTTTTCTTTGATAATTTGAGAAAAAAGCCAATCAAACTGAAATAAAATGTTTCAAATGTATATTACTTCAATAAAGTACGCAAATCACAGACACTTTTCACTAACATTACAGGAATGATATTTGAAAGCAAAACTATCACATTTTGTTAAAGCTATTGTAGGAATATTGTCCTTTGATCATTGACAAATAGTATGCTGAACTTTTTCATGTTTGTGTCTTTTTGACAGGGCACAGTGTGTCTTGTGGTACACTTTTGGCTTCATATCTTTCTTGATGGATTTTTTTCGGTAGCATTTGAAAATTTTCCTTTCAACTTAAACACTTCATGTTCATTGCTTTTCTGAAATTTACTTTCGCTATCATGATTAACATCCATTATTTTTTCAAGTTCTTCCCTTGATCAGTTTCAACTTCATCAAATAGAGATTGCAGATGCCCATTTCTTTTTTTATATTCTGTTCATTTACATTTATAAACTAGAATGAGTCATACAACACAGTTATTAAAGCCACTAAGTCATTCTCATTGGGAAAATGTATCTTGTTCATAGAAAATATTTTGGAAGAAAAGCGGTCGCATGGGGAACTCTGTCACCCCAAGTACCTTAAGATTGTAAAAAACATTTGCCATTCCCCAAAAAGATGTGACCTATATCTTGATAGATATGTATAAATTCAAAGATATGTGACAAATACATTATAGTTCTCATGAAGACTGTCATTTAAAAGAATACTGACAAGGCACCATTGTTAATAAATAAACAGTTTTCTCAGAATTAATGATTTTGATCCTGGGGAGGAGGACTCTGTGCTCCGTACGACCGCTCCCTGGTTAAGAAATTGAAAGGAAAGATAGAAATGAGTAAATTTTCAATTGTTGGCATGTAACTACCTATTGTTAAATTTATTAGCAGTTTTATAAAATTAAGAAAGTGTAACAAGTTTCATTCAAAGAATAAATGAAAGTAACATATCTTTCAATGCTTTGGAGAAAGAAAATCTTTTGACACTTTATGAATATCAATTTTTTTTATTCTCATCCTTTCAAAATCCAATTTATGAACAGTTTTTCATACAGCTTTTATGATTGCTACATATATATATATACTAGCTGGTATACCCATTCTTCGCACGGGTGAACGGAAACATTAAACAACACAGATTGAAGGATAAAGAAGTTTTTAATGAGTTAATTTTACGTGAATTGCAAATTAAACAGAAAAAGCTTTTTGCATATCTCAGCTAAATAAAAAAAAGAAAGAAAAAACACCTTTGTTAAATTTTAAGTATGTAGATCTAATAGCTGATAAAAAGGGTTTTTTTATTTATAACTCCCCGTAACACTCTTGAGGGTCAATTTTTGAAAATACTCCCTAAGCTGATCTCTGCTCAGCAAAAGTAGCACATTGTTAAAAGTTTTGTGTAATTAATGCTTAAAATAGTGTAAATAATTTATACCTGAAGGTGTAATACATTAATATTACTTTCTGTTGTATTTATTTTATGTTAAAATTGTAATATTTGCAAGCAACACCATTTCTTAAATTATAATGGCAATTCAATGAAAAACATAGCGAAATGTTAACGATAAAGTTAAGTTGGCAAATGTCTAGCTACTTTCATAGCTTGAGCTTTATTAGAGCTTTGTAAGACCCGCCGTATTGGGGAGCGATGCATGGTAATACTTTATCCACCGCATTATGATTTACTGCGGTTTTTTTCATACAATATTATTTTTTGGATCACTACATTGAAAGTTAAGGGATATACATAAACAAAATACTCCACTTTGGGAAATTTGATCTGTTAGAATTATAAATTAATTAAAGATATTCCACTGTGTAAAACTAATTATGTACACTGTTCACTTAAAATAAATAGTCAAATCGTTTTCTAAGGTCTTCATTAACATACAAAACATAAGACACTTAAATTTTGACGTAAACTATTTTTTCGGGACAAGAATAATAATCTTCGCAATGTGCTGAAAACGCAGTATCTGCTTCAAAACTATTCGCCATCCCCGCTAAAATACTCATCATAGAACCCGTGCTTCCATATATCTTGGAAGAGTGGATTTCAAAGAATATTGAGTAGGGGGTGCCAGCTCAGGTGTTGTCCACGTCACTTGACCATGGTTCAAAATTACGTGGTCTGTTGCCAAAAGCCCTCGTGTAGCTGAACAGTGCAACGTTGATATTCACTCACTCACTCCAAAAAATACAGTACAGTAGTTATAATTATTTTTATACTTAAACATGCAATATCTGGCCTATTCAATTAAAATTATAGCGTTATAATTAACTACTAACCACAAACAAATTTTGAAAATTTGTCCAAATGATGTAGTGTGAAAGAGAAGGTTTATTTACTTTAAGTACCAGAACCGATAAAAGCATTTATTTTGTAAAAAGATCAATTTCTGACTACGAAATGTGCATAATAAAATCATAAAAAAAACATTCAAATAAAGAGATAACAACCTCTCCCTTCAAAACTTAGTTTTATTCTGAAATAAAAAAGAATTAGGGATTATGCTGATCACAGGGATTAATTAGAATCAAGCACCTTGCATAGCCAAAACAAAAAGGGTTTCTTCACAAATAAAAGATAGATATATGCTGTTGTGGGTTTTTTTGCAACGCACGCCAGAATTGCTTGCAGATGGCAGAATTTTTTCCTACTTAACAAATATCATTTTATTTTGGACACTTTACACAATATCTTTATAAATTATAGCCTATGCTATAAATTATAGCATGTGTTATTCTGATGTATAAGATATATTACTTTAAAGTTTCATTAAAATCCATTCAGTTGTTTTTGCATGAAAGACGGCCAAACATCCTCACAAACTTTTGCATTTATAATATATATCTAGATATACATACATACATACATATTTGCAATTTAAACAGAAAAAATATATATATCTTCAAAAAAATGTAGATGATAAAAAACAGCAAACTGGATGGCAACAAGTATGGAAATGGTGAAGAGACAAACAATCCTGTTCTCTCGCTTAATAATTCAAGCCAGTTATCTATCCTTACCATGTGTGACGTCACAAGCATCTGTCATTTCAGCATCAAAGGTCTTCTAGGGTCTGGGAGGTGTTTGTTTTGTTGACTTCATGTCAAAACGCACATACATCATAATTTTCAGGTGTCTGTCCCTAACAATTTTTTTTGGCTGAAAAATATTGAGCCCTGGAATTTTTTGACCTAAAACTGTAACCAGAAATTCCTTTTACAGCCAATGCACCACTAGCAAAGCCCCCAATATGTAAGTGAAATGAAAGTGACTAATTCATCAAGTCACACCAATTTGGATTTTGATATTTGGCTATGCACTTTTACTTTAGTGTACTTTTGATTTTTTTTTTTTGGTCCTTAAACAATCACCCCATGCTCTGCTTGGGCTTCTATCGACTATTTTTCTTTTTATTTACAAAGTTGGTCCAGCTATTTGTAAGACATTTTTCTAGGGACATCTCCCTGTATATAACTTGTTAAAATCATTTTATTATGTTTCTGGGTTTCTTTGATTTTTTTCATTTGGATACATCTACCGTCATTATTTTTGTTCTGGAAACTGGAGCAGGACTTTAATTCGCAATTTCGTGAACTCTCCAACATATGAATTCAATTCACTTGTTGCAGTGGGAACAATCCATGTCTTCATTGGATAATTTGGATCTAGTTTCAGAATGAAATTTTTCACACCAGATTAAATTTCTGTATCAGAATTAACTTCAGAAAAACTTTCAAAAAATTTAAGCATCTCTTCTTTTGTTAGATATTTTCTATCAATACTACTAGTGTTCTAATAACAACTAGTGTGACATGATTCTCTGGTCTCAAAGTATGCTGGTCATAACACTGAACTTATCCAAAACTAAATGTAGTTATTTATATTTTCTTTGAAAGATAAAATTTTTATCTATTAGGAAATGCATTGGAACTGTCAGATATCTCACGAAAATTAGAAGCAGGTAGTTTTATTTCCCTTACCACTAGTGCACATATTTATCTAGCAGCATATCATAAATAACTAAAAAAGGGTGGAAAATAAACTGATGAATATAATTTTCTTGATCTAATCCGAATAACTGAAATGATCAACAATAACAAAAAATGTGTAATATTAAGCTTTTAGAAAAATGCAGACATCAAAAGCATGAATAAAAAATAAGTTTTTTATTAAAATTGATTTCTTGTTAAATTGGCCTCTGCCATAATTCTAGCATTAAAAGTTAGATAATTTCTATTGCAGGCATTTAATTATTGCCCAATAAATTATTTTTCTCCATATATTTTGCATAAAAAGGCATTATTTAATTAGTTAATATTTTTTTTGAAAAGATAATACCCAAAGATTTGTTTGAAAGTAAGCATTCAAGCAATGTATGTAGGGAGCATATAGTTCTCTTGGTAAAAATCAAGAATTTTTAATGACGCTTAATGCTCTTAATGTTTTACTGGATTATACAGAATGATATTTTTCTTAATTTTGTAGTGTTAAGTGGTTCCTTTAAAGTTCTACATTAAATGAATCTGTATCAAATGAAACATTATTTCTTTAAGAAAAATAAGTAATTTATTCATATCATATTTTATCAAAATATTTGTACATTTACCTAAAATTAATAAAAAATAATAAAAGGGGGGTAAAAATAATGGAAAACTTTATTGCTCGCATGATGAAAAAGAGAAGCATTTTAATAGAAAATCGGAACTGAAGTTTTTTATTTTATATTTTTCATACATCATGCAATAATACAGAATATTTTCTAACTTTTGCCTTGTTTCAAAGCTCTCATTTTCATTGATCAATTAATATCTTTTACTATTCAAAATATTCAAATTTGACACTTTTTCAGTTTGTATATTTTCTTTTTCTGTTCATAAATTCTTTCTTCTTTTGTGCCTGTAAAAGATGTATCATTAAAAAGCTACACGTCAATTTGAATACCCTTCATGACATTATATGCATGCAATGAATCAAAGCCTTAATCATGACCATGTTTCACAATGCCTGTGATTTCCTTTCTTATTTATTATAAACGTATAAAGGAATGATATGTAATAGTAATTTTAAAAAAATAGCCAACCATGTAGTGTGGATCAGATGCAGAATGAGCACTGGTCACAAAAGTTTGAAAATCTGCTAACTAGGTACATTTTCTTGTTGTTCAATAAAAATTATAATTTAATCTTAAAGAAGAATGGTGTGTGATAAGAGTAAGAGTAAGTTCAGGTTTTGTTTCCATCATCTGAACTAATTTGAATTCAAAAGGTATATCTGTGTAATACCTATTGTGTAGTTGTAATGTGACAGAGTAAACTAAATGGAGTGGGCAAATAGCAGGCCACATATGACCCTCGAAGAGGTTTTTTTGGGAAAAGGGCTTGCTTAGAGACAATCAGAAGATCCACTTTGAATCAAGATTTCTTTCATGTGCCAAAGATTTGCATTGTATCTTTTACTATTTGGAATTTAGAAATCCTTTATTCCTGTATTAGAAAAACGAAGTACCTGAAAGGGTTTCTAGAAAGAAATCATCTTCATAGTTTGGAAGAGGAGCGACAGATCTCAGGATTTTAAAAATTTACAGCCTAAATTCAATTTGCTCTGTTAACCCATTACAACTGATATGGATACAATTCTCAAGGAGGTACACTGAGTACTCATTGACTTGCAGTCAGATCACAGTGTGAAGGAAATGTTTTTTGCTATGATGTTAGTTGACTTTTACAAATCTTTATCTGCTGAAAAATTTCCATAAACGAAGAAATTTGCAGGGAAATTGTTCTTTATATTTTAGTCAACATATATTTGTGTGAGCAAAGCTTTTCTTCAAGATCAACAAGAATGAATATAGATGTAAGTTGGCTGACATTAACTCGTAGCCTGTGATGAGAATTTGAACAAGCAATCTCACTTCTGATTTAAAAAAAAATATAGGAGAAAGGGCACATTTTTGTCTCAGTAAGCTTATTCTAAAATGAAATTTGTTTGCAGATATAGATAATTTGAAATTAGCATAGTAAATAAATTGAATAAAAGTGCAACTATTTTATTTTGGTATTTTTTTTTACAATAAATGCAATCATTTTAAAAAGGTGCGGCCTTCTGGTATCCTCCGCTCCCATAATGTGGCCCTTAAACAATCTGTAGCTTTATGCTATTTAAAAATCACTGATATTTTGATAAATTTATTATTGTAGGTTCCTAAAACTGAAAGTTTAGTAAATTGGTATATATTTAAGGGGGTTCACCCATGTAACGGCCTGTTTTTTAAGCATTCTTAGGGAAGATTTTTGACGACCAGTAAAAAGATAGGACTTTTTGCGTTAAGTTTTTTATCATTTATTTATATGTATTTTCAGGGTATATATATAAATGTTTAGCCAAAAATATCCAATAGAACGTGAGCTATAGCGCTCTGAACACACCCGCCTCGAAAAAGTGGACACTCACTTCTTCCACGATTCCGGCTGATTGGCTTACCTAAAATAAAAATAAATATAATGGCGTTAATCTAAGTTTTAAATGCCCCGAATGAGCTACACTCAATTGAAAATATCGAAAATTGAATTTTTAGTAGACCTTTTTGAAGAAAAAGTTTCGAATTTCATGGGGTGTTTTTGTTATAAAAAGTAGAAATATTTTGAATTTTTTGGAATAATCGTAGTTCATTTGGTGCGTATATTTGTGCCGAGTCTACCCTATAAATTTGAGGTCATTCGATCAAACCGTTCTTGAGATATGATGGAGGAAAGTTTGAACCACAGTTTTGAGAAAAACGCGTTTAAAGTTTCAAGTCCGATTAAATTAATGAAAATCTTAATTTAGAGCTATATGAACAGCTTCTCTTCTAACTCCTTCTTTATAACGACTTCGAATTTTAAAAAAATCACTTTATCACCGTATTCTAGACATGTTAAGAAAGCAATTTCTGAATTTATTTATTTGAACCCATCCATCACATAGGTGAAACCCCCTTAAATCAAATAATCTACTTTTATGAAATATGTAGCTTAAATTTAATTGTTCACTTGTTAAAGGAAACTGTTGCATTTTTACTTTGAATTTCTTTATAGTTTATAGTTTGTGATAAATGTTATGTAGCTACATGATTACATAATGATATTGAAATAAAAGAAAAATGAAATATATTTCCAACTAACTGAGTTAGTGTGACCAAAATAAGCAAAAGTTAATATTTTCCCGACATACTTGATGCTGAGCATAAAAATTCTTGAAACTTTTCCCTGCTTTATTTTTTGAAATATTCTTTATACCATTTTAATTGTAGTTTTTTAAAATAAATATTTAAAATTAATGAAATAAATGTCAATTAAGATAAAAAAAAAAGAACAAGTTTAAAACGTGTTTATGCAAAAGCTTTTGAGGGGATTATATTATCAAATTATTTAAATTTATATTTTATTTTCATACTTATTATTAATAATGATGTAAACTAAAATTTACCTAATTTTATTATTTTTTTAAATTAACGCTGTGACGGGCTCACGCGTCTTTTCTTTAACATGTCCTTTGGGTTCTTTGGGCCAGAATTAATGGCAACTCTTTTCCAACCAAATCCAAGAAGTGAAGTGTGAATGAAAGATGCAAATGAACAAGCTTCTAAATATCGGAACTGAGAGTAAACAAAATGGCAATGTAGGGTAATGTATGACAATTGATGTTAGTTTGTGGCAGTTGATGGCAAATAGAGAAAAGTTAGTATAGAGTGCGTGGTTCAAGTCTGAATGAGCTTTACGTGACGGTGACTAGAAGTTATAAGTGATCGAATATATATGAAGGTCAAGTTGCACACCAGTGCATACAATTAAAGACAAGATTGAGCATAAGTCAATAGTGATTGATTCTCCAAGCTGTAATAAGGTAGGATTGACTATTTAATATTAGAATCGGTGATTAGGCGGTTCAGTTATTGATAGTGGTCTGAATTAGATTAAGTCTTATTATCTAAATATATATATATATATATATATATATTGTGTGTGTTGCATATTTTTCCATCGTAGATTCTCTCACATTAATTATTATAATTTAATTTCTTAAAGGTTTAAGTTGAATATCTTAATAAAGTTATAATAATATAATGATGCCTTCTAGTTCTTTCGTTAATTCTACACCTCTAGCTCACACTGATACTCCGAGAGATGTTCTCCCAAGGGAAGGAACATCACAACGCTTTGGAAATGTTTTCATTTTTATTAAAGTATATGTTGCTGGACCTCCGCACCCTGATAGTATTTTTAAAAAGTAATTAATTGTAGATTTTCTTAAAAAATTTTCTAAAATTAAAAATTTATATAGGAAGAAAAGTAACACACACACACAAATTGTATATTCAAATTGTGTTCTAAAAGTATGTTGCAAAATATTTCGTGAACATTGCTTTGAAAGATGAATACTGTTACTTGAAGTATTTTCTGTATTTCATACTTATATGAGGTATTTATTTTAAAAAAAATAGCTAATTATTTTTGTCATATTTTTCTCGGCTCTTCACGTGATTTGTCAACAGGTGAAAAGATTGGAGCAGATTCGAATGGTATGCCCTTCTTCAAGAACAAAAGTCCCCCTTCTCTTTCTTAAAGCTTAATTTGATTTTATAATTTATTTCTGGAAATGTTTTTAATCTTTAATTTCTGGTCAGGTTTTTAATTCAGTATTTTACTAGTGATACTTCATTTCAAATTTTATATTTTAAAAGAGTACTTTGTCTTTAAATATCTAATTGATAAGTTTATATTATTTCATATTTAATACTCTGAAATTTTCAAACATTGAGCTGAAATATTGATTTCTGGCTCTCTTGAATTAAAAGTTGTTTTGTATCAGGAAAAGGCGAATTTTTCTTATTTTTAACACGCTTTAATAAGTTTCACTAGCATCTAACGGAATCTTTGAACTCTATTTTTACCCGCTTTAAAAGGTCAGATAAATTCGAAATTTTGCACATTTGTCAGTGACCGATGACAATACAATAATTTCATCATTTTGTTCCATTACCCCGATTATTATCCTCAGGAATAACGATTTTCAGATTTGGCGACTAATTCATTACACCGTTTCCAGATTTGGCAACTCAAAGATTAAGTTACAACCCTATAAAAGCGAAAACGTTTGCGTCAACAGATTCTTACCATAATATAAACACTTCTCTAGTTTTTCTGAAAATGGAAATTAAAAAAAAAAAATTTAAAAAAATCGTGCATGTGGAAAAAAAAAATTATGTTCTAACCCAGCGTTTCTCGAACTGTTGGGCGCTAGCATATCTAAAAGTCCAAAATAAAAGATCTAAAATATTATTAATTTACCGAAAGAGAAGCAAAACAAAATACATTCTGACTTGTTTCAAAAATAAAATACATATACACACCAGTAGCGCACACATGAATTTTTCAGGGGGGGAGGGTTCGGGGTCGAAAGTTCACTATTCTTGTATCATGCTCCTTTTGATTTTGTGGAACAAAACACAGTAAAAAACTAATTATTGAATAAATAATTAGCATTAATTAATAAAATTAATCATTAATAACATGTACTTAATTAAATTTTTCGTTCTATATACTTAAAATTGTAATCTATCGGGGAAAAAATCAAGGGCTTGGGAGGGGGTCTGGACCCCCAGCCCCCCTTGTGTGCGCCACTGAGGCACACTGATATAAGATACTTATAAATGTATCAGTGCGGCAAAAAGTATTTAATAATTGATTTATCAATACTAAATTAAAAGCAAGTTTAGTAATTACTACTGACTTCCATGGGCTTGTCATATACAAAATATAATACTTATGTTGGTAATATGTGCAGTGTATAATATAAAAGAGTCGAGGTGTAGCTTTAGCGTCGAAGTGCATTATTGTTGCATTCAATACATTGTTATTGTATTAGGGGGGCACGATGAAAATGATGACTCAAAATTGGGTTCTAACCACTAAACTCATAATTAATCCGGTACTTCTCGCGCAGGGTATGTCATACCCACCGTCTAACTTTTTCAACGCTCCTTCTAAACCTTTTTGGGAAACTGGATGGTTTCTCGTGTAGCTGACTTTAAGGTGAAATCCTTTGAGGGGGCTTAGCTTGTAGGCAAACTCTAAATACATAGTTTTGGATACCGCCTCTTCGAGTATATCATATCCTGCGCGTGAATCGCCGTTACAGCTCTGAATGCATTAGCACGCTATGGCGTATTATTGTAGTTATGATGAAGAAATATGATATTTAAGTAATTTAATATATATATATATATAGTACAACAGTATTTTCGTATGAAGAAATTCTCTTCGCGGTTATGATGAAGAATCAAATGATGAAGAGTATAGCAGCAAGTATGATTCCTCCACTGAAATCGATCCAGGTTTAGAACAGGAAGACACTGGTGAAAATAAATGTTTTATATGTAGAGACACAAACACATTTGGGAGGAACTTAATTTAAAGGAGACAACATCTTATCCCCTTTCAGATTAACTTTGGAGGGGAAAAAAACTATTGCTGAAACAATAAGAGAAAATAAGAAACTCCAAAATTTTTGAATTTAAAGAATAGAGAAATTTACTCCTATATGTTTAGTTTTTAAAAAAATACAGATTAAAAAAAATTAAGATCCGGTGAAAACATCGCATTTACTTACAACGAGATTAAAGAAGTGTATAAACAATGTACTGAATGCCCTTATAAAAAGAACAGAAAAACTAAATTTACGTGTGAAAAATGTAATAAACATATTGTATTTCCTACTTTTCTTCCTTAACTTTTGTATACAAATTTTACGGTATAAACAGAATGTAAATATCCTTGGGTATGAGATACACTGCGCGAAAACTTTCGGTCGTTTTTTTCGCGCGAGTAATACCAACACCTCCTAGATACAAGGCCTGGCCACTGATTTGTGACGTCACTACTAGTAGGGATAAATCGTCCATCGCCTACGGAGCTTCTCTGATGCATTTTTT
Source organism: Trichonephila clavipes (assembly GCA_019973935.1). Taxonomy (NCBI): domain Eukaryota; kingdom Metazoa; phylum Arthropoda; class Arachnida; order Araneae; family Nephilidae; genus Trichonephila; species Trichonephila clavipes. The sequence goes on along the minus strand of BMAU01021352.1, from coordinate 332,811 downwards.
GAATACTTTTTGTTATAAACTAATTATATTTTTTTTTTACAGATTAAAAAAAAAATTAGTAAATTAATCATTAAATTGTATCTCATGTACATAAAACTTGAGTAAATATTAGTTTTCCTATTTAAATAATAATTGCAAGCGTTGAACATAAACACATTTATTACATTGTAGCAAATTATAAGAGCCTTTTGCATTCGTATGTTTCTTTTTTTACGTAACTATGATTATTTCTTAATTTTAAAATTTATCTTATTTTTTTTTCAGAATAGTTACAAAGAGGAAAATAAAATTAGAAATAGTTTTCAAAACAAAAAACGATATACAAATTTAAAAGCAGTAACTTTATTGGTATTGCACATCAAGTATTAGTATTAAATAAATTTCAAATATATTTGTAGATAAATCTACACCTGTATAATTATAGATATATACAGGAAAATAAATATATACTTAAAAATAGATTACACAGTTTATTTAGCTGTTTGTCACTTTTCTTTCCTTAAATTTTTAGTACTTTTTCTCTCAAAAGTAGTTAAATATGTTTTAAAACTTTATTGGTATCAAATTAATAAACAAAAGTTTGCTGTCTGTATAACAGCATGAAAAATTACCACAAAATAAGTTGACAAAAATATTTTTTACTAAATCCATACATATATGATTACAGATACATACATGAAATTAAATATGTACACAGAAACAGATTACACAGTTTATTTTGCTATTTGTCAGTTACTTTTCATTGCTTAAAATATTTCTATATTTTTCCTCCAACAATAGTTATTCAATTATGCATTGTTAAAAATGTAGATTAAATGTTTTAAAACTATTGGTATCATGCACAGTAATAAGCAAAAATTCTTCACTCTTGAATAACAACATTAAAAATTACCAAAAAATAAAGTTCCCATAAATAACAATATAACAGGTTATCGTAAAATAAGTTAAAAATACATATTTTAGATAAATTGTACATATATTAAAGCATAGATATATATACCTGAAATAAATGTATTTATAGAGAGAGAAAATATAATACACCCCCATATATAAAAATGTAATTCATTTAGCTAATAAAGTAGGTATTTTTTTCAAAGCAAAAAAAAAAAGACAAACAAGTTTAAAAACAGTAGCTTTATTAATATCAAATACAATCTCACAGCATAAAGAATTATTAAATAAATTTCAAATATATTTTTAGACAAAAATTTATACTATACAATTATAGATATATACAGGAACATAAGTACAAACATAAAAATAGATTACACGATTTATTTAACTGTTATTTATTAACCCTTTTCTTTCCTTAAATCTTTGGTACTTTTTCTCCCAAAAGTACTTATTCTCTCAGTTATACGTTATTACAAATGGGAATCAAATATGTTGTAAAACTTCATTAGTACCATGCATAGTAATGAAAAAAAATTTACACACACACTATTTGCAATAACAAGCATTAAAAATTACCAAAAATAAAGTTCCTACAAATAACAATATGACAAGTTATTGTAAAATAAGTTAAAAATATTTTTTAAATAAATCATACATGTATAAAAGCATTGATATACACCTAAAAATATATATATAAAGAGAGAGAAATAATGCACCCACATACATAAAAATAATGTATACTTTATTAGCTAAGTAAAGTACATTTTTCTTTTCTTCGTTTCAACCTTTTTAATATCATTTTTTTCCTTACAGTAGTTATTTAATAATGCATTTGTAGAAGTGATGATAATATGCTTTAAAACTAGCTCAGAAGAATGATCATTGTTACAAGGTTCATCATATAAAAAAAATTCATTTGAATTTATCAAACTAATCGATATTTCTGAAGCAATTTGACGTTGATTATTTTGTTTAAGAGACATATTTTCATAATCATTAGAAAGAAGTTTCTGAACTATTATATAGTTGTAGAGTACTGCTGTAACAACATCTGGAGAAGGGCACAATAAACTTCCTCTGTCTAAGTTGCGTATTAAATCATAGTTAGAATTTAGTTCAAAAGATTTATTAAGAAAAGTGATTTGGAACAAAAGTCGCATTTTAATTTTTTAAGTGCTGCTCTAGCACAAACACCAGCCAAATATGTTAAAACAGGTAGATACGGCTGAGCATCACTAAAATCTTTTTGAGATAGTGTAATATTAAAATTATGCAATACTGATGACTCTAAAGGATTTTCATTACATGAATCTTCCAAATGAATGTCTTTTAAGTTAAGCTGGCCATGTGTTTGAAACCAAAGTTAGAGGTAAAAAAATTATCATTCTTAGTTTAGCTTCTACTTCATAAAGTTGTCGAATCGATATTAAGTATTGAGAACCTGAAAGTGTTCTATATTTCCCAAAACGATTTTCTAACGCATCTGTTTGAATTTTTCCGGGAAGAAAATACTGAAATTTTAATTCGTTAATGCAATATTTTGACATTTCAAGTAAAGCGTATGTGGTATGAATAAAAGCAAGATGTGTTTCTTTAGTAAGGGTGCCAGTAGTACAATTTTTTCCCTTCCACGAGTCTAACCATGACAAAATTTTATGCAAGAACTCACATGTTTGGTTGTCTGGAGATAAAGTAATCGGTTGCTGATAAGGATCAAGCAAATGTTGTCCCTTTAAAGGTGTTTTAACATTAACTATTCTCCACCATGTACAAATTAAAGAAATACAAATTGATGTTTTTTCATAACTAATTAGTTCATGTTGCTCTCCTAATAGTTGAAGCTCCTGAATGACAAAATTATTAAATATCTTAAGCACAAGTTTCACATTTTGTTTTTCAAGATTTGTAGGACATAAAGCCTTCAAAGATAAACCATAAGCAAACTTTACTAAGTTATTACTTTCTATGTCATATAGTTGTTTAAGTGTAGAGAAATTTACTTCTAATAATGGAAACTTATTATAATCTTCAAAATCTGGAAAATAAAAACATTGTGACCTGCATTTTTTTGATTAATCCAATTGTTGCGAATGCATTTAAAAATGTGCACTGAATCAATAACAAAAAATAAAGGATTGGAAGAATCAGAAGGATGTGGATATACAATGCTCAATTTGGGAGGAACAGAAAAGTTTGACATTGCTTTTCGATTTATAGAATTATTGTCAGAAACTGCACCTATAACTTTGAATCCAATACCATCAAGTTCTACGATAGTTTTTTTAACAACAGCAAACAATTTTTCTCCATCGATTTTTTTCACTGGCATTATATGAACTACTTCTTTAAAAGGAGAAAGAAGACTTTGAATCACACACACATGAACACATATGCTGAAGTAGCAGCTTGTTCACTGTTATATGCCATCCCTAGAATATTACCCCCTTTAAAATCTAAATATGGCTTTAAATGGATTTCGTCAAGCATCAGTATGACAGTTTTGTCAACAGATTTTAGGATATTTACTTTTTTTTTTCATGTATGCTAGAAAGTTTTCATTTGATTGTTCTGTTTGAGGGTTAGTTTTTAAAGATGTACAAATTTTGCTCAAAGTTCTGGGATGGGGAATATTGAGATATCCTGAATTTCTTAAAAATTTATAGGCATGAGGTGATATGGATTGTAATATACAAAAAAAACCCATCATTTCACAGGAATATCTAAAAGAAAACTTGTTACTAGTTAAAAACTTGAGTTGGTCAATTAAGAAATGGAGTGCAATTTTTTTATCATCTAAATTTGAAAACATACTTTCTAAAAGATTAACAATAAAACCAAATGTTGTAGGAAAATCATGGGAGCTTTTCATTTCTATTCTGAGAGCCAGTTCATGTAATATTTCATTTACAACAATAGTATTATTAACTTTTACAGGAAATTTGTACTTACCAAGTTGATCTATCCTTGTTTGACCTATGTGAATTGTTAAATCTAAGTCTTTATTTATAATTACTGATGCTTTAATAACAGGAGATATTTTTGTGTCTAGCATCATAATTATTACTAGATCATTTTTACAAATGATCGTCCATGTGTCCTGAAGCTTCTCTGCATTTAAACACTCTACTAATTCTGGAAATGACGTAAATGATTTCTTTTTTTCGAATTCTTCCTTGGAAATAATGCTTGCTTGGATTGAGCATTGTAAGTGCTCATTTTCTAATCTTTGCAGTCTCTTCTCAGGACATTCTCGAGTGGGATTTCCAGAGTTAGAAAGATATGTGGGGAAATCTGTAAAAATAGTTGGCACAGCAAAGTCATGTAGTGTGTACCGCTTTAAGGGCACACATATCTTCTCTCCAGTCTTTTCATTGTAAGCTTCGGTGTATCTTCATATTGCATCATCCGAAAAGTGTAATTCACAAACCTATAAAATAATATATATATTGTTTTGCATCAACAAAAAATATTTGTTACAATTAACAAAAATTTCTCTGATAATCTCATTTTTTTAAAATGAAGTTAACGAATTGTGAGGTTAACGCTGAATAATGTTTATCTGTTTTCAGCTTACTTTTACAGCTTTATTTTTTCTTACTTTTAAAGTCATCCTAATAGTTCAAAAATCAGCTATCTTTTTTGTTGTTGTTGTGAATGTGTTTTGCATTTTGTATCTCACATATTAATATACAAAATGTACAGTAAATGGTTGCTTATGTCCATATTTACATTAACTACGAGCTGTATATCATAATGGGCTTTCTTGGCTAACAAACTATTAATACTTAAGGTACTCTTGTTGACTCTACGAAAAGGTATTTGGTAAATGACTAGCAATAGCAAAAACACTACAGTTTTTGTCTCATTTGGGCTCATTTTTAAAACATAAATTTTATTAGGGCTACAAAATATTTATTTCATAAACAAAACACCTTTATCATTATAGATAAATAAAAATGAATTGCCAATGTTTAAGAAACTAACATGAAGAAAAAGAAATGAGTACATTTTCAAAAGTTTTATCGAACAACCTATTAAAGTTATTTGTAGACTTTTAAAATAAAGATATTATTACAATTTCCCTAAATAGAATAAAATTAAAAAACTTACCTTCGAAAACTTTGATGGAGCAAAATCTTTTCTTGAAATGGCTTGTATCCATTTTTTTCGAAGAAAGTCCTCTTTTGGGAAACTAAACATTTGTATTTTTCCAGTATCTTTATAATTGCTATTGCAATTTGGTACAATACATGTAAACACCATTTTGTTTAGATGTTATCGAAAATCTGCAATAAAAATGTAGAAAGCTGCTAACTGTACAGGAGCAACTATCAAAATGGCGTAAGCGAGTAAAGTGAACTTTAAATCAGGCGGGATTTCTATACCTACTATATGTGACGTCACAAGCCTCTCATTTCAGTAGCCAGGCCTTGTATCTAGGTGTTGGTAATGCCGGGTTAACGTTTGTTTTCTAAATTCTTTTGTCGCGGAGCTATGGAATGAAACATCATTCATTGCTTCATTTTACCCAAACAGCTGAGAACTGATTCAGAGGTCTCTCACCAAATTAAATAATTTCTCACTCTTCGATTAAAAAAAGTGTACTTTTGTGTCTAATACTGAAGTAAGTTTCAGAGAGAATATTGAGCTATTTTTAGTGAAAAATATCATTGACTTTACACCTTCTTTCGCATGAAATATTTCGAACGTAGCTGTTCCAGATTTCCTTCAGTTGGCTGATCCTACATTTTGCAAACCAGGCCGTATCGACGCACTGATATGATGTCAATGAGTATTACAAATTCTAAAAAATGACTTATTTAAGATTCATTCGTCAATGAATAAATGCTAGTTTAAAGAACTAAAAATGCATGCTCTTATTGTAGATGGAACTAAAAAATGAAAAATAAACTAGTTTTAAAAAACTAAACACGCTTTTATGTTTAATCGAACTAAAAAGTAAAATAAATAATGCTTAAAATAAGAATAAAATGATTAACGAGAAAATTATAATGCCATTGTAGCAAAAGCGTGGGGAGGGGGCTCGATATCAATTGTTATGATTTTTTACTAGTTCTATTCTCAAATGCTGAGTTAGAGTTAAACTGTAATACAAAGCACCCCACGCTTTTACCCCAATGACATTAATTTTCTCGTTAATCATTTTATTCTTATATTAAGAATGTTTTTTTTAAACTTTTTAGTTCGATTAAACATAAAAGCGTGTCTTTTAGTTTTTTAAAATTATAATTCATGAGGTAAGGTTTTCCACACACAAAAATAAATGTGCCTTCAACTGGAACTATGAGCTATATATATATATCCTTTAAATGGAAGAGGTGTTCATATTGTAGAAAATCACTTATATTTTACGATACATTTTGTAGAATTGAAGGCTTCTTCATCTCATTTTCATCTTTTAATAAGTCTTAATTTCTGTACATTAACATTCAATTCATTTAATTTTTTTTGTTTCCATAATTTTTTAAGTGGGTTTTTTTTTTCATTCTGCAAGAATTTCAAGTGTATTTTTTATGGGTTTTTTAAAAATCTAGTTATAAACAACTTATGAATAAAAAATGACTTAATGAGACGTTTAAAATAATTAAGGTACGAGGGCATTTTGAAAAGTAAAAAGATACAATGGCTCGCATTCCTTAAAAAAACATTTATTTAGAAAACGTCAGTTACATCTTATTAACTGGATTATTTTTTATTTTTCGACATGATCACCCCCCCAACCCCCGTCATCCAAACATTTGTTAAGTCGGTGCACAAGCTTTTGTATCCCACAGTCATAGAAGGTTGCCGCCTGTTTTCGGAACCACATTTCAACTTTATCTTTGATCTCATCGTCGTGGAATGATTTTCCACCAAGATGATAACCAAGCGCACGAATTGCTTCCTCCGTTCTCTGAAGAAGGGCATTAGATATCACAGATGGCCGACCTGTTCATTGTTCGTCATGAACATCGGTCCTACCTTCAGAGAAATGATGGCACCATTTCGTTACATTTTGTCGATTCATAATGTTCCCATAAACAGAAACAATTTCTTTGTGAATAACCGCTGGTCACTGACCTTTTCCATGAAGAAAACGTATGACGGAGCGCACCACATTTGGCGGGATTCTGAAACGTCGCAGCCATTTTAATCACGACCTACTCCAACCAGAATCAACGTTGAAATGCCGAACGACCGCGAGGAGAAAGTTAACGGTTCAAGGATGTCAAAGTGGAGTCCTCTAAAAAAGGGGAGCTATTTTGGGGAAGCACACAGCCTTCCATAGTCATCTGAAATAAACAAAATCAAGGAGATTATTGTTCTGTAGACTTTATTCTAATGAACTAACTAAAAATATGCATATTAAAAAAAATGTTGGACTTGTGAAAAAAAGGTTCTTAAAACCTACTTTTTTTCGTTGATAAATTTTTAAAAAAAATTATTTATTATTTAATTTTTTAAATGCTACGTATTTAGCTATGTATGTCTAGAATAACAGGTCAAATTTTTAGTCAAATCGGTTGAATAGTTTTGAGTCAGTGCTTCCCTGAAATTTCAAAACATGACTTCGAGAAATATGTGTTCAAAGTTTTGACAATACTGACATTAATCAGTTATGCCTGGTACATAGACCAATCCTTCCGTTTCCTCAAAGTTATCATTTTCAGTGACTTGGAGAGCCCTGCGTAAGGTTTTGGCCTCTTCACAGTTGGCTTTTGCAGTTTTCCCTGCTCTCAAAATACGTGCATTGTCAATAGTGTTAGAGTATTCCTCGCGGCTGTTTGACGTATTGTGACGCCATCCCCTCTGTAACTTTGTACAGGTAGAAAACTCTCATTAAAAAAAAGGGGGGACTTCCAAATGTGCTGAAAATGTAATAACACTTTAGCACAATATCACAATATTCAGACGCAAAACTTTTGTTGAATACGTAAATTACTCTTACAAATCCATCATAAAATATAAAAATGTCAGAAATAATCTAGAAAATTTTAAAAATTCGAAAAGTACGTATATCTTTGCTTCCAGAATTTTCTGACGCCATGTTTGGCAAGCTTTATTATGTCTGCAGATGGCGCCTCGTGTATACAATCTGCGTACAAAAGTTTTAAAACATTACTTTAGAAGAAAATTACGGCTTTAACTGCTTAAGTACACATTAAAAAACTATATTTTACGAAAAAGAATATTTTGCTACTCAGATATTGACTTTAATTACTTTCGAAACACTGATTCTGCTTTTTTTTATATGAAAGGGGGGGGGGAGTTAAATAATTAAAGGAACCCTAGATTACGTCATGAGACCACGTCATTATATACGTGTTCTGCAGTGGCGTAGCTAGCTCTGAGAGGGCCCTGTACCAAAATTCCTTTGGGGCTCTGTTTTAAATATGGAAGACCTGTTAGTGGACTCTGTAGTTACACATGTTGGGCCCCGTGTCATAGATACGGTGGTAGGTACACCCCTGGTGTTCTGTCATGCTCCCCATGACATCCTAACAATCGTTCGTTTCGAAAAGGCAATGGTCAAGTGACCTTGAGATCAGCTAGTTCCTACTTAAATTTTGGAATGGCGAGAAGAGGAATCGCATGAACAGAACAGCTGTGGAATGGGGGGGTCTATTTTAGGCACACTGATAGTGGGATTATTGTGGGGCAGTGGTCTTCAAACATTTTCAACCCCTAGAACTAGGTGTTTTTGTAGAGCCCCTATAACTAGAAAGTTTTTTTGTGGAACCCTATTTCACACACACTTAGAAGAATATGTCTTAAAATAATATTTAAAGTAGATCAGCATCTTTTATAGGTACTTATTAAAAAAAGTAGTATTGCATCTATTAAAAATTTTAATCTACTCTTGATATAATTTACTAATTAATTATATTAATCTGTGATCCAAGTGTCACCCACCCACCCATGCATTATGTTTAGTAACTAGAATATGTGATTGATTTATTCACACAAACCGTTGAAGTCTAGGCCTATTGAAATTAAGTGCAATCGCATTACATATTATGAGCTTAATTTATTTCTATACTTTGTTTTCGTCGCAACTTATGCCAAGAAATATTTTTCACTTATACACATTGTTCTGAATGGCATTAAAATGTTTAAGAAATACTATGTATTTTGCATGAATTTGCAACAAAAGATTTAGCTGTTCTTGCTTAAAATTAGAGTTTTGACATCGAATCTGTTGATAGGTCGATAAGTTATTACCTCTCCCTTATTGTAGGTGTTTTCTCAACAAATGTCAAAAGGTGCGTTTTCCATTGGAAAACTATCTAGTTTTACAAGGCACTGCACTAACGAGTATACAATTATCTCGTAGAACCCGGGATAGTAAACAATAAAATTTTTACAATCTAGTAGGTAATACATAAAAAAATAAAACATTTTAATATCTTTTATTATATTATAATAAAAGTTTAAAAAGTATTGCAAGAATAAAGTTATTATGTAGAAAAAAATTTTCAGACAGGAATGAGCTTCAAATTCTTGTGGGGGTACAAACTTCATATAGAACGTGAATCCATTTTGCATACACATTTATAAGTTTCTTTTCAATTCGAAATAACGCGAATGCTTCAAAAATCTTGATTCAGGCTCTGTAGAGAAATCCTAACGATATATAGAGGGTAAAAAATACTTAAGAGATGCATTTTCCATAAAGGGAGAATGTTTTGAAAATGACATTTTTTCTTCATGTTTTTGCTATAAAATTACATTTAAGCAGTTTTTTTTTTATTATATTAATATTCTTTAAACAATGTTATTTTATGCATATTCTCATTCAATTGAGCCTTAATATAAAAAAACATCATTCATTGTACGTTTTTTTTTTAAATCACTGTGTTCCGAATGTAGTTGGTAATCTAAAATTACTATTTCAAAGAATTGTAGTTGTGATTCTATTTTTAGCATACAATAATCTTCCCCATCGTGAAGTAATAGGTACGCACACACACACACACATATGATAGAAATATTTTAAGTTTAATCTAATTACTGAGTAAATATTACTTTGTGCTAATGGATGACATAAACAGAATAAAAAATTCCTAAAATAGAATTGTGCAAAACTGTCAAAAATAAATTATTTCTGTATTAGGAGAGAGAGAAAGTCCTTACCGAAATTAAGACCATATAATATAATACCAAAATGGACTTCATTCTGGATATTCCCCATTAGGAGCAAACTTCAATCATTATTAGGTATGTAAATTTTTAAGAGAAAAGATTTACTACAGAAATAAAATTTTTTGCTGGGTTTATTTAAGTAATTTATGTGACTTGAGCAGTACTAGCAAAAGAAAGAGAGATATATTAACGTTGCTCTATGCAACAAGAGGGCTATTGATGACAAACCTCGTAATTTTGAACCTCGGTCGCGTGACGAGGATGACACCTGATTTGGTACCCCTCTTTCCTAACTACCACATCAATGGTAGGAACGGCCTCATCTACGCGACGGGTCTTTTAGAGACTCGAGCCCACGACACTTCAGCCACGAGCTCGAGACCATAACCACTAAGCTACCACGGCCACCAGAAATAGCAAAAACTAGTAAAAAGATTAAGGGAGTTTGAATTAGATATGAATTGTAGATGACAGGCATATGAAAAAGAGTAGAGTAATATGAAACTGAAATATAAAGGTGTAAGGTCTAGAATAATTGCTCTAAACCTATCATTTAATTTTTTTAGTTTGTGATGTCACTTCCATTATTATTTACACTATTAAAATTCGTAGGTAAACAAACGTATACGACCGTACAAGCAAGTGTATCTTCTCACGAACCGCACGACGCAGAAACTCGCCGAAGGTCCCAAAAGATCGGGAATGATCCGAGGAATCCGTTTTGACCATTTATATTTCGATATTCCAATTAGTTAAAAAGATATTAATTAAAAACCTTAAAACCCATAATTATTGCCATTTTTTCCCTCCTGGCGGCGAAGTTCCAAGTTTTCGACCTGTTCTTTTTCCAGATGTTTTTAAAACACTATCTAATTTTTTTTATGAGACTCAGACAAAAGATAATTACGGAATCGGAAATATCATTTATTTCGCCACGATACGGTGTAATTTATTTTACAAAATAATATTTTCTACCTTTTACGATTTTTCTAAAATGAGTCAAAATCGATGCGTTCTTATGAAAATGATTTCTAAATCGTTCCGATTGCATTTTCTTTCGCATTAAAAAAGTTCATGCTTTTCTCTTTTATAATCAGTCATTTAAAAAATTAAATGTCAAAAGCTTTTTTTTTTACGATGTTTCAAAAAATACTCAATTTTATTTAAATACTTAATAACTTCTTTATTTATAAAAATAATATCACGAAACTTTTTTCCGTGTGTTGAACGATATTATCTGTAATCTGTTCAAAAACTTCTTTATTTATAAAAAAAATATCACGAAACTTTTTCCGTGTGTTGAACGATATTATCTGTAATCTGTTCAAAGATTGAAAAAATTGCTTAAAAATTACGTTTTTTTTTAAAAAAAATTGTGTTTTTCGTTTTTTTCCCGTTTTGCGAGAAATATTTTAGCATTATTTTTGTTTCATTTTTTTTGTTTAAAAATTACCGTTGTTTGCAATCGATGTGTTAAATTTGAAAGCACATCCTTAAAAATCGTGCTCCTAAAAAATTATTTTCAATGTTTCATGAAAAGCTCTGTTTTGTGTCAAGGTTATATATTCGCTTCAACTCTGAGGATACGGGTGAAATTTTTGCGCATGCGCTATAGAGAAGGTCACTGTTTTCGCGGTTTTTGAAATGCAAGTTTCGCTGCTTTCATCACTTACGTTAATTGATGTTTATAGCAGTATTCAATTCATTACACATTACACATAAATGTTTTAAAGAGTGATAGCTTTCTTCCTTATATGTTAGTTTTGTATAACATACTTTTTATTTTATCAGATGCTTGTTTAAATAAGTTACTAAACACAGTGGTATGAAAAACGTTAAGATTAAAATAAAATATCAATGTTTTTATCAGATTGTTTTTTCTTTTTCTTTTTGAATGATTTTTTTTCAGTACATGTATATACATGTATGTGTGTGTGTATATATATATGTGTGTATATATATGTATATATGTATGTGTGTGTGTATATATATGTGTGTATGTATATATATGTGTGTATGTATATATATGTGTGTATGTATATATATGTGTGTATGTATATATATGTGTGTATGTATATATGTGTGTGTATGTATATATATGTGTGTATGTATATATATGTGTGTATGTATATATATGTGTGTATGTATATATGTGTATGTATATATATATGTGTATGTATATATATATGTGTATGTATATATGTGTGTATGTATATATGTGTGTATGTATATATGTGTGTATGTATATATGTGTGTATGTATATATGTGTGTATGTATAGATATGTGTGTATGTATATATATGTGTGTATGTATATATATGTGTGTATGTATAGATATGTGTGTATGTATAGATATGTGTGTATGTATATATATGTGTGTATGTATATATATGTGTGTATATATATGTGTATATATATGTGTGTATATATATATGTGTATATTAGGTGCTTGTTTCATAGCACTCTAAATAATACTCAAGTGTGTTGAGTTTTCATTTAATTCAAACATTAAACTTTATCAAAATCTACTGGAATTTTATTCTGCGTGTTCATTCCACGGCGGCAAACATAGATCTACACGTTGTACAGAAAATGCCACGTTTTTAGTATTTTACACAGTTATGCTGCAGTTAAGCATAATACAATCGATACGACTACATGAGTAAAGAAAAATATAAAAACAGAAATATAAATTATGAAAACCATTTTAAAAATTAACAGAATTTAAATGCATTTATATAAAATATAAGTTTAACAATTATTATTTAAGTTTAACATTTATTTGAATAGAATTAATTTCTATCTTGCCCATATCCGTTTAGCGAATTCGAAAAACAGTTGACAGGTGCAGCCATCTAGCGAGAGAAAATCTCTACAAAAACTGTCCTTTACATTACTCCCTTGCCAGTAACAAAGTTACGATACAAGAAAAAAATATATGGCAGGGACAGTTTCAGACTTATTGAACAGATTATAATTTCATTTTTTTTTTTTACAAATTAAACTTATACAAACCGCTTTTAACACAATTATTACTAATCATTGCATTACACAACACAAAATTACTACTACAGGATTGCTACAGAAGTCTTAATGCACAAAATATGCTACAAGTTTAAAATATTAAAACACAGCTACCTTCCTGTTTCTTAAAAATACATGGAAAAATACAACTAAAATGTTCAGCAATTACTTTAAATGTATATTTATACTGAGCAACAATCAAATTTAAACAAAGTCAAAAAAGAGTATATATAAGATATGCAATAACTCAAAAAAAAAAAAAATAATAAACTACAGAATGCTTTTGCAAATACACAAAACTCAGTCAATATTTGAACGTGGGAAACTAAGGAGTACATAAATATTTTGCGAAAAAAAAAAAATCATTCATATTCCAATGAAAGTTAACATGCCATTAAAAAAACATTTCAAGTTACTCTGCAATGACAACACCTTAATTTTTTGAATATTATGAAACATATCAAATCCAATAGTGTTAAAAAAATCAATTTTCATATTTACATACACAATGGGTAATTTTATAATATATACATACAGAAAACTTCCTATTTACAAGAAAGAATATCAGAAAACTTTAGTTTCAATTCACCACATAATTAATTATAACTCAGTTAATCACTAATACAATCCATTTACCACAATTGAGCATTTTTATGCAAAACAGTATCTATTTATACACATTTTATTTGATGCTAACACATATTATTTCTACACATAGAATTTGATGCTAACACATATCTATTTATAAACATAGAATTTGATGCTAACATATATTTATTTATAAACATAGAATTTGATGCTAACACATATCTATATTGATATCCTGAAAATTTTATGTTCACTATTAAATACATAATAGATAATTTTGTTAAAATACATACTTTCCAATGAAAAAAAAAACACATTCTATAACACATTTAAGAGATGAGATGCCCACAAATTGTAATACTAATGAGAGAATTTCTGTCGACAATGTAAAAAAACAGTAGTAATAAATAATTATTTGTGACATAAAGTTGAAAACTTTGTATAACATATATTACTTTGAATGCGAGAATATATATGGAAAATTTTACATCATGCTCTTTAATTTCTTTTTATTTACAAAGCTTTTGTTTGATTTAGGTTCTCGCTGTTATGAAATTACACACAATTCTACTTAAGCTTACAACTTACTGATGAGGTTATATCAGGATAGTGGAAGAATAATTATTTAAATTTCACAATACTAGCATAAAAATCATACATGTATATATAACCAATTAAGAGTCAATTTTCAATTCTAAAATCCAGGAATTAACATACATTGTCATTTTATAAGCATATCTACAACATTTAAAGCAGTGTTTACTATAACTTTTCACTATATGTACATGAATTGCATTACCAAGAGAATTATTACCAAGTATATATTTAATCAATTAGATACATTTTATAAATGGTGATTTTCAAATTTACTAATTTTTAATAACTGTTTACTAGTAATAAGTGAAAGGAATTTCAAACTTTAACACTTACATACATAATAGTTGCTATTTTGTTTATTCTCTAAATCTTACTGGTTTTTTTATCTTTCTACCACAGCTGGTAGTAGATTGTTCATCAGGCATTGGGGAAAGTTCTTTCCAATTTGAAATCTCATTTTTTTGTCCAACACTAGTTTGTTCATTTTGATTGTCCACTGCTAACAAATAGGCAGGTTTCAGTCTATCTACAGATATATTAATTGTTTTATCTTTGATTAGGATTGTGAAATATTTATCATACTTTTTATGTACAGTATATGGTCCTTCATATGGTGGTTCTAATGCTTTTTTAACTCTGTCGATACGAAGAAACACATGGGAACAGGATTTCAAATCTTAATGCACAAAGATATTTTGCTTCCTGTTGCTAGGAGACTTCAGTGGCTTTAACTCTGCCATGTGCTGCTGTAATTTGGCGACAAAATTCTGTGGATCCATGTTAATAGTAGGGGATCAAAAAATTCGCCAGGTAATTTAATGGAAGTACCATAGACCATCTGTGCAATTGTGTAACTAATGTCAGGTCTTATGGCAGCTCTTAAACCTAACAACACAGTGGGTAATGACTCTGTCCATCTAATATTGTTGTGAGCTTTTATAGCACCTTTCAAGGTCCTATGTAAACGTTCAACTTTCCCATTACATTGAGGGTGATAAGATGTTGTGTGGGCTACTTTAGCACCACATATTGCAGCTATGCTTCTAAATAGTTCTGCCTCAAACTGTCGACCTTGATCTGTGACTATTTTGGCAGGTACTCCAAACCTGCAAATCCATTTCTCATAAAATGCTCTCCCAACTATTTCAGCTGTTATTTCAGGTATAGGAATTGCTTCCATCCAGCAAGAGAATCGGTCAATGCAGGTTAAGCAATACTGCATCCCTTCTGAAGGTGGTAGTTTTCCAATGAGATCTATGTGAACTACACTAAACCTTTCATCTGGTTGTTCGAATTCTCCTAATTTGGATTTTGTATGCCTGCTGACTTTACATTTTTGGCATCTAATGCAAGCTTTTGCCCATTCTCTGACTTGCTTTTTAATATCTGACCAGACATATTTTTCAATCATCAGTTTAACTGTAGATTTAATACCAGGGTGAGCTAAGCCATGAATTAGTTGGAATATTTGGAACCTGAATTTTTGTGGAATGTAAGGCCTAATTTTTTGTGTTGAGATGTCACACCAAAGTTTTTTCCCAGATGGCAATGTCGAAGGTTTAAATTTTAAAGAATTGTTGTGCAATAATTTTTGCAACTCTTCGTCAGTAGTTTGCTCTTCTGCAATTTCCTCAAAGTTGATTTCAGAAATTGAATTAATTCTGGATAAGGCATCTGCAACAACATTATCTTTACCCAATACATGTTGAATGTTACAACTAAATTCTGAAATGTATTGAAGTTGTCGTTGTTGTCTTGGTGATGCTTTTTCATTTTTTTGCTTAAATGCAAAAGTTAGAGGCTTGTGGTCAGTATATATAATAAAATCATTCCCTTCCAGCAGGTGTTTGAAATGTTTCACTGAAAGGTATATTCCCAATAGTTCTCGGTCATAGGTACTATACCTTGTTTGTGTTTCATTTAGCTTCTTTGAGTAAAAAGCTATTGGTTTCCAACGCTCGTTTTCTAATTGCTGGAGTACTGCGCCCACAGCAAAATCTGATGCATCTGTGCAAAGTGATAGGGGTAGTCCAGATCTTGAAATGATAAAAGAGCAGCTTCGGCAAGGTCAGTTTTGCATTTTTCGAAGCTTCTCCTGGTGTCATCAGTCCAATGCACTTTTCTGCGGTCTTTCTTTTTCGCTCCTTTTAACAGTTCATGTAGAGGTGCTTGGGTCTTAGCAGCATCCTTTAGGTATCTTCGGTAAAATTTATCATGCCCAGAAACGTTCGCAGGTCATGAATAGTTTCTGGTAGTTTGTAGTTGAAGATAGCTTGAACTTTTTTTTCTGGCAATGGCCGAGAACCTTCTGCAGTGATCAGAAATCCCAAATATTCAACTTGGGCAGCTCCCATCACTGATTTGGAGACATTTATTCGAAGTCCATATTGCTGGAATCTTTCAAATACCATTTTTGGGTGTTCACTGTGTTCCTCTTCAGTAGATGAGGCAACAAGTACATCATCAAGATACGGGAAAACAAAGTCGAGTCCATACAGTACTTCAGTAATGAAACGTTGGAAGGTTGAAGGAGCATTCCTCAGTCCAAAACTCATAGTATTGAACTCGTACAAGCCAAATGGGGTGGTGATGGCAGTTTTTCTTTGTCTTCCTCAGCAATTGGTATCTGATAATAAGCCTTTACTAGATCTATCTTGGAAAATATTTTTTTTATCCTTCAGGATGTGATTAAAGTCCTCAATTCTAGGAATTGGATATCGATCTGGTATTGTCTGTGCGTTGAGTCGCCTGTAATCGCCACATGGTCTTAATGTGCCATCCTTTTATTTACTAAATGCAATGGACTTGCCCATTGAGATTTTGAGGGTCTAATAATGTCGTTGTCCAGCATAAATTGGAACTCTTGCTTCGCCAGCTTCAACTTATCAGGGGCTAGTTGTCTTGCCTTCGAATAAACCGGTTGGCCAGTTGTTAGATGTGGTGCTTTACTTCATGTTTAACAACTCTGTTAACCAAGTTTGGCTTGGTTAAATCAGGATACAACTTAAGCAGGTTGAAATATTTGGAGGCTCTATTGACTGTGCTGAGATCATTATTTTCTTGGATGGTAGCAACTTCTCCTTTAATTGAAAGATTTGTTACTCCATCGATTAATTTCCTGTTGTGCAGATCTATCAGCAACTGGAATTTTTGAAGGAAATCAGCACCTATGATTCCTCGCTCAACTTTGGCAATAATAAACGGCCACTGAAATGGGCGTCTTAGGCCTAGGTCCAGCGTGAGAATTTTTAGACCATATGTTGGAATTTCAGTGCCATTAGCAGCATACAGTTTATATTGAGAGGTTTGGCACTCACCTTTCGTTTTTGTCCAAGGGAGGATCGAGACGTCTGCTCCACTATCCACAAGGAATTGACATCCGGTTTCTCTGTCCTTGACAAATAACCGGAATTTGCGGCCTAAAATATCGGCAGCAGGACTCGCCGCGGCGTCTACTGCTGGGATTCGTTTCCCGGCTCATTGAAACTGCACGGCTGTACGCATTTACCAGGGAGGCACTTCTTCCCGAATCGGAAATGGTAGAAGCAATATCTTCCCGAGGAT